>OY757922.1:98191004-98230315 GCA_963585895.1 Sepioteuthis lessoniana | reverse complement strand
GTTAATATGCCAAAAAACAACCAAGTCGAAGAAGCCTATCAAATATCAATATTTGTAATATTGTTTCAAGAGTCCAAGAAATAAACCAACAACGCTGTTTGTTGTTCAAAATTAAAAAAATCTTTAAATATCATATTTTTAAAATATTGTATTTTTGAAATATTATATTTTAGCATTTAATTATCACACCGACTCATAACTTTAAATTTACGATTTGTTTAAAAAGTGATAAAAATTGGATATATCTTTACTTGTCTGTCTCTGTCTCTCTGTCTCATTTTCTCTATCTCTCTATCTGTCTTTCACTATTTAATAGAATCATCTACTATAAATATTCCTTGCAGTAACATAGGTGCATAAGTACCAAAGATTGACGAATCTTTTATTTGACATGTTGTGTTGATAATTTCCAAAAAATTCAAACAGTTGTTCCAAAAGTGTAAATAAGTGTAATTTGACGGAAATTTGAGAACTTGCCTGTGATTGGTTAATCTTATTCAGGTGACCCAGGAATTCTAAGAAATGGTTTGAAATTTAATCAGTTAGCCCAGAACCGTAGAAGAGAACGAACTTAATTCCAATCTGTAGTCTAAGAGGGCTGATTCCCGACTTTCGTGCGAAGTGATTTACATATGTGGAAAAGTGTCAAAGATGAATGAAGTAAAAGGTGCACACAGAAGATGTTATCTTGTTTATTCATTCCAGTCAGTAAAGAAAATTGAACAGCATGGAATTGCGATGAAAGATGATGAAAAGAGCAACCATCGACCGAGAACGACAAGATGGCAATACAAAACTTGAATAGATAACAAGTCTAATTTTTAAGTAAAAGAAAATCTTGAATATCAAGACGTTATTATAAAAATGTATTCTTGAAGCGACTTGAATTATGCAAGCTAATATGGATATGTTCCGTCACTTTCAGTTCAAATCTCTTCATACAACAATGAAGAATGTACAAGACATGACTGAATAAGAAATATATTTCCTATTGAAGAGAGATGTTGACTTCAGCATAGCTGACTAAATTTGAATTGTCTGCATCAAAATTAAAGATATGTATAAATAAAGTGTAAAGGCCGGAGCAGAAGCTGTATTTGCATGGATCAGGCATTTTTACACTCTGATAAAAAAAAAAAGAAGATCTGATTGTATCGTTAATTTTACTGGGACAGCCTCGAAACTTTACTAAGAATCTATAACCATCATTTGATAAAGAGGGATGGAGTATCTGTGGCATCGTGGCAACCTACTGGATTACGACATTGTAATGAGCGAGTTAAAATCCCAGTCACACGATTATATTCACCTTCTGACCCTTTGGGAAAGGCATGAACCCCATTATTACCCCCATCTATTGGTTAAATAGTATCACTACAAGTGTGATTTTGGCATTAAATAACTCACGAATGTTTATATGCCATGAAAAAATGAAACCATCCAAAACCAATTTGATAAAGGATTTATTAGACTTACAGCTGCTGCTGTTTTTATTGCAGTATTTATATAATTTTATATTTTTCCTGTCCGTATATATTCTGGGTTAATTAATATTGCAGACATATTTCATTGGAGTGTCAAGAGAATTTACCAAATCGCTAATCTTAATTCTCTACGTTATATTATAAGCCATTTAAGTATTCAGATCCCAAAACAGACAATTCTTTCAAAGGCAATTAGTTTGTCAAAACATTTTATCAAATCTAAATTTTACGAGTTTTCAATATTCAAGTAATTTTGTAATTTGACTTTTAATCAAAAAAGACTTTGTCAGCTTTGCATTTGTTTTATGTTTAATACTTTTAAAAAATTAGACCAATGGTATAACATTTAGTTCATTATCTAAAAAGTGTTTCATATTTCATAAGAAAAATATAATTATGAAGTTAATCGAATATTATCCAGCCCAGAAGGCTGGAGCTGTAGAATACACCAACTGCATCTCTACGAGAGTCCTGATATGACGTTAAACAATCTGATGGTGAGGCTCCAGTAATGCTTGATCTTTGGGAAATACAGAGTGCCCCTTCATTTCAATTGCTGCCAGGTCCACTCTGGCCCGAAATTTTAGAAACCTGATAGCGTCCTATCTTTAGGTCAAATAGAAATGTTTGACATTCAAGCTGCGTTAAAACAAACGACTTATGCTAAACTGAATTGTTCGAGATAGAACCGTTGGATGATTTAACTGTGTGTATAAACAAAATGTGTTCAGAAATCATATATTTAATATATATGTAAAAATATGATTTGGCATTAAATAACGAACAATGATTGATATATCATAAAACCAAAGCAAACCAAATATTGTACATTACTAAATGTATATTTATGTTTATTGTAAAGATAACAATTGATACTATACTTTGTCCTCTTGATTTAAATGAAAACAATTATAATAGATTAATCTTAACATATGTATATATTTTAATATATCTTGTGTTAAAATTTTATTTATTTTAACATTGTATACATGAATACACTCGGTCACCCATATAAAAATAAAATTTCCAATAAAATTTTAAAAAGTATTTCCTAATTATCACTGAATCATTTTGCAAATTTACTTCCAAAATTTAACATATTTAAAATACCATTCCGTTTCTGAGTCACTAAAAGTTTTCATCAAAGAATTGATTGGGTTACAATAACAACGATAATTCTCATTAACTGAACAACACTAGATTTGTGACATATATGGGCATAAGAGAGAGAGAGAGAGAGAGAGAGAGAGAGAGAGAGAGAGAGATGAGATCCAAAGATATCAAGACTACAAGTTTAAATTGTTTGAATTGTTTAAATTTTTTTTTTAAATTTCTGCAAACTGAGCAACTTAAATAAAATGGTAATATCAAGAATTCTAGATTGCTGTTTAAATTTCTTGACGAGTCAGCACCAATTTCTAAAAAATATGAAGGCAATGTTGATACTTTTTGAACAAAATGCTTTTGGCGAAACACAGGTTTGCACAAGAGCACCCTCCTTCATTCTCACCAGACACAACTCTGAGTGAATTTTTCTTGAAAATTCAACTCAGAGAAAAGTTTGAGGACAAAGATAAAAAAAATCAATTTTTAGAAAAAGTTTTGAGTAAAGGAAAACTTAACGGGATTATCCGGAAGAAATTAAAGTTTCATTTCTGTTTTGCTAAGTACAGCTTCCGTTTTGGTTTCGGTGCTTCTTTAAACACACCTATCTATCTATCTATCTATCTCTTTTCATCTATCTATCTATCTATCTATCTATCTATCTATCTCTTTTCATCTATCTATCTATCTATCTATCTATCTATCTCTTTTCATCTATCTATCTATCTATCTATCTATCTAACTTGACCGACTCTTGTCGAGGGTGACCCGAAGGATCCCTTTTCAATAGTAGTTCTTGCACCAAGGTGTAAGGAGCGTAACTCCTTTCCAAGGATTGTTCCACTTGCTTTTGATTCGTACCTTTCAATATTGAATATTAATCAAGGAGGCATCAAGTACCATTTTTTGAGTATTTGGTATGACTGAACTTGGGATTGAACCCCGGTCTAACTATTATGCCATATATATATATATATATATATATTGTTGTAGTCTTCAGATAAGACCGGTGGAAGAACAACTCAAACAACGGATGATAGGTAAACGTTATTGTATTAGCAGAAAAAAGAAGTCATACAAAGGAAGTACTAGCCGTGCTCGGCTTGCAGTCCGTCGGTCAAATGCCTCGTATGGAACAAGAAATTGCCTCCTCTGAGCGAGGTAAGCTCGGAGATAATGTTTAAGTTGGACGAGTCCATCTTTGGGGTATGGTAGGATATGTCCCCATAACACACACACACACATATATATATATATATATATATATATATATATATATATATATATCATGGCCTGGTTTCGTGATCACGAAAGAGACGGTTCGAGCCGAATGCAGCCAGGTTTATGGTTGGTGTGATAAATACGTTCGCAGCGGCTGCAGCCGAAGTTTTAGTCAGCGCTTGATGGTATTGTATTGCAGTTCCTCCTCCTGTACCTTTTGTCCTTGAAAACGGCCCCGTACGTCAAAGAAGACAACATTGTTGGTGGTTTGAAACCAGGCGTCACGGTTTTCAGCTCAGGTTGACCATTGATGATCGTCGGTGTGACTGGCACCAAAGGATTTTTTTCAACGGTCCTTGAATCGCTTCTTTAGTCAGCTTTTGGCAGACAGGGAACTTTTCTGTGAAAGAATATCTGAATCATTTTATAAATATTTAAACAAAATTCGAATAGAATCAATTGTTTATGTACGTAAAAGCCATTTCAAATAATGTGCGTAAAAGTTTAGCTCGTTTTCTATTTAATTTCCCTTGCTAAAATTCAGTAGCAAGTGACAAATGGTTATGGAAAGTGTAAGGAACGTATTATCAGTGTGTGAAATCAATAGTTTAATAAATAGGTCATAAAAGAACAGGATTGGTTGAGATACGAGCTGGTATCAAAAAGTATCATGATGTGATATCTAAAGAGTTTATTGGCTCTAAAATTTAAATTGTTTTGTGTTCGATATTTTTGAAATATTTATGAATCGAGGTAGAATGTCTAACGGGCTCAAATGTCACAAGGTTTGACTTGAAGAAAAAACACTAATAACGTGCGTAACATATGGTCACGTCCAAAAATACGACTAAGATATGAATATGTGAAATAAACATAGTCCTATTTACCAACCCCTCCGCTCAGGCAGGATATGACACAAGGTCAATTTTTAAGCGGAGTTTAACAGGTTTGAATTCAGAGTTTTTCCTTCTCCTGGACTAGTTGCCTCACCAAGGCTGAAGAACCCAGTCTGTCCTACTATTTACCCATAAATGGAGGGAGAATAACTGGATTCATACCTTTCCCAAGGGTATTAGTGCTTTGTGAAATGCAATCTGTCTCGTCCAAGATTTGAACTCGAGTCGCCGTGTCCATTTCCTACGACGATAACCATGACACCGCAGGCACCTCCAGAGTGAAATAAGCATAATGCTCATGAAATTATATAGGAATCCGAAAACACGAAATTGGTTCAGGTACGAAACTTTTTATTACCTTTTTGAGTTAAAGGTTTTTCGACATGAGGAGAGAGAGAGACACAATCTTTCTATGCTGACTGCTTTTACATCGTCAGCTCTCAACTCAATCAACGTGCGGCGCCCGTAGCGCACAAATTCGTCTGGCCTCGCCCAGCTCTGAAAGTCAACCTTCTTCTTCCGAGGAAAGAGCTCAACTCACTGCTTTTTCTCAAATCCCCAAATCCTCAGCCCACGCTTCCGGTGCGTGACGTCACCCACATTCCCTGGTCTCCATTTCCTATCTGGCATTTTTATTTTGACATCTTCTCCGCGCGCGCGTTAACACCTGCGTTAATGTTGAACCTAACTAACCCATGCGCTAAGCGAAAAGTTCTCATCCTAACTAAACCGAAAGGCAAAATATACAAAACGAAATCCCTCCGCAATTATATTACACGTTTTCCAAAAATTCTAAAATAAATACTCTTTTTATTCTATTTCTACTTACTCATCTAATTGGCAAATTACTATCAAAACCCAATAAATCACAACGAGGGTTTTTAAAGTAACGACAGGAAGCTGATGATAGGCAATTTTCGATCGGTGATGTTATAATTTGTCAAAAAATATTTACTGAACGGCGATTTATTTCATTTGTTTTACTTGATAAAGAAAGACTTTTCAGAAAAAAAACCTGACATTAGATATTTTTCGTCTTATGAAATGTTCAAACAACAAAAGCTTGCATGAAAGAATTTGTAAAAACAACTCTTGAATTTTTTATATGATACCATGCCATTAAAAGATTTCGAGCTTTTTGGTTGCCTAGAAAAAATTTTTGACTCACAAAAAAAAAAAAAAGCAAGAAGGAAGCTGATTCTGATTTAAGCAATTTACAAAGAAAAGTAAAACGAAAGAAAAAGTAAAAAGAAAGAAAATGTACCAGGAAAAAGTTAATTTCTTATAACTCATAGATTTTGGGTGACTGGACAATCAAAGAAAAAGAACAATATTTTTTAAAAATTAATAAACAATGGATTTTAATGAATGAAACCGAATTGGGATAATTTGTTGATTTATGCACAATCTATTTGGAGTCCGAGAATATAATAAAAACGGATGTCATTTTGAAAGCTCTAAGGAAACAATACACACAGAAGAATTCTAATCCTACGTTGTCCAGTAGTCCACTACCGTCCTATTAAGACTGATATGTCATTAAACAAAGAAACCAAATCAAACGAAACCAAGTTGCCCATGACTGTGCAGCTAGACTAAAATTACTCCGCCCCTGCCAATCATGAGCTACTGTGTCAGAATAAGATGTCTTACTCTTCATGTCTTACAATTGATAAAGACCTATGCCATACAACTGAAGGTCGATTATGATATAAGTGATGATGATGATGATGATCATCATCATCATCACTTATATATCACTACACTGCGAAGCGTAAAATACTCCTATTTTCGATTTGCCCTACGTCTGAAAATCATCGTATTAATAGTTCAGTAATTTTAAACACGAATATTTCCTGTTGAACAAAGAAATCTATTCGGTGAAAATCGATTTCTTTAGATCATTATGGATTCTTCAAAATAATTTCCAGAGGATACTGGGTTTGTAAATTTTTTGTCAGCTATTGTCTGAAATTGTTAAACGCGTAATCAAACCTGCTAGGTATCCTCCTGTTTATCAAAATCAGTTTGATACATATCATTGAAGCATAATTTACCTGCTTGACTGTCTAAAATGTTAAAACTACCAATGGAAATGGCTATAAAATTAGTCGAAGACCATATTGTTTACTAGTTATCTCGGATAATCAGACTTTGGGTCAATGTAACTGTGTTTGCTCTAAAACAGTCCAAGAATGGTTTTGTTACTGTTGGAATAAATTCTTGTAGTATTTCTTGTCCAACTTTGACGCGACTGAATAACACTGGCTTTAAATTCTCAATCAATGTTAGTTTTAATGTTAGGAAATGTAAAATTGTGGGTAGCGTAACGCTTATCTCCACAGAATATAGAATCGGCAAACCAAGATTAAATTTCGAATGAGCTAATTTGTATTCATTTCCCGGGGAAAAATTATGAATCCGTCTTTCCTAATGAGTCAGTTCAGGGATTATTCAATTCTTTTTGTCCCTCATCAATGAATAAATAGCAAGGTAGTTGGGAAACCATGGCAATCATGGCACACTGAGTTAGCTGGGAAAGGTAGTTGGCCTAAATAGTGAAATCGAAATACGTGAGCTTATCATCTATCTAAATCAACAATTCATACTATGTTTTAGATGAACTGACCATCCTTTCCTAATTCTTGCAATATCACAGAGTATTATTAAAAGCGAATAGATATTCCGTTATAAAGTTATGTCACTTTATCATGATAGTTAACAAGCTAATAAAATTTTGCAAATCAGTTTCTGAGTTCGATCCTCATACGGTACTCCATATGGAAAACTCGAAATACGACAAAAGTTTCTCATTAATTGACTTCACAATTGTTTTAGACAAGTTATTTTGCCCTTGTACCAAACCTGGAGCTAAGTTTTGATTTTAGGATTCATCCCATGGTGCTTTGGTTAATTAGCTAGGTTGGTAAACCACTAGTTGTGTGTTCGATTCATACTCGGTGCTCCATATTTCTGGTTATTTAACCTCAACTAAGCTAATCTTAATAAATAATTAAATACCCTCATGAACTGCATCAATAAATATTAATCGACTCAAGCTCTATTAATAATTGGGGAATGGATTTTCATTAGAATATAGCAAAACCTTAAAACCTTCAAAATACTAAATTAAAAGTTTAGATTGTTCATCTATTTATAGTTTACGAAAGAGTTTATTGCAAATAAATAATTCAATTGTTAAATGATAAACAGACTGAATCTTTTATCTGACAAATAGTGTGGATAATTTCTAAAGTTAGTTTAAAACATAAGAAATTATCAACACTACATGTCAGATAAAAGATTCAATCTGTTTATCATTTATTTGCCTTGGTCAACTCAATTGTAATTTTGACAAGCAACTTTATGTGCTTTTTGAAAGCTAGGTTTTTATTGAGGGAGTTAAACTCAGGTGAATAAAATCTTACAAGTTAGAATGTTAGATCTTAACTTTAGATTAATTTGTCCAGAGTTGTTGAATTGTAAGGACCTAATTTCAATCTATAATCTAAAAAGACTAACTCTCGACCGTCGCACGAAGTCGGTTATATTTGTAAGATGTCCTGAGGATGAATAAAGAAAAGTGTACACAAAAAAGAAGCCTTTCTTGTTCATCCTTACTGAACAGCAAAGGAGAATAAGGAACAGCGAGGGACAGTAATATGGAAGGACCACCGGACGAGTAAGGAACAAGATGGAAGGATGGACGTCCAACAAAATGATATTATACTCAATTGAATAATAGCTATCAGTAAAATCAACAGTACGCGTAATTTTCGCACATTGTCTCCTTGCAAATGTCAAATGCATAATGATTTTTTTAAACAACTGTAACCAATTATTGAATATGATTACTTCGGTTACTTAAAGCTGAAAGTTTGACAGTCGAAATTCGATATATGTTTCTCATTTATTGATTTCGCCATTTATTCGACGTTGACTTTGTTATGTATACGACATTGTATTCACCATATTTTCATTATGTATACAACATTGACTTTACCATTATTTCGTCAAGTATACCACATTGACTTCGTTATGTATACGACATTGTCTTGGACAAGTTATGAAATATTACTTTTAGCAAGATCTGATGTCTATTTTATCCTATTATGCATAAAAATTATCAACAAGTCGGTGTTTTAAAATGTAGACTATCTCTATCTATCAAGTTGTAGTGGTAGTAGTATTAGTAGCAGCAGTAGCACAATACCAGTAAAAATCGAAACAATTATTTATGTGTGGACCTGCACTATGCTCTCTGCCGAGGTGATAGTGATCATTGATGGTGCTATTTCATTATGTTGTTATCATAGAAGAAGAAGATGTTGATAAATTCAGAGAAACAAGGGAAGGATTAGATTGGTTTAGTTTCTTTGTTTTTAAAGACATATCAACCTTGGTGGGTTATTTAATGCCAAAACCATTCATGTCGAAGAATAGTAGCGGTACTATATAACCTTTAGCTTAGAGAATAAAGGGGTTCATACAATTCCGAAGAGTATTACGTAGTTCGAAAGTGAATGTAATATCGCGAATCAACAGGGACTCCCCAGAACTATTAGAAGAAGAAGGATGAGAAGAAGAATAAGGGGGAGGGTAAAGAGGGTTCTTCGCCAAGAGACACCCTCCCACCTATACGAGGTATAGCGTGTGACGTACGTCATAGGATTACAAATGGCGGCGTCCACTGCTTCATAAGTAGTGCCCATGTGACGGCCTGTCGTCCAGATTTGCATAAGACTACGAACGATCACTCAAAGCTACTTTTAATCAAGGGAGGTCATTTAACCAACCCACACACCATCCAACTCACCAATTTCAGAAATTAGCCCAGTCTAACAAAAGGCTATAAGTGTGCTGGGGCTGTGTGATACGCCGACTGCATCTCTATAGAGGAGTAATACTCCTGGGATGCCCTCGTTATGTAATGGTTAAAGTGATGGACTGCGGAATCGTAGTAAGCGAGTTTGAACTCCAGTCGTGCTATTACGTTCACTTTCGGGCAAATTCCATTGGGAAAGGTATGAAACCTCTTATACTCCCAGCTATAGGTTAAATAGCACCAGTACTGTTCTTCTAGGAGAATAGCTTTGGCATTAAATAACCTAGGAAGGTTGATATGCCATTAAACAAAGAAACCAAACCAAACCTTGATATGTCACAATCACTTTCAGACTAATACTCTTGGGAAAGGTATGAACCCCCTTTTCCTCCCAGCTATGGGTTAAATAGCACCACTATAGTTCTTCAAGGAGAATGGCTTTGGCATTAAAATAACCAACAAAGGTTGATATGCCATTAAACAAAGAAATCAGAAACTGGGTAACACTCCACTCAATGAATGTCCTGGGTATGACACTAAATTGCATCTGATGGTGAGGTTCCAATTCTGTAGCTTGGTGGGATGTGGAATATCCCTTCACAGCCATTACTCCCAGGTGCACTCTTATCAAGATTGGTCGTATCTGAGTCCCTTTTATGTGTCAAATAGAATTGTTCAAATATTTACTAAGGATCATTATCATTGATTATTTGAAACCACACTGCTGTGGGCGAATCATTTGTATGAAAATAGGAGTTCTTGACAAATAGAATCACTGCTGTTAAATTGCAATACTTGAAACCATTTTACTGTGTGAAAACAAATTAATATTAGATAGAATTATCAGCGTTAGATGGGAATGCCTGAAAACATTTTAATGCGTGCAAGCAAATTATTAATATTTGATAGAATTATAAGGGTTATATGGGAATACATGTTTTTTTTTTTTAATTGAGTGCAAACAAATGAACGCTCACAATTCGTTTTAAAATAAAGTTACCTAAAACTCATTTGCTTACATATGATATATAAACAGGATTCGTCATTAAATAACATACAAAGGTTGATATGCCATAAAACATCAACCAACCAACGAGTGTGCAACACCCAGTGAGAAGAGAATTCACTGATAAAGCTTTTATTATCATAACATTTAAATCTTAGATTTACTAGGGGCTCCTTAAGGCGAGCTAATTTTCTGTTTGGACACTGATTCATTCAGACTTGTGTTTTCATGTTTTTGATTTTTGAATGTGTAAAAAAAAATCGATTTAACTTTTCTTTGTCAAGTTAAATTTTATTATTCGTAGAGATGATCTTCACTTTCGCAGATTTACCTTTTTTTTCTGAGTGAGAAAGCAAAAAAAGTATTTTTCATGATGTCAGTTTATTTCTATCCTTCAAATAAGAAATACAACATCTATCCTATACACCAAATTATTTTGATATTCTGTCATCAAAATTCTCTTTATGGAATAGGGTTATTATTTTCTCTCACTGTTTGTTGTAAGAGCTGACATGTTGAAAAGCGAAAGTTGTTTTTTTTTTTTAGATAATATTGATAATAGATTTTCTTTTTTCATACGTGATATCTTTGATTACTTTTTTGGTTTGTTTTAATGTCGTATCAATCTTTAAGGGTTATTTAATGCAAAAGCCATCCTTGTAGAAAGTTAGTGTTATATAATTGCGGAGAGAGACTTTTTTTATATTATCATTTTTCGTTTTATATATCTTGCCTTTCAGTTTAGTTAAGCTGAGAACCTTTCGGCTTAGTGCATGGGTTAGTTAGGTGCACACATTGAGTGCAGGTGTTCACGCGCGTGCGGGGAGGATGTGACAATCACAGATGTCACAAAAAAAACCAGATAGGAAAGAGGGGTGTCCTCGTGGTGTAATGGTTATAGCGATGGACTGCGGAATTATAGTACGCGAGTTCGTACTCCAGTCGTGCTATTACGTTCACTTTCGGGCAAATACCTTTAGGAAAGGTATGAACCCCCTTATCCTCCCAGCTATGGGTTAAATAGTACCACTACTCTTCTTCAAGGAGAACGGCTTTGGCATTAAATAACCTACAAAGAATTGATATGCCATTAAACACAGAAACCAACCAACCAGATAGGAAAGAGGACTGGGGATGTGAATGACGTCATGCCCGGAAGCGATGGGCTGAGGATTTTGGGATTTCAAAAAAAAACAGTTAGTTGAGTTTTGGACTTGGACGAAGCGAGTTGATTATCGGGGCTCGCCGAGGCGAGACCAATTGGGTCTACGGGATGCCCGCACGTTGGTAGAGTCAGTGAGTTGAGAGCTGACGATGTACGAACAGTCAGCATAGTAAGAAATTATGTCTCTCTCTCTCATCATGTCGGAAAACCTTAAACTCAAAAAGGTAAATAAAAGTTTCGTACCTGAACCAATTTCGTGTTTTTCGGATTCGTATGACTATTCTATGAACATATGTACACTTCTCGTATTCGTAGATTATAGCTATATACCATTAGTACTTGTCTTATATAACCCACAGATGGTGGGAGTAAGAGAGCTCATACTTTTCCCAAATGGATTAGCCAGAAAGTGAACGTAATTGCGTAACTTGAGTTTGAACTCTCTACTACAAGGTCGCCCTCCAGCACGCTTACCACTATGCCACCCTCTTGATATGCAATTTTTATAATCATGTTAAAACATATCGAGGTCCAATGTTGATATTTGAAAAAAATTGCACTTGAAGAAGATTGATATCTAATTGCTTGGACAATTAAGGTGACACATCGGAAGAATGACGAGTGATATTATGTGAAAAGAACCGTTATTTAAAAGGAAAAATCAGCTTAAAGAATTGATTATGATTGTAAACAACCCTCCCCCTACCCTGATCATTCATTAGTGGGGAATTCCCTGTGGCGTAATGGCTTAAGTACTGGACTGTGATTTCGTATTAAGCAAGTTCGAACTCTAATTACGTTCATTTTCGGACATTCACTTTGGAAAAATATGAATCCCCTAATATCGGCTCCCAACTTTGGTCTAAAAAATATCAACGCTGTTCTTCTACAAAGATGGCTTTCGTATTTAATCAACCACGAATGTTGATATGGCATTAAACAAAAAAAAAAAAAAAAAACTATTTATTAGTCAGTATATTGTGATTAATAAAGCATTTAATATATTTGTCTTCAGTACAAGTAACATTTTCTTGAAAATATATAAGATATTGCAGAACTTAAGGAAAATAGAGTAATTTCCGGCTACTCGTCGTATTAGCTGATTTTAACGGCATATCAGGCCGTCTAGGGTTATTTCATTCATACAAGTTAGAGAGTTGTATTCACTATAAATCCATATTTCCATGTTTTGCTTTTTCTTCAAGGTTTTGTTTTACACTGGGTCCTATCCAGTACATGTACTTTGTTTTACACTCGGTCCTATCCAGTACGTCTACTTTGTTTTACACTGGGTCCTATCCAGTACGTCTACTTTCTAAACAGTTCTATTTGACCCATAGTAATGACTCTAATAGGTACTATCACTCTGGGTCAAAGTGGAATCGAAAAAGTATTACTATTCCAGGTAATAATGGAATTAGAAATAATAGCGGTGAACAGGTACTTCATACCCCACAGATCTCCAGATTTCGAGCCTCATAAATTGTCTAATATCCTACCGAGGATACCCTTTTTTGGAAGTCTTAACTCCCACAAAGGATATTGCCAATGTACTCTGCCCTGTCGCTAAAGCTATTATTGTTTAAAGCAAACTCATATATCGTCATAGTATTATAAATGTTTAAATGTAATAATTTTCTTTAAGAAAACTGGATTGAGATTAATGTCAAGTCGAGTACAAAGAGATTTAGTTGGATTATTAAATTCACCACCACTATACTTTATACAAGTGACAAAATTATATTCTCAGTCATTGGTTTATCCTATGATACTTGCAGCTTCAAACCAAGATTAAGTGATTTGTTGCTTTATTTGTTTTACTAGTTTGTTACAAGTCTGATTGATCACGAAAGCTGAACAGCGCTCCACATTGTTCACATAACGTTTGCTAACATCATTATTAAAGAATTATTTTTAGTTCAAAGATTGTCCACGAATTCCACTGTCTTAGATTAGGCGAGTTACTTGGATCAATAAATGCAATATTCAAATCTTCATTTAAAGTAACCTACTTTGGAGTCCGCTGGCGAGGCCACATAGATCATTTTACCCTCGCAACAGGACATTTGTACCACCTGGATCGAGGATGAAAGATCATTCAGTGGGTTGTACTTACTTAAACTACAAACAGCAGCGAGGTCATTACTTTCTCTGCGGGTGCAATGCTTTGCAAGCAATAGTGTTGTCAGTAAGACATATTCCTAATATTTTTACACCCCTCTCCAGGAAAAGTGATAGCATACTCTCATGGTAACCTGGATATTTTTTTCTATATCCGAACAATTTCAGCGAATATACTTATAATTTATAAAAAACAGTAAGTTAAATAATTATTCTCTACGCATTGTGAACCGCTATACAAATTCCAGTTGCTGTAATCACAAAGGTTCGGTTGCTGTACTCTCTAGCCATCTTCAGGTGTTTTTGTTGTACTCGGTAACCTTTTTGGGAATTCCGAACTTAATCTTTTAATAGTGAGTATAGCAGCCAAGATGACCAGAGCAATCCACAATGTGTACATAATAATAATAATAATAATAATGATAATAAAAATAATAGATTATCACAAAATGTACAAGATATCCGGCAAAATCATCATGTTTATCGTAGAAACCATGAAAATCTGAAGAAGGGAATTGACAACATGAGGAAAAAGTTCAGTGGACGTGAAAATCCAGAGTGGTATATTTCAGAAAGATACACTATCATCATCAGTTTTTATAATAGCCATAATGCCATTCAATCAAATATGTAGGAAATATACTAACGGATACAGAATTACAAAATCGCAAGAAAAGATAAACCACCAAATGTACATGGACAAAACATCAAACAGTTTGCAAAAAGTGAAAGTCAAAATATGAATTTGATAGAGAAAAGTGTGCCATAATAATAATTCGAAGCGGAAAACGACATATAGAAACTACCAAATCAAGAAAAAAAGGTCAGAACGCTCGGAGAAAAGGAAAGTTACGAGTACTTGGGAGTATTAGATGCGGACACCATCAAACAAATTTTGATGAAAGAAAAATAATTTTAAATAGTATCTCCGGAGAACGAAAAAGCAACTCGAAACTAAACTGCATAGCAGAAATCTCATCAAAAGCATAAACACCAGGGCTATCCTTGTAAGATACTCGGGACCTTTCTTGAAGTGGACCAGAGAAGAACTTCAACAAATGAACCCGAAAACAAGAAGACTAACGACCATGCATAAGCTCTGACGTGCCAGAGATGACATAGACAATCTATATGTGTCAAGAAAGAAAGCAAGAATATGACTCGCTAGCACTGAAGATAGCGTCGATACATCAATACCACGACTCGAAGACCATATAGAAAAGCGCGAAGAAATTGTACAAACAACACCAATGGTCAACGGATCAACAATAACTAAAAAAATAAAATGGGAAGAAAAGCAATTGTGTGGATATTTCATGCGACAAACAAGCGAAATCTCACACGAGAAAACTTGGACATGGCAAAAAAAGGGAAACCTTAAGACAGCACAACACAACGCCATGAGGACCAACGATGTCAATGCAAAAATAGACGATACGCAACAATATAGCAAATGTAGGATTATGTGGTGATAAAGACGAAACAATCACATAATAAGCGAATGTAGCAAATTAACGCAAAAAGTGTATGATGTTTATGCACAATCTGGAATCCCTCCAGTAGAATGAGACGTACAAAGTTCTCAGAGATAAAAACAGATTACCTAATCTTGGCCAGATGACCAGACCTAGTGATAGTCAAAAAAACCAAAAAACAATAGAGAACCTGCCGAATAGTGGACTCTGTCGTCTCTACAGACCACAGATTAAAATTAAAAGAAAGCGAAAAGAGAGATAAGTATGTAGACTTTGCGAGAGAACTAAGAAAAATTATGGAACATGTAGGTGACGGTAATACCAACTGTAATTAGTGTACTTGGAACAATCCCCAAGTGATTGGTAAAGGGACAGGAAGATTTTGGAAATAAGAGGAAAGGTGGAGACTATTCAAATTACAGCATTGTTGAGATCGGTCAGAATACTGAGAATAGTCCGGGAGACTTGAGATCTGCTCTCACTCAAACACCGGGAAAAAACCATCGGCTAACGCTCGTGTGAAAATTCGAAAAACA
This sequence comes from Sepioteuthis lessoniana, assembly GCA_963585895.1. NCBI lineage: Eukaryota > Metazoa > Mollusca > Cephalopoda > Myopsida > Loliginidae > Sepioteuthis > Sepioteuthis lessoniana. The sequence continues at coordinate 98,214,482 of OY757922.1, read as the reverse complement.
ACAACAACAACAGTAATAATAATAATAATAATAATAATAATAATAATAATAATAATAATAATAATAGCGCTTCAACTGAAAAAATATAGATTAGTTTAAATTTTTTTAAAGAAAATTTGAATCTAATTTGCACGAGTCCAAAAAAAAACAACAGAATATCAAATACCAATAATATAATTACAAGAACCCAAGGTGAACTTAGCGTAGCCGTTATTGTCGTAGAAAATGGAATTGGTGACCCAGGTTCAATCCCTGGACAAGGTTTTTTATTTCATTTTGCGTAAATACATTCGGAAAAAGCATGATTCCATTTCTTCTCCTCCCCCAGTTGTGGAAAAATAGTTAGGTAGATTGGTTTGTTGTTTGAGTTTCACGGCATATCAACCACTATGGGTTATTCAATGCCAAATCCGGTTTACATATATGAATTATATATGGTTTGTAACCATTTTTTATATCAACTCACTTTTTCTTCGTAAACTCACTTTTCTTTTAAACTCATGTTTTGATCCATTCAACCCACAAGTAGGACCCCAATAGGCACCATTACTCCGTGTCAGAGTGGACCCACTACAAGTTGTAATTATTGAGATTTATGGTTTTGCGTAGGGTTATTTGACAAAACTTTTTATATTTGGTTTGATAGAAAAGATCCTTAAACTTGGTTAAGGCAAACAGTGTAGAAGAAGGAAAATTCTTGATTAAAACCAATTTTACACAACTCAAAAATTGATCTATTGTCACATCCTCTCAGTGGGGGAGTGGTTGGATAAATACAAACAATGACTCGAAGTCTCGAAAATTTCGCGTAACAAAAAGATTTCCCTTCTACTAATCGCCCTTGTACTTTTCAGGAGTTATCCATATCGTTATAAAATAGATTGCAAGAAATCCTGAAATTCCTGACGTGAAAGAATTTCTGTCATTTTCTTACAAAAGGTAATAAATGATTGTGGAAACGAAATTAAATGCCTACTGAAGAAATAATGTTATCAAAAATCGCTTTTTAATAAATGATTAAAAAGAATTTCGAGCAAACCAGAAATTATTCAGAAAACAGAAATCTTTTTTCATCAGCTTGATTATGTTATAGTTACACACTTAAAGAGTGCACAGGATCGTCTAGTCAGTGATATTCTTGGGGTCCTTACAAGTTTCGGGTATGCCACCATCATACTTGCTCTCCCAAACGACCCTACCGAAACTATTGTTCTGGCCGGCGATTCTGCAGTAAAAAGTTTACCAAACACGCAAAACTGCACAGCACACAACTCAAAAAAATCAAAGGGCTCCTGCTAATGAGCTTTTGAACAGGAATTGGTCAATGAGAAACGACATACGTCACTTGCCTCCCAGTCACGATAAGTTAAAAAGGTAAACAACCACTTGCTCGTTTTCCTCTAGATATTGTACTTGTATACTCACACGCACTGAGCAAGGTTCAGTTCAAGATAACAGGTTATCAAAAATCCCACTCATGCGTATTTGGTCGGTAATATTCATATACACTCGCGCAAAAATTAGTCATGTTTATAAGATATCATTTGGAATGGCCGGCGTATTTGGTGTACCAAGCACTACTTATGTGAATTTGTTGGTATATTAGTGGCCACCGTGTTTCTCTCGTTATTTTGTGTTGTTTTCTATTTGTTTTATTACAAATGGATCATAAATATGATAAGAACTGGAAAATACATTGGTCAAAAAATTGTTAGTAACATTAAGAATACGAAAAAAGAAATATCATCGTCCAAATAGATTTTAGTATGCTAATGACCCATCTTAATGTTACCAGCAAATATCAAGCGTATTAAAGCAGGATAGAAAATGTATATATGGTGTGTATGCATGTATGAAGTGAAAAATAGCAAAACACACGCATACACACTGTACCTATATTTTCTAAAGCATATAAAAGCAATTAATAGAAAATTTTGAATGAACTTTTGGTCTCTGAAGAATTTCTGCTAGTATTTTTGTGTATATATGTATATGAAATTTTTTTATAATTTTTTATTAATATGTTTGTCCATTATCTGTCGTAATGCATGTCTTTTCCACCTCTTGGGCTTCTGTTTGTCACTTCTATTCTCAGCATTTTTATTCTGTGATCGATTTGTTTTTGTTTTTGTTTCTTTTTTTTTGTTTTGTTTTTGTTTGTTTTTGTCTTTTTTAGAAAAGTATTTCTATTTCTCATTTGCTGTCCTCAAAGAATTCATTGAAACTGTAAAGAAGGAATAATAACACCAAAAAGCTAAAAAGTTAAATATTCATGTCAATACCATTAAATTCTTCATATTTGACGCCTGTTTTTCTATTATGAAACCCAGCATCGAATGTTCGTTCATATTACAGAAGAGGATTCCGTTTTTGTTGTCAATATTTCATGCCATAGGGAAATATTCATAAGAACTGGACAAGCGATAATGCCAACTTTTGCATATGCAATTAGAACTGAAGCTATATCCATTTTTATTACTGTAGAAAAAAATATATATATAAATACGAGTCCAATATTCTCGAAGGAGTCAATATATAATAGTTTATTCGGCAAGGGGAAGTAACTCTACTGTAAATTCCAGTGTGGTTTCCTAAAACACCTGCAACGAAATTAACTCGTCAAAACAAACATAGACAATATGTTCATCCCTGAAGGTTTATTCTCATCAATCACTGAACGATTAGACGAAAAACAACTTATCTCCCACCGAATTGATGTTTTGTTTTTAGCAACTGAGAAACATTTCTTTTTTTATTAATCAAATTTTCTTAATCTATTATAATAATCAGGAAGAGTTTGTCTGTCACCAAAGATGACCAAACGGTTTGAGGAAATGCTATTAAATTTGCTCTGCATACTTATTTAATCTAGGAGAAGGTTTTGGTACAGATGTTTTCTTCTTCGTAAAAAAATGTCGGTCTCTAATCGAAATTGGTTCTAGGAAAAAATCATAAATAAATCATGTTGCTTGTAACTAATTGTTAAGAGTTTTAATTGTCCGAATTTAAATGAAAAAGAATTAACGAATTTCGGTCTTACTAAAATAATTATTCAGATTCAATTAAATTTTATTAATCAAATTTATTGGTAGTTCTTTTAGCTGAAAATGTAACATAATTATCGTAAATTACAGCGTATTAGACAACCTTTTAAGTTAAAAAGAATCTCTACAAAACCTGGGGCCGACTTATATGGGAAAGCTAAAATTTAAACCAGTGGTAAAGGTTTGGATTTCAGCCCTGCCGTATAAGTCGATCGTTAGTTTTGTAGAGATTTTGTCAGGCTGAAAAGGTTGACTCATACGTCGGAATTTAAAGTATGAGAACAAAAATCTCTGGGGGTTCAGTTACATTTTTGTATGTTTTTCGACGAAACTCGTAAAATTTTCCATATAGAATATCAAATTCATAAGGTAATATCAAATCTAGCTCATAAGTATCTTCTACTATGTAAATTTCTTTTATACTAATAATTACTGTCTTTAACCTTTTGATGTTTAAATCTTTAAATGGAAACAAAAACTATTTTTAAAAAATATTGTTTAGAAAATTGAAATAAGCAGAAGGGATATTTTATAAATATCCCTTAATCATGCCGTATCTGTATGTGGCAGCAGTTATACGCTATTTGACTCTATGGGGTATAAGAGGTTTGGGTGTGTGGGGAAAAATTATGAAGTTGCTCACTTTTTCTTCTTGACCCATTCGCTAATTATTATCTTTTTGGTGGGGGGATTTCTGGCTGAAAAGGAATGAATGACAGAAAAGAGACGGATACTTTTAAAGTCAACTTCTATTGCCAAGTTTACAACTATTTTGTGGAGTGAAAAGGTTTTCCTTAACCAGTAAAATAGCAGTCCTCCTGGTTGAGGTATCGATCTGAATCTGAGAAAGAATTTTTCTTTGTCGCTAGGAAGCCCATATTTTCAGGCATGCGTAGATTACCCTTCCTGACAGTGGGTTCCAGGAAGATAGTAATTTTTCATATGTATTTATTTTGCCTTTATTTTATCTTCATTTTTTATTTTATTTTTGTTATTGTTTTTTTATTCATTATTCAATCCCTACAAACAACACTTTTTAGTTCATCACGGGTACAAAAGAATATCCGTGGTGTAGGGGTTAACGTGCTGGGTGGGTTGGGGATTTTTCATATATCAACCATTGTAGGTTATTTTAATGCCAAATCCTCTGCAACATCTCACAGTATTATCACAAAATCAAACTGCAGTCCAAGTCGTGACTTCTTATCATCAGGTAACGGGTACTTCAACAATTTTTATATAATCTCTTCTGACAATCTTTAAGTTTCGTTCAATGCGTAAAAGATTTAATTATCTTTGTACTATTAGTGACTACACTAGACTTCTAAACATCGATTTATATTTAAGAAAAAAGAACTACTTAGTCGATGATACAAATAACAATTTGAAAAAAAATTGCTATTTTTGTAAATTATTTTTCTTCTCCTTGTATCAACAACCTACATTAGATATATTTCGCATCCGGTGAACATATATGATGACATTGTGTCGAAAATGATATAATTCTTGTTATTAAAGATTATAAAAACAATTTATGGTATCGCTCATATGAGTTGAATACATAAAAAATGTTGTAGTAGTAGTAGTAGTAGTAATTTTTTTTTTTTTACTATCCTCTCACATCAACGTTGGCATCGTAATTAAAGTGCTGCCTTTGAGGTCCCGAAGTAAGCGAATTCGAACTCCAGTCATACCATTACGTTCCTTTTGGACTAATACTCTTGGGAAAGGCATGAACCCCGTTATCCCTCTACTAAGAGTTAAGTAGTATCACTGATGTTCTTCTAAAAGGATGGTTTTGGCATTAAATAACGCTGGAAGGTTGATAAACAAAGAAACTAACCCAAATGCATTAATCTTTTAAAAAAAAGACAAACGTATGTTTATTTGATCAGAAAATATACACTCTTAATGCAACATCTACAAACAGATCAAATTCTGTTCAGTAATTCATCTGATTGTTCCTAAAAACTCCCTCTAAAATTCATTTTTTGTCGTTATTTTTGAAATTATATCCAATTTCATCATAAAAAATTGTTCATACTTTTGCTGCTTTTAATCTGATTAGGTAACGTTTTCCAAAAAGAAGATAAAACGTTTTCGAATAATATGCTTGTAAAAAGGACCGATTGGTTTGTAAACTTAGTTTTTGAAATCTATCTTAACAGTAAATTTCCAGTTTGAGGAGAAAAGAGGGTGCCCCGATTTAGTTAGTTGGTTGGGTTTTATGGCATATCAACCTTTGCAGGTTATTTAACGCCAGATCCATTTTTATGTAAATAATCTGTTCTATTTAAAACAATTCAGTTTAGCATGAGTACACAGTTTAATTGTCAAAAACATTTCTATTTCAAACTATTCAGTTTATTCAAACAGTTATATATAACAATTCAGTTTAGTGTAAATACAGTTTCAATGTCAAAAACAGTTCTATTTCGAATAATTCAGTTTAGCATAAGCACGCAGTTTAATTGTGCGTACGGTTTAATTGCCAAAAACATTTCTATTTCCAGCTATTCATGTAACATAGCCCTACATGATTATGTGAAATGTACATATTACGCAAAACGTTCATAATGTCCATAACGTACATAGATAACATGGGAATCCCGAAACACAAAAAACACTTACGACTTCTTAGTTCATGTACGAAACTTTTTATTACCTTTGAGTTAAAAGGTTTTTCGACATAAGGAGAGAGGGGCACAATCTTTCTATACTGACTTTTCCATCTGCCCCCCCCCATCACGTACGGCGCCCGAAGAGCACAAATTCGTCTGGCCTCGCCCAGGTCTCAATCTCAACTCACTGACTTTTCTCAAATCTCAGCCCACACTTCCAGTGCGTGACGTCACTCACATCCCTGGTCATACCCTCTATCTGGGATTTTCATTGTGACATCTCTGAATGACACGTCCGCTCCGCGCGCGCGTGAACACCTGCGCCCATGTTTGCACCTAACTAACCCATGCGCTAAGCGAAAGTTTCTCAGCCTAACAAAACCAAAAGGCAAGATATATAAAATGAAATCCCTCAGCCATTATATTACATTCAGTTTAATCAAACAGTTCAGTTTAGCATAAGTATGCCGTTAGTTCTATTTAATCCATAGATAAGGCCCAATCAGGTACTACCACGCCGGGCCAGAGTAAACCTGGGAGCAATGACAATGAAAGGGTGCTCCGTATTCCCCAAAGCCCCAGCATTACTGGGACCTCACTATCAGAATGTTTACTGTCATATCCAGGATACTCAGGGGGGTGCTTACCCCTCTGCAGAAGTGCAGACAGTGTATTCTACAGCCCTAGCCGACTGGGCAATACACAGTTAAATGTCAAACAATTTTATTTCAGATAATTCAGTTTAGCATAAGTACACATTTTAGACGTCAAAACAGTTCTATTTCGAGCAATTCTGTTGAGCATTCGTACGCAGTTTAAATGTCAAAACAGTTCTATTTTAAACAATTCAGTTTAGCATAAATATGCTGTTTGACTGCAAAAATCAGTATAGTGAAGGAAGCACGGTTAAGTTCTACTTAACCCACAGATAAGACTCTTATCAGGTGCTACCACTCCGGGTCAGAATGGACCTGGGAGCGATGACAATAAAGGGGTACTCCGCATTCCCCAAAGCTCCAGCATTACTGGAACTTCACCATCAGATTGTTTAATTTCATATCCAAGACACTCATTGGGCGGGTCTTACCCCTCTGCAGAGATGCAGTCGGTGTATTCTACAGCCTAGCCGACTGGACAAAGGGTGTCCCGAGTATGACATTCAACTATATTTGATGGTGAGGCTCCTCTTCCGGAGCTCTGGGGAGTGTGGAATACCACTTCATTGCCATTACTTTCATGTCAACTCTGACTCAGAGTGCTGGTATCAGTTAGTATCCCATTTATGGATCTGTTTAAACATTATTCGTATTCATTTGAACCGCTCGCAAAAAATCTCTTAAAAAACAACTATACAAAAAAATGTGACACGTGATAAAAGGTCATTTTTAAGCGGAGTTTAAAAGGTTTAGATTCAGTTTTCCTTCTCCTAGACTTGTTGCCTAACCATAGTTAAAGAGCCGAATCTGCCCTACTATTTACCGATAGCTGGAGGGAGAATAATTGGATTCATATATTTCCGAACAGTATAACTGCTATGTGAAATGCAATCAGCCTCGTCCTGGTTTTGAACTCGTGTCGCTGTGTCCATTTGTGACGACGATAATCATTACTCCACGAGCAGCTCACCAAAAAAAGTGTACTTATGATTGTACAATACGATTCCCAAATCTCAAGGTAGAAAATAATTCTTGACTGGTTGAAATGCTGCGAAAATCAATCAATCATCGTCAACATTAAAATCAATCAATCATCGTCAACATTAACGTTTTTGTAGGTTTTTTAATTTTACTTTTTAAAATAATGTACAATCAAAAGTTAATTAATCTGGATCTAATTCATATATCACAAAAATATTTTGAACCCAAATAATTAAAATACAATATATTTACTTCCTCGTTCAAATGTGTGTAAAATTTAATGTTTGTAAGATCAAAATTGCTTATTTTTCATTTATTGGTGTTTTTTAAAAGCTTCCATATGTCAAAATGATGATCTTTTCATTCGCACGTTTTCTTCAACTTTTTAAACAGAAATTTGTATGTATTTTATTTTTAAATTAGTTTTCTAAAAGACACGTTATATTTACAGAACTTTTTTTCATATCTACTGAGATATTTGTAGCTCATTAAATAACGGGTGAGACATGGTGAACGTGCCAAACGGTGACATCGTAGTAAACGAGTTCGAACTCCCGCAGCACTATTGCGTTCACTTTTGGACTAATACCCCTTGGGAAAGGTATGAAACCCTAATCACCCCAGCTATTATTTAAGCAGCACCACTACTGCCCTTTGGCATTAAATAACCAACGAATGTTGATATGCTATTAAAAAACAAAGAAACCGAATCATTAAATAAATCCAAAAATATCAAATATGATTTATTAGTCTGTGGCAGGTGTGAAAATGTTGTAGACTGGTTGCCTAACCATAGTTAAAGAGCCGAATCTGCCCTACTATTTACCGATAGCTGGAGGGAGAATAATTGGATTCATATATTTCCGAACAGTATAACTGCTATGTGAAATGCAGTCAGCCTCGTCCTGGTTTTGAACTCGTGTCGCTGATTTCCTATTATCAATGTCAAATTGAGGGTTTACTGTGCCAGTTCGATATTCGTATGATACTTCAAGACGGCAAAATGTAACATGTTTTGTTTTTGTCTTTTAATGTGGAGAAATCTGAATACCTATCCGATATAGCACACACGTTTCAAGGTCATAATTTATGGAGGGTCATCCAAAGATAGCCTGCTTTCCTCTACCGTTGACGCAGATGTCGGGTAACAAAACAGTAAATAATCAGTCGTTATAGACTTACTGTATTAAGTTTCATTTGCAGAGTATCAGTAATTAAAATACTTAGGTATTATTTCGATACTGCGAATGATGTTCAGTGGAATTCAATGTAAAATATTGAGACATTGACGTGATAACTTAAGATACAAATCTTGTTTCACTAATTCGACTGACTAAATGTTAAAACCAAATATAAAGAATCACAACAAAATAGGCTCTAGTTTTACACATATCTTTTATCATAAATATTTCATTCCCTGTTTTTATTAACTTTTTTTTTTTTGTTCACAGTGAGTGATTATTGTTACATAATCATAAATAAATAAACCATAAATAATCATCAATAAAATCAAGTGAGCCTGGTCTATAAATTCTTATATTTTTATCTAAATGTATTTATTATATTTATTTAGATATCTAATCTTTTCAAAACCAAAATTGACTTCTTGATATTCACCCAAATTCAAAACAATTGTTAATGTCCACTTGAATTTAAGAAAAAAGAACAGATCTCAAGAAAAGTTTATTTGTGAAAGGAAAACGATTTATTTCAATGTTACATCACCCACAATTTTAGGAAACAAGAAAAAGTCACATAGAACAAAGTCTGGTGAATATAAGTAACACTGCACTTGCATAAACTTGTGTTTTGTTAAAAGTTGCTGATCAGAAAATATCTATAATAGATTCCTAATTTTTTTCTTATTGGCATTAACTCGTCTAGACAAAGTCTAAGTGCCTTCTAGACATCTAGACATCATCAATGTATTGTATAAGTTGCTCAGCTTTGCACGTTTTCATTTAAAATCTAAAATATTTAAAGCTCCAGTATCGATACTTCGTTTTTTATCACACACACACACACACACACACACACACACACACACACACACATATATATATATATATATATATATATATATATATATATATATATATATATATATATCCAATATATATATATCCAATCAGCGTCCGAAGACAACAAGTGTGGATTATTTGCGTTATACGCAAATATATGAGGAATTTCCTATAAATCTATGGGAGTGCTCGAGGTATGGCTATTGTTATATATTACCTATCCAGGGTGAAGTCATCTGATGAGATGAACATTATAATGATATTCTTCGCCGAAATAAATTTTTAAAGGCAATTTAACCAGGTTTGAATTTTCTTCTAATTGCATTATATATATATATATATATATATATATACACACTCAAATATACATACCTGTGTGTGTGTTGTGTGTGTGTGTATATGAGTGAGTTTAGGTATATTTATGTGCATACCTAAAGAGAGAGAGCGAGAGAATATATAGATATATACTTATATACATATATTAAAGATGGGTCCGTAATAAATATTCATATGGCCTGTCTACAATTCCAAAATCATCATAATTTACGATGATATATAATTCAGCTAAGGGTTTAAAATATAACAAGATAGCATATTTCGATTCCATCTAAATCAAAATTGTCCGTATTATTTTCTGGAATAAAATTTTAGACGCGTATAAAATAGATTGGGATAAATTAGTTACATTGAAATATACGTCAGCTTTTAAAAAGAAAATCATCTTCCACATAAAAGTTTTCATTATGAAAAAATCTCTATATAAGTTTTGAATGGGTGTTTTCATTATTTTATGTCTTGATCACTTTTACAAGCAAAATTATCGGTGTAGCCCACCGTGGTGTAGTGACTAATGTCGTAGAAACCGAGTTCGAACTTCAGTCGCGTTATTGCATCCATTTTCGCATTAATACTCTTAGGAAAGCTACGAACCACTTTACCCTCTCCCACCTATGGATTATATAGTACCATGACTGTTTTTCTAAAAGTATGGGTTTCGCATTAAATAACCCACAAAGGTTTATTTCTCATTAGTCAAAGAAACCAAACCAAAGCAAACCTAACTAAATTATCTCTGAACCCACTGCTTTCTCGTTGTAACTGATCATCGTCATATTGGTAACTTAGATGATTTTAAAAAATTATGTTCAGCACGAATGTAAACCTTAAAGAACTATTATTCAGCTTCAGATTCCACTGGAAATTGCTTTATTCTCTTTGTGCTCTTTACAAAAATAAACATATGATGTGCTGTTTTTGAAGGTTTACTTACATATATAAAAACGAGAATTTTAATCATACGTGGTGCATTCAATAAGTTTCCAGCCTTTTTTTTTTGTACAGGCATTTAAAATTGTCGTAGACTCTTGAAAATTCAGTATGTTATTGCTATACATCTTATGAGATGACTGACCAATTTTTATGATTTCACGTTCAAATCAACAGCTACAGCAGCAATTGGAATACACCCTACTAAAGCCTGATTGTCACAGCTGGTGAATTTCAAAAATGCAATCTGGACGTGAGAACACTTTAGAAGAACGATATGCAATAAAATTCTGTTTAAAACTTGGAAAAAAATACCACAGAAACGTATGGAATGCTTCAGACTGCTTTTGGAGGATCTTGCATGAATCGAGCATCAGTTTTTGAGTGGTAAAAGAGATTCAAGGAAGGCAGGGAGTCTGTGAGGAATGATTAGAGGTGTGGGAGGAGTAAGGAAGTCAATAGACCAGGGTTGATTGGCCAAAGGGTTAGGGTTAGGGTTAGGGTTACTAAGTTGAGGTTTTAAGGGAGTTCAGAAAGAGATTCCGTCGGAAGAGGCGAGCACTCTTCAAAACGGGTCAGTGGCATCTCCAACAGGACAATGCACCAGTCCACAACTCCATCCTTGTCACAGACTATTTGACCAAGATGGGCATCAAGACAGTTCCTCAGCCTCCCTATAGTCCAGACCTTGCTCCCTGTGACTTTTGGTTATTCCCTAAGCTCAGAGGCTGTCGTTATGAGACAATTGAGGAGATGAAGGTCATTGACACGCTCACACAAGAGGACTTCCATGGGGCGTTCTAGAAGTTGTTGGAACGGTACAAAAAGTGCATTGCAGCCGGAGAGGATTACTTGGAAGGGGACTAGAGTTTCATGTGTGTACTATCAATAAAAGTGCCCATACGAAAAAAGTCTGGAAACTTATTTAATGATCCTTGTATATCAGCACTTTCTGAAGCAAAGGAAAACATTAGAAAAATAAAATTCTCTAAATATTGACGTTGCCTAAAGCTATTTTTACTTCCTTAGAAACCGGAAGTATAGCAAAAATATCCCCTGTGCTGTTATAACCCTGTCTCAGTATAAACAGCAGCTAAAAAAATCAGATTGAGCAGTCAGCCACTTAATATTCGTGTCGGGTGGTTATAATTCTCCAACTAAACTTGGCCTCCAGGGGCTATCCTTGCAAGCCTTTGTGTGCTTGCAGGGCTAAGTTTATTGATTGGTACCAGAGGCGTCTCAAAAGGGGAATGCCGACAGGGTTAAGAATTTTTGCACCAGCCTCACATGAGTTTTGATTCGTGCGCGGCCTCCACCATAAAATGGCCTTGTGCTATATTCTGACATGGTAGGGTTTTAGGTAAGTAGCAGTTGGGTTGTCCGACCTCGGGTGAAGAGGATCTAGTGTATGGTCCTTCTAGCTGTTGAAGATAGCCAGATGCCATTATCTCCTTTCCAGCCACGAACAGAGAATGCAGCAGTCCTGCCTTTTCTTTTTAATTGTCTTTTTAAAGGCCAAAGTCCTTTTCTTGATACTCTTGTCCTTTTAAGGACACAGGTCTTATTTCCCAAATACTGCTCTTTCAGGGTAGTCAAATTCACCCAGATCGACAGCACTAGGACGATGACATATTAGCAGCCACTCAACCAACCAGATGCAACGAACACCCGGGGTAACTGACCATTCCACAAGCGGACGACGCCACACGAACTACTGTCGACTTCACTAACAGAGCAGCGACGCAGCTGACCAATGAAAAGCTAGCCACATGACACCTGTCCACGAACGATCGATTCAGCTCGGAACGACGACACTTTATCAACTCGTTCGAAGGTAACGTCGACCAAACCCCTGTTAACTGCCGAATCAACGAAAGAAACATCAATTAGCCAGCCTTTGTGATCCGACACGTCCAACTCTCTGGCCATCTGAATGCTTATCGGCCATATAACTATACTAACAACATGTTTAAGGATCACCTCGACTCGTTGTCGCCAAAAACTATAAGACAGTCAAGTCTACACTTTCGATATAAACCGGAATTTACAACAAACCTCTTGTATTTATTCCCAAAATAAAAGTTTGCTTTATCTTTCCTCGTTTGCTTTGTCAATTTTGTTTTTCCTGTGCCACTTAACTCATTTTAAAAAGTTTGCGGGATCGACACATGAAAATATTCATTGATAGAAAAAAAACATTGGATAAAAATATCTTGAAGAGAATATTTCAACGGTGAATTTTCGAAAAATAATTGTATTATGAAGACATTTTACGAAAAAAGATTAAATTTTTCCAGGTAAATAATTAAACATTCACTGAGATTGTCATGTCTAAATTAGATCAATGATTACAAGCGGCTCTCTTTCATATTGACGATGACTGACGTTTCTTTTAAAGTTCTCTCAAGGTTTTGCGAAATAATTGTACTTATATACTTGCATATCTGTTATATTTCAAGTTTGATTAGGCAAAACTAAGTAAATTATAGAATAAATGAAATAAAAACAAACGAAACAATAAAATTATATCAGTGTATAAAAAGAAAATAATATTTATAAACACTGATTGATATCTTTGGCTACAATTTGGCTTAACAGACGAGACTTATTGCAATAGATTGAAAATTTAACTTTGTATTATTAAAAGAAAACCACAAATACTTGCCTACAGTTTATGGTACTTTTTCCAGAGTAACAAGAAATGGTGATGAGAAAAATCGATGTTAGTATAAAGCAACTAAATAGTTGCCTTAGTAATGTACATTAAGACTGACAGAAATTGGTTGAGAGTTCGGTAGATGTTTTCAACTTGAGTATTTTAGTGTAATACTTTCTGACAGAATCAAATGCTTTCTATTTTCGCAGATACTTCGAGATTCGTTCGTCCTATTTATTACTTTTCATAGAGACAAACAAGTCAATTTTTTTCTGCTGCTGTCACATTCTCAGTCTGAACTGGAAATCGTTTAGAGCGTTTGAATTTTCAGAGAAAACCTTCCAAATATTCAAATCCCTACCACCTATGTTTAGGTTAATTATCTAAATATAAGACAAAAATAAATGGATTTGCCGTGGCTAATCACAAAAATGTTTTGTTGTAGTATTTACTTATTGTGTGCATCAGAATTCATGATGAACATCCAACAATAGGCTACAAGACTATTATTAATGAGTTTTATTGACAATGAATGTCCCATAAGTCTAGGATTCATCAAGTCACACGTGACTATAACTCAGCAAAAAAGGTACATTATAGCGAGATCTTCATTAGAACAATATACTTTTAAAAAGCGCTTATAAAATAAAGCAATTTACAGTTCAATTTTCGGCTGAATGATAATTTTGTGGGGTCTATATTTGAACAGAATATCATCTTTGATGATTAAAATTCTCGCTATAACCGATAAAAATATGAAATGCTAACTCCATTCTAATCAGAAGCATAAAAAAAGATTCATTTTACGACGAGGATAGAAGCACGCTAAGCATAACGGATATCGTCGTGAGAAACGTAATCAGTAACACGAATTCTAATTCTGGAGGTAACTCTGTTTCATTTCACGCTAATACCCTTGGGAAAGGCATGAATCCATTTGTTCTCCATCCAGCTATGGTTAATAGTAGGGCAGAATGTTTTCTTTAGTCTTGGTTAGACAACCAGTGTAGGAGAAAGAAAACTCAGAATTCAAACCAGCTAAACTCAATTTGAAAATTGACCTTGTGTCTCATCCTGCCAAGACAGAGAGTTTGAATAAAAATGTACAACGGGAATGGATTTCTGAATAGTCTAATATATACAGCTGATAGAAAGAGAAATGTCGAATTGATTCAACTATATTGTGTTCTTTCCATTCCAACACAGAAACATGTTTATATTCTACACCGTAACAAATTAAGAATTGTTTGAAAACAATAGGTCAAGGTTGAAAAACTTTGTTTGAGACAAAAAAAAATCTTCACTTTTCATTCCTCAACATAAAAGACGTTTCTTTAGTGTCTTCAGTAAAAAAAAAAAAAAATTCTTTCTAAACCAGAACAGAATTCTGTATTTGCAACAATTCTTTCGGTCTTTTGTACTCTCACTTTTCAGTTTATCTTCTTTTTTTTTTGTTCAATTAACTTTAATGATGTTTTTCTTTTTTCTCTTTTTCATCGCTCTTTCTTTCTTTTTTTTCTTTTTCTGCATAATTTGACTTTTCTAATATTTTGTAGTTGGAGAAGGTCCAGTGGTGTAAGGGTTAATGTGCTGGACTGCCACATGGTGAAAAGCGAGGTGAAACTCCAATCCTGCAATCGCATTCACTTTTGGACTAATACCCTTGGGGAAAATATGAAACCCCTCTCTTTAGCAATGGGTTACATACTACTACTACTACTACTACAAGAATGGTTTTGGCATTAGATAACCCACAAAAGGTTATACCAAACCTAATAATCCCTCCATATTTTCCAACAAGGAGTCGTACCCCCTTCCAACCCAATCTTTATATTTCCTTTCTTCTTTTCTTCTTTTGTCTTTTACCTTCTCTTTGTCTCCATCATTATTTTTTCTTCTTCTTTACTCTTCCTATTCCCTTTTACCTTAATAGAGTTGCCTTACAGCAATAGGAACGAGCCCACGTACGTACCTGTTTGTATGTCTATGTGGGGAAAAAAAAAACTGGTATTATCTCTCAGAATATTTTCACAAATGTGGTAACACGCAAGTTGTTAATGAAGTTATTAATCGTCGGTGACAGTTCCAAGTTTCGTTCCACGTAGGACACAAACTTTTCATATCCTCAAGGAGCGGAAGCTATTTTAAGCCAAATTGCTTCTTATTCCTAACATGGATATTCCTTTGAAAACAAAGTCAACACAAAACTGTCATTTTAGTCTCTTCTTTGCCGTCAGAATGTTGGGCAAAAAATCTTTGTCATTTTAGTTAATTTCCCATTCTTATCAAATTATTGTTGAGCAGAACAGGTGAAATATATCGATACCATTACAGTAAAGGTTATTCTAACATCTTATGTGATGTAATACAAACAAAGCTAGGCTAATGAACAATTGTTAGTAATTTTGCTTCTCACTGAGCGCCCTATACATCTACCTTTCTACGAAATTGAGCTTAATAAATGAGTACAATATTTGTCATTTTGGTTTCTTTCTTTTATTTAATGGTATCATATTTACCCAACCCCTCCGCTCGGGCAGGATATGACACAAGGTCAATTTTTAAGCGGAGTTTAACAGGTTTGAATTCAGAGTTTTCCTTCTCCTAGACTAGTTGCCTCACCAAGGCTGAAGAACCTAGTCTGCCCTACTATTTACCCATAGCTGGAGGGAGAATTATTGGATTCATACCTTTCCCAAGGGTATTAGTGCTATGTGAAATGCAATCAGTCTCGTCCAAGATTTGAACTCGTGTCGCCGTGTCCACTTCCTACGACGATAACCATTACACCACGGGCACCTTTTATTTAATGGTATGTTAACCTTCGTGGGTTATTCAATGTCAAAGGTATCCTTGTAGAAGAACTGCAGTGATACTATTTAACCTGTTATTGTGAAAAAAAGGGGATTCGTAAGTTTCGCAGGAGTGTTAATCCGAAAGGGAACGTAATAACACGACTGGAGTTCAAACCCGCTTACTTTGACCCCGCAATCCAGAACTTTAGCCATTACGCCACGAGCACATCCCCTCCCCCATTGCTTACGTGGTGAAAATGCTTGTTCATATATAAATTAATGACCATGTATAAAGTTATTGTGTCGGTATAATTCTTTGTCCGACTTATGCATAGAAAATTGTGTCACTAGAACAACCACTTCTTCCCATCTCAATATTTATTTCACCCCTCCACCACGGACAAGATGTGACACAAGGTCAAATTTTTTGACAGATACTCTCCTGAACATAATTTACGGAAAAAAGCAGTGCTAAATATTGCTTGATCTCTATCAGTATTCCACCTGTTGGTGGGGCACTTCATGCATTGATCAACGAGCCTAACCCCTGCCCTTTTAGACGAGGAGGTCAGTGCTGCATCGAGGGACTGTTTCCTGCTGCTAAACTCTTCAAACAAATTTATGAATAGCCAAATTTAACAACAATAACAATTTTTCTTAATGAGGTTTACCAATTTGAGGGGAGGGTTTTCATATCTTTTTCAAGGGTATTAGTTCCAAACTTAACCTCATCGTGCGATCAGAGTTTAAACTCGCTTACTAGGAGAACGTACCGGCTCATTGGTCAAGTGGGTAGAGTGTTCGCAAATGATCCGGGAGACCTGGGTTCTTGTCATACCAAAGACTTTAAAAATGGTACTTGATACCTCTTTGCTTAACACTCAGCAATATAAGGTACCTATCGAGAGTAAAGTGGAGCAATCTAGAGAAAGGAGTAGCGCCTTCCCCTACATCTCGGTGTAGTAGCTATTGAGATGGGAGCCTTCTGGTTGCCCTCAATTACGGTCGCTAACTTTACTTACTTTTTAATAGGAGACCATAGTCCAGTCATTTAACCATTACGCAATGGGGACTCATCAGAATTTTTTTAGCTCAATAAATTGTTTCTTCATATATAAACTAATAACCAATGTATAAAGTTACTATATCGCTTTATTTCTTTGTCTCCTTGTTTATTGCTTTAAATGCCATAAAATCTAATAATATGAATATCAAAATTATGATTTCTTTCATCTTTAATAGAATTTTCAAAGCTTAATTTTATTTCGACTTAGTGTGACTTTTGATGCTGTCCTGTTGATTTTTATAAAGTTTTCGAGGAAGGGTAGAAGGGCTTAAATTATCGTAATTTATCTTCATGTTGTATTTTTTTAGTTTGAGGTGATCGTCTTGTGACGTTGAACAACAAATTCTTTAAATATCTAAAAATCGTTTTTAAAGAATAGGACGGAAGTGATGTACTCCTATGGACACCCTTACATGGCCGAGCAAAAGCAGGACGACCAGCTCGAACCTACATACAGCAGCTCGGAGAGGATACAGCATGTAGCCCTGAGGCCAGAAGCGATGAACGATAGCGAGGAGTGGCGAGAGAAGGTCAGGGATATCCGTGTTGGCGGCACGACATGATGAGGATGATGATGTTGATGAGATTTCAATGCCACCAAAGAAAGTGACCAGTTCAAAAAATTAAGGAAAAAAATGATCCATTTTTATTGTACCTTCCCACTGAAAGATTTTGATGCTCATCGCTTGGGATTTCGAAACAACATTCTTTAAAAATCTTCTGTAATGTTCGCAGTCCTCAAGCAAAGTGTGGATTTATAAATATTCTCTCTTTCTTTCAGGTTCACACAGCGTTCAAATAGAGAGTCTAAATATGTTTGACAGCGTTTCCGTTTTCTATTTGCATCAACCAAATCTTATCTCACTCGGCCTGGATAATATGACCCGTCAGAATCTCAAAATTGAAAAGTAAATTGAATTAATTTACTTTTACAATTCCTTTGCGAATTTCATGTCTTGATCATTTTGTTAACAATCTTTGTCTCCTGAATTCTTTGTTGGGTAATTGCTTTTTCTTCTAATCTTTGATTTCTGGTTTCTGTCGAGCCTTTTCTCTGATCCTGCGCTTGTTGACCTTTTGCCACCTGTTATACACTTTTACATAATTATTATTCTTTCTTTATTTGGTTTTATGTATTCTATTATAAGCAACTCAATAAAATCATCTCCTTCCCCCCCCCCTCTCTCTCTCTCTCTCTCTCTCTCTCTCTCTCTCTCTCTCTCCCTCTCTCGAGTTTTTAATATCCTTTCTCTACTTGGTCTTCCAACAATCTGGTTTCTTTTATTAAGTTTAGAAAGATTCCTGATACATCATTAGGGATACTGCACATATCACCATAAATTTGATGATTTGGTTGGTTTGGTTTCTTTCTTTAACGGCATATCAACCTTCGTGAGTTATTTAATGCCAAATCTATTTTAGTAGAAGAAGAACAGCATTTATACTATTTAACCCATAGCCAGGAAGATAAGGTGGGGTGAGGGAGATTTATACCTTTTCCTGGAGTATTAGTTCGAAAGTGACCGTAATAGAGTTCGAACTCGCTTATTCTGAGGCTGCCGTTCAGCACATTAACCATTACGCCACAAGATCTACCCACTAAAGTTGATTTAGTGCAAAAAATTCGTTTAGTATTTTAAGTACAAATAAGACTTTTATTTTCTCTATTATCGTTGTTAAATTATCTACAGGATGCCGCAAAATTATAACTTCCATTTTAAACTGTTAACTGTATTACGCAAGTGAACTTAGGCAATCTAAATAATGAATTTCCATTTATTTTTCAGATACGACCAGTTACCATCGTTTCTTGGACCAGTGCACACTGTGAGTTTGGTGTTGAAACATTTTTTTTAATGATTGATGAATCTGGAATTGTTACTCAGCGAGCTTTGCCTGCTAATTTCATGTTACATCGGAATGATGCTGTTCTGAATAGAAAGTTCTGCTTTTTAACACAGACAGAGAAGTAAAAGTGAAAATCATTTTGACATGAAATAAACACGAAAATCTCTCTCTGAAGCAATGACAGATTCACTAGTCTTAAAAAACGTTTCAAAAGCAAATGCACTGTGTGCACTGTTCCAACCTATCATTGTAACTGATCGTCTCAGATAAAGAAGATAAGAAATTAGCAAGAAGGAGCAACCATTGCCACTTGCCGAAGTTCACTTGCACCACACAAGTGACAGTTTGAAATGTGGGGGGTATATCTGCAACATCCTGTATTTACAGTTTCGTTATATTATTTTCTGTTTATCTTTCAGCTAAGTTGATAAGTTCATCCATCTTGAACGTTTTATCATTCTGCCCAAAGAGCTGCTTTCAGTTAATTTTGCAGTCTTCAAGTGAACTGAATATTTTTCATTCGGCGAAATTCTGAAAAGACTTATATGAATACTGAGCTGAAGGTTTTATGTCAGTTGAATGCAACAGATGGGAAAAACTTCCTATTTAAACGATGATAGATTTTGTCGGGTCACTAATAAATGTGACGCTCTTCTGACAAAATTATTAAGGATTCTATTTATCGAATACTGCATTCAAATGGTCTTATTGAGAGTATTAATTGTTCGACTCTCATCTCCTGACTGACCTGTTCTGTGGACTGGCCTCTTCTGCTTCCTTCTGCTGACTGTCCTCTAGGACCTTCCTTCCCTCGTCTTCTTCCGGTCTCGTGGGAGATCTCACGGACAAGTCCTTTGTGTGGGTTTCACGCTAAAAAAGTCAAAGGGATTCTCTGACTGGCCTTCCACACCCACAGAAACGGACGCTACCCATAGTGTCACATCACAATTTCTTTAAAAATTGGATTTTTTTCTTAGCGACTCACACACAAAAATACAAATCGGAACTGAATTTTCTCTTCGTTGTTTATATTTTATAGAAACCATGCATCAAAAATTTCCACAATAAACAAGTTAGTATATATTTCAAAATCGGAATATAGTGAATTATACAGGATTTTTCTTGTTTTTTTTTTCTTTTTTTTAATGCGTTAGCATCGTCTTAAAGTGTTTAACATAACCAAAAGTGGGGAAATGATTTTCAATGCTGGACCGGAATACTTTGAATGTGCATGTTATCTCCCACATGATATTTGATTTTTAAATATTGTCGCTATCAATCTCAATTGATTGATCTGAATATTTAGTCAATAAGGAATCTCTCTTGAAACATTCAGTATTTTTTCCATAAACAGTTTTCAAAAAATAAGCCCATTCCAATAATTTTTTTAGTTTGGTTTCTTTATTTAATGGCATATCAACCTTTGTATGTTATTTAATGCCAAAGCCATCGTTCTAGAAGAACAGTATTTGTACTATTTAACTCATAGCTGGGAGGATAAGTGGGTTCATACCTTTCCCAAGGGTATTTGTCCAAAAGTGAACATAATAGCGTGACTGGAATTGGAACTCACTTACGACGATTTCGCAGTCCATCGCTTTAACCATTACACTACGCGGACAACCTCCCAATCATTGCACTCTGCGCTATTGCCATACAATCAAAAGCGATGTTTTGAATGAAATAATTTAAAACTACACCCTCCTAATGCCATCTAGAAACAAAACCAGGACGAATTTTCTTACAAGTTTTGTCCTGTTTAGTCATGTGCTTGAAAAGTTTTGGAATCCCCTAAATGAATTTCCTTATTCTTTTATATCGTCTTACCATTCCGCTATCCAATACAGTTGGTTACCTTTACCGTTTAGTGTTTTTTGTCATCTTGAAGTTCTGTTCCATTTATTGACACAATGTTAACCTCTTTATAACTATGTTCATTTTTCGATTCCAAATTCATTTGACCTTGCTGAAACTTCTACTTGCTTCGTTTGATGTTTTTAAATGATAATTTCAAATCATCTATGTTCCCTTTTTTGTCCACTGAATTTGATCATACAATTCTCTTTTACAGTTATCTTGTATCCAAGCTTTGGAAAAAGCAAAAGGATTAATAAATCTGCCTTAAAATTTTTTTTTAAACTAATCTGTTACAGATTTTCCTGCGGCTACCAAGTTTGCTTTAACGTTTTTCATTGAATTCAATAGGAAAATGTGACGATAATTTTTCTAATCTTGAATATCTTTGCATATTGTAGAGTTCATGTTTAAGGGATTATGTCATGTGCGTTTTTCTAACCAATCTCATTGATATTGGGTTTTGCTTTTCTGTTTTTTTTTATACTATATTCAAAATCGCATAATATAGAATAAATCATGAGGTCTTTCGGTTTCTTTTCTACGTCTTTAAATCTCTCTTTTATCTTCAATAAGTAGAAAGGAACTCTCTTAATTTTTTAATTGGATTTTTTAAAACATGCGCCTCTAATTGCTTTTTATTGAGTCTCTTTAATCAAATTCCTTCATACATTTTGGGATTGTTATTTCAACTGGGCCTTTTCATTTCCTGAGCTAATCAAGTCTGATGAATTGTGAATATTTCCAATCAAAATATCATTATTGCTTCAAATTTTGATGTTGCCCAGTTGATTCTATAAACTTTTCGAGGGATGAAAGCGGTCGTTAAATTATCGTAATTTATATTCCTGTTACATATTTCTAATTTGAGATGATCGTCTTTTTACGCTCAACAACCACTTCTCTAAATATTCAAAACACCTTGCCAGCGAGTCTTAGAATGCTTTGAGGTGCCTTGTGTATAAAACTAAACTGTATTCTTGTAGGGAAGTTCCAGTTCTGGAGATCCTGGGAGCGAGCAATCTTCCTTTATTGCCACTAATCCCAGTTACTCTCCGAACTGCAGTGATAGTACCATTTATGGTCCTATTTATGAGTCAAATAGATCTTTTCCTAATTTTATTTTTATTGGATAGAAATACTTGATATCATACAACTGTGTGCAAATTATTTGTATTAGATAGGAATACTTGATTTCGTAATTGTGTGAAAAAACAACAACAACAACAACAACCACTGAAACAACTACACAAAAAATATACAATGAACGTCATTCCCTAATCTTTAGGCATAAAATAACCGTAGACGGGTTGACATGTCGTTAAAATCAATCAATTCATCAATCGATTATTTCAATAAACTCTCTATATAAATACCGTAATTATAATTTCTTTAATCTAAAATAGCATTTCACAACTTTTTGAACCGAAATTTTCCCGAATGTTGTTGGAAGCTAAATGATCGAATGTCTGATGACATTTCTGTAATATTTTTAGAAAATAATGCAGTGTTGACTTATCATTGTCGGTCATTATATTTAACAATTGATGCGCCCATGATGTTACGTGGGTAGAAGATTTTTAAATTACTGCAACTTATTCCAGAAATTTACAGTGTTGTTTAACTGTCATTTTCGCGCACACACACACACACACACACACATACACACACATACATGGACATACACACATATTCAGTTTAGCATAAGTACCCAGTTTAATTGTTAAAAACATTTCTATTTCAAGTTATTCAGTTTAATCAAACTGTTATAATTCAAACAATTCAGTTTAGTATAAGTATAGTTTTGTTTATACACAGTTAAATGTAGAAACAGTTCTATTTCAAGCAATTCAGTTTAGCATACAAAAACAGTTCCATTTCAAACAATTCAGTTTAGCATAAATACGTAGTTTAGTTCTATTTGACCCATAGATTGGGCCCTATCAGGTGCTACCACTCCAGGCCGGGGTGGACTTGGGAGCGATGGCACTCAACATTCCACAAAGCTACAACATTACCGGAATCTAAACAAAGCTACAGCATTATCGAAACCTTACCATCAGATTGTTTAGTGTCATACACAGGATACTCGTTGGGAGAGTCTTAATCTACAGCCCCAGCCGACTGGGCAATGAACTAAATGGATTGAGTTCCTATCCTCAATGTAGTGTGTATAATATGGCTTTAGGATTATTTACAGATGTATTATTTCTTCCAATGAAGAAAGACGCTTCAGCAATCACATCTATATGTCCACGTAAATGTGTTTTTATTTTTTAAAAAAGGATTTTAATATGCAGAAATTTTCTGTTTGGAATGTTTCTCCAAAATAATGTAATATTTGAGATGTTTTCGTCAACATTTCTTCTTATCTCTTGTTTAACCTGGAGTAAAAAATATTTAGACACAAAAGAAAAGAGTCACATGATTCCACCCACACAATCCTGGCGTTTTCTCTAGCTCGCCTTTGTGTCCACTAACGAAAGAGATTTCTTTCAATAATTGGCACGAATAAATGATTTGAAGCACTTATTGACTTCCAAAAATTAATAATGTGTTTTTGCTGTTTCGCGAATTTCACTCATTTTCACCTTAAACCGGAGAATTGACTGGGAAGTGAGGCTTTAAAACATCCTTGACTTAATTGCTATTCAAAGTACTTTTTTCGAC
>OY757922.1:98076004-98186004 GCA_963585895.1 Sepioteuthis lessoniana | reverse complement strand
TAAAACTAAATTTAATCAAAAAGTCAAAATAGACCTGACAGCTGAGTCGAGTGTTTTTGGAAAACTATTAGTGAATGCGTGAATCGTTTGTTAGTTTTTTAGCTTGAATATTTGGGTGGGAGGAAGTCTTACTGTTTGTTTTATTATTAATATCATTATCTTAAAAGAAACTGTAAACTTACTTTTCTGAGTCTGCGAGTATTCAAAATGAAGTCAGGCACTAACACAGCGGTGAAAAGTAGGTTGTTTTGGCCCTAAGCCAATTCAATTTCCTGAAAAATCCCAGATATAAATTGTCACGGAATGAAGAAAGATAATCGTAATAGATCACTTTACTTTCGAATATATTCCCAGTTTCAGTGTAAATTCGAAAACCTTTTTTTTTTCTAAAAGAACAATAAAAGACATTAAAAAAAGACTCAGAATTTGCATGTTATTTTACAAATTATAGGAACAAATGTTTTTAATCTTTGCTATTTTTTATTGTTATTTTCCCCAGCGAAGAATTCACTAGTTGTTTTTTTTTTTTCCTCAGGTGTATATTTCATTTTGTATGGTTTCTTCTTTTCTATGTGTGGGTGTCAAAGATTGCTGTGAGCAACGGCAATCCACGAGTCAGTTGGATAAATCTAATTACTTAGACTTGAAAAACACATAAAATCTCTACTAATCCTAAATGATATGCGAATGTTAAACATAGACTAACATATCTGATTGAAAAACATGGCAGAATATCTTCTTTAGAATAAGGTCAAAATAAAGTAAACTTTAATAGGGAGAAAGCAGACGACGAACCTGATAATTGGATGCATACTTACACCAAGTGCTAAAAGCAAAAGCAACAGCAACTGTTTACGTCGCTGAATATTGAAACAATTTTTCAAATTTTGGACATTTCTAAAACTTGCTGAAATTATGTTTACCTTGAGAAGTAAGCGTTTCATATTCACAGGGAAAATAAAAGAAACATTTAACGATCAAGAACGATATTCTTTCTCTTGAAATATTCTTTTCGCTTTCTTCCACAAGAACAGCTTCCGGTTCCTTTCTGATGAACTTATTTAGACTTTTTCTGATGAACTTATTTAGACTTTTTTGTTCTTTGTTTTCATTTTCATTGAGTTGATCAGATTCAGAGAATTGCTTCAATGCTGACTTTATTTAATTCTTAGTCACCAACGACAAACCTTTTAGATAATTGTCGTTGAATCAATATCTTTGAAATATTTCTGTTACTTTTCTTCAATAGTTTATTCAAATGAAGAAAAACGAATGATTCTAAATTGATTTTAAAATCTTGAAATATCTTTAAAATATACAAAGCAAAAAAAAAAAAATAAAGATATTACAGTTAAAAAATCTCGATAAATATCATCAGTTCTTTTCTCATCCAGTTGACGTAAACGGATACGATAAGAATTTAAAAAAAGAAAAGAATAAGGAAAAGAAAAAGAAAAAAGGAAAAAGAAAAGAAAAAAAGTAAGAAGAAGAAGAAGAGTACGAAGAAAAAGAAATAACAATAAGAAAAAGAGAAAGAAAAAGAAGTAAAAGAAAAGAAAAAGAAACTTTAACTTGAATTTGATTCCCTCTGTGCGATTTGAATATGCTGACCGTACCCCCTCTGCAGGGGATACGGTCAGCGTATTCAAAGCCCCAGAAAAAATGGCGTTATGAGCATGATGCTAAACTACATCTGAACTACAAGCTTCAGTTCTTGAGATTTGGGAATCGTGAAGCATACCTTCGTTGCCATTATTGCCAGGCTCACCCTGACCAAAAATGATAGTGCCTGTAAAGATCCCATTTCCGATCTGTTTAAAAATTATTTGTATTCAATAAGACCGTGTGCAAAAATATTTTAAGAAATAACTATACAAAAAAAAAATGTAAATATAAACGTACAATGAACGCGATTCCCTAACCTCTCGGATATGGACGAGTTGAGATGCTGTTAAAATCAATTAATCAATCGAATGTGAAGATAAGATAATAAAATTGGATGGTTCAGTTATTCGTGGATAATAAACATGTAGTTTTTTAAAACATTAATTTCTAAGATTAAACAAAGTCCTTTTTGTTAGTAAAACATTGTCGAGCAATTGAACTAAATTAAAAAAGATTCTCTTAATATTCTTTGAGTTTAGAGTGTTGCACCAATTATTTCTACAGACGAACTTTTCCAGAATTCTACATTCCAGAATTCGTACCAAATAACCTTACTATTAAAAATATTTCTTCAACGATATTTTTGGGTTTTTTTTGGGGGGGGGGGTTGCATTCTATGTAGCTTTAAAAACTGTGGATTCTGTTTATATTTATGTATTGCAGAGTAAACAAAATAAAAACCATTTCATAATCATTCAACATCTGATTGATTCTTGGATTTGTACGTCGATCATCTTTATCCTGGGGTGGGGGTTGCAAACCTCAGGCCCAACCTTTTTGCTATCCACTGATGGTTTATTTAATTCAGAGTTGACCTTCTGTTAAACTGAATATCTACCAAGGCTATTTTTCCAAAGTTGAAAGAAAATGTGATGGATCGTTCGGACAGTAGTAAAAACTGAATACAACCCCGTTGGAATTTAAACTCTGATCACTATTTCCATTTTTCGTGCTGTTAACCACTCCACCCTTAAGTAGAGCTAAATTACAACTATAAAAATAGCAAATCCATTCGCATGACTTTCAGATATTTATTGTAATCTTGTTTCGTGTTCATTTTAAATATCTGAATGTTATTTTATGAAGAAATGAGATGTCGTTTCTGATTACCGGAAAGTAACACAAAAAAACGATAAACATTTTTCTTACAAAATTAATCAATTAATTTAATGAACGATGATTTTATTTTTTATTTTTATTTATGCGACGTTTGAAAACTTGAACAGTTCCTTCCGCCATATTTAAAAATAAATTTCATTTTTATGCATTTTCCTTTTTTGTGAAATATTCATTGCTTCTTGTGTTTATAGCTCAATCGTAGAAAAGTAGACAAGCACGTATGAGGCCTATTATCATACATCTGACATGGAACAATTGAATTTCATCAAATTAGTACTTAAAAGAAAGACCTGTTAGTATTTATTAGTATATTTTGATTATATGTTCATGCATTTCAGATAAATCCATATGTGATTATTTTATATTTTATTGGTATTTTTGCTGTTTGCCAAACGCAAATGCTATTCATTATACTTTGAATTAGTATTCGATTTTTCCGATGTTCAAATACCTTTTATTCATTGGTTCCTTTTTGTAATGAACTGAGAAAGAGAAAACTGCCTTATTAAAGTACAAAGAACCAATTCTAACTGAACTGATCTTTAAAATGCCATCAAGTGAAAAGATAATAAAAAAGAGAATGGAGATAAATAGTTTATATCAGTTTAGCTTAATATTACTAAAGGAACTGATGTATTCCAAAATGTGATAGCCAAAATTTATTTCGTAGATAATAATAAATCTATTAAGGATATTGCAAGTGGTCAAAAGTTACGTAACTGAACGAGGAAAGCTATATAATATTAATAAAAGGAATATTATATATTATACAAGTTATATAATATTGATACTGTAACCATTCATAGATTTGTATCCGTTCTTTAAAAAATAGCATTTAACAACTTGGCAAACCTTAATTAAAGCAGACTTTTTTCAACGAAGCAGGCTTCAATAATAATTGAGTGCTCACTTGTAAAATATCTTGCCTTAAGAAGTTTCTAATTATGTTAGATTTTTAATTGGCAACATTGTCGTTTATTAACATTATTATTACTTTTTAAGCATTATACGATCAATACTTGCAGGTTATTTATAAATTGGCACTTGCTGATGAATTTTCTTTTAAATTACAGAAGTATCGAGTATTTTACAAGTACATGATAAAATACACTGCGAATAATATTTCCATCAATTTAATTCAGATTTTCTTTTTTAAAATGCACTAAAAAAGCTGTAATTCGATTGATTGATTTTAACGGCATAGGAACCCGTCTACGATTATTTTATGCCTTGAGGTTAGGTAATCATTTTACGTTCATATGTACATTTGTTCTCTAGTTGAGCGTTAAGAGTTTTTTTAGTGGGGAGGGTGTTGTTTTTCGGGGTGGGGTGGGGTACAGGGTTCTATCGAATACGAATGTTTTTTAAACAAAAATAACATATGAGTTATTCTATGTGCTAAAAACTTATGGAGTAGAGGATATATTTTTTTTTTAGGAAAACGTTGTTTTCCTTTTTTGAAAATATAAAACAGACTTATTTACTTTGAAAGAAATTCAAAAGTCAATTTAAAAGGTCAGAGAGGGACTAGTACAACTCAAACTTTTGTTTGTGCATTGATCTATTTTAATCCTGATATCTCTTGTCCAACTATCGGGGTTAAAAGGTAAAATCATTGGATACATTAATCAAATCTTTGATTTTTGTTCTGTTTAGGGTGAAAAAGAGATACTCCCACACAAGGTGAAAGCTGGGACCTTTAATTAACTAAGTCCTTATATTGTGGTTTGATTGGATGACCTATATGATACGTGGAAGGGATACTCTTCCTACAGACGTAGATCATTTAATTGGCTCACTAGTCAAAAAATAGTAGGTGAATACGAAATGATCTGAGATTGATTATCGAATTCGGAATGTTTGTTCCCAGGGGAATCCTCAATAAAATAGATGTTTTCAGGTTTAACAGAGAAGAGATCCATATCAAAGATAATAGAATTTTCATACCTAAGATAAGATAATAAGAAAAGAAATCTTTCCAAGAACTAAAAGCTCTCCCGCAAAAACCTCACTCTCCGAATTAAGTAAGTTAGAAAGACTGTACCAGCCAGATACCTTTTCTGTTCACCTCTCAAATACAACAAGAAGTGACAATATATATATATATATATATATATATATATATATATATATATATGTATTTATATATGTATATATATATGTATGTATTTATATATATATATATATATATATATATATATAATATTCCTACACCTCTGTTTCTTTGTTTAATGGCATATCAACCTTTCTAGGTTATTTAATGCCAAAGCCATTCTCGTAGAAGAACAGTAGTGTTACTATTTAACCCATAGCTGGGAGGATAAGAGGGTTCATACCTTTCCAAAGGATATCTGCCCGAATGTGAATATAATAGCGTGAATATGATTCCGCAATCCATCGCTTTAACTATTACACCACCCTACACCTTTGTGTTTCAATGAATAATTGTTAATTGTTAAGGGAGAGTTTTTCTTCGAGTTGCCAACACTCAAGCATCTTCTTCCAACGAACCACCAAGCCGTCAGAAGAAGTTCCGGATAGAATGTGTCATTCTCCATCTGCGGATCTTTCAAAACCAACGTGGACGTAGAAGGGATTGATAACCAACTAACCGGAAACACGTGAGGTTGTAACGGAACTAAGGTCACAATCCAGTATTGTGACTACACAAATCTATTTGAACCATAGACGTGACCCTAACTTGTACCCTGCAACAGAGTGAACCTTGTAGTAATGGCAATGAAGGTGTACTTCATACTTACAGATCTTCTGAACAGGAGTTTCATCGTCAGATGTAGTTAAGTGTCACATTCAAAACTCAAAACTTGTGAACGAAAATTAAACATTATGATTTTACTTTATCACTACAACATGTAAATATTATCTGAGGAGTTTAATAGTTCACCTTGTCAGAAATGTTGCCGAAGTTTAATAAGCAAGAAGGATTTGCTTTTGGTGTTGTACCTGGTGACCTTGCTAGCCTCACGCCAAGAATTCAGTAACCTAGACTAGTTGCTTACCAAGACCAGAGATTCCAGAAAACAATTCTATTTTATTCATAGCTCGGGGGGTTGGAAATACGAGTGTGTATGCCTTTATTTAGAACATCTGTACAAAGTAAACGTCGAGATTATATTCTAACACGAGCCAAAAATACACCCCAATGAGAATTCCTCAATATTTTATTTGCGTCTGAAGTAATATACTTGAGTTGAAAATATTGGGCTCATAATGTATAGTCCTCATCTTGAAATATTTGGCTCATGCCATCAAAGGGTTAAGATTCCGCTTTAGTGACAAATAACAAAAGGTTAACAAATAATCCCTCAATAAGATTTTCCCTCTAAGAAGGGAAAATCTTATTGGAGGATTATTTCGTAAACTAAATTTAGTAAACTAAATTTTCCGTATCTTGAATCGAAAAAAAAGCTGTATCTTTCCAAACAGATCACTCCATATACATTCGTATATTTTTTTAATCGATGTTGATCGCTACAGCATATTTGGAATATTGTCAGAAGTATATATTTAGTATCAGTGCATTTAAATTTATCATGAATTTTGGCATTCAGAAACAGTTAAGTATTTCTTGATGAATATTCATAAATGATATATTCGACGTATATTTCTAAATGTTGAAAATCATACATTGGAGGACATGTCCATAGGAAATCACGAAGGACAAAAAAGTCAAATGGGAATCACGTGTCGATCGTCAGTAGCAGACGTAAACATTTACCGGAACGAGACTTTTTGGAACAGAAAATTTGGCACTGCCGTTTTGGCGGTAAGCTGTTTTGGCACCTATTTGTTAAAATGAGAAATGAAAAATAGATGAGGTTCAGTGCAACGGACCATGTAACGGAAAACTAACAACAGTAACTAACGGACAGTGTAACGAACCAAAAGATGGTAAACAAACACGAGCACTCAACCGGTAGCACAACGGACCAGATATTGGAAAATAAACAGCAACTGACGGGCAGCGTAACGGACCATGTAACGGGAAACGAACAAAAGCAAAGGATAGTGTAAAGAACTAAGAGATGGTAAACAAAGCTTAGCAAGCAGTGCGAATCATCAATGCAGGCGGAGACAGAGGGAAAATAACTAAAAGCTACGGGAGTTCCCCTATAACGTGTAATGCAGAAACGTTGATGGGCCAGTTACACACAATTGCACAGAGGTCGAGTGAGCATTCGTTTGAGCAATTTCGCCGAGATATATTGCCAATTAATATTTGTCTCATATTTTCCACCCTTTAATTTAGTTATTTATTCATTTTTGGCACCTTGATAATTTGCCAACTCCAGTAAACAATTAAAAGACCATTGGTACATCGTTGGGTGATTTCTTCATAAAAACAGCTTTCTGTTTTTATTTCTATTGCTGTAGTTAGAGGTTCATGGTGCAATGCTTAATGTCTTTGGTAATATAGCTCGGCAACCCGGGTTCGAATTCTGAGCAAAGCTGGTTACGTTTCATTTCGAGCAAATTTTCCTGACAAAATCTTTAATCCATCTCTTCTTCCTCCCAAGTATATATCAGGGTTGACTGAGTTTTTTTAGCCTTGGTACGGCAACCGGTCTAATACGTAGGAACATCTGAAGTGATTGCCACAATCAACAACAACTTTTAGTACTATACTGTACACCACACAACTAATCAATGTTGAGAATATTCCTTGAGAATGATCTGAAGAATGAAAAAATATAGAACATCTGAATTTAGGTTTGGTTGGGACATTCTAACAAACCTCATCAAAGATAAATCTTTTTATTAATATTCTGTACAGGAACGAAATTTGTCAAATATTATAAATTCCATTTACATTAATATCATGCAGGAAATATTGAGATTCCAAAAGTGAGTGCCTCACTGAAAAGTCTATTACTAACAACGAGTGACAATCTACATTTTCTATTGGTTTGTTATAAATCAACTCATTTCATTGGCCGATTGGCAAAGAAAAATGAATGTTCAAAAAGAACTCGAGAAAGAAACGATAAATGACAGCTACAGTCAATATCCAGGAGATAACGTATCCAGACAGGATCTTCTTATCAGAAGTAGCAACATAAGAATGCGATTCCTTTTAAATGCTGAAACACAATCATGCACTCAACATCTATTTATACTAAACACAAAACAACAATAAAAAATATGAGCAATACTGAAGAAGAGAAAGCTGCTTTTGTTTTTCAAAGATACATATTCTACTTGAAAAGACACAGCAAATTAATAATCTCAAAAACTAATGCATTATATATATATATATATATATATATATATATATATATATATATATATATATATATATATATATATATTGATTTGTAAATATTACAAACATTTTTGAATTCTATAAAGTTTTTAGCAAGTAAAATGTTTCCATGAAAAGAGTTGCATATGTTATTGCTCTAAAACTGCTATTTTTCTACACTGACCAAAAATTGAATAGAGAGTTCTGGAAATTATTGAGATTAAAACATTGATTTAAAAACTAACAATTTTATGCACTGTTCAAATAATTCTGTTTCATTTCTCATTTCATATTTTACGCATAAATCTTAAGAATTATTCAAATTCTTTTTGATCCGTCAACTCACAACATTTCTGGTGAACTTATAATACAAGTTATTCAATAAATGGAATTACTCAATAACTAGAATTTAATCGTAATCTACTTTGATTCATTGATTTTAACGGCATGTCGACCAATTTGCGGTTATTTTATGCCTAAAAATTTGAGAATTTCGAACATTGTACGTTCATATTTAGATTTTTGTGGTGTTTCATATGTTGTTTTTTTTTTTGGCACACAGTTATATAATGTTTAGTATTCCTACTTATACAAATGAATACAAAACCCATAGTGGACTTGGGAGTAATAGCAATGAAGGGGTACTCGATACTCCCCAGACCTCCAAAAGTGGAGCCTCACTCTACTGAGATGAAGTTTAGTGTCATACCCAAAATATCTCTTTTGTTTTATTTTTTTTTAAAGAGTCTAGCCCTTCTGCATTGGTGGGGGGGGGGGCGGTACTGTCCGTAAGACAGTAAGTTAGTAAGACCCACCGACAGAGAAAAGAATTTGTCTGATGAAATTATTGTTGAGAGCAGGAATAGAGACACTATTAAGTTGCAAAAAAGTTGAATGACAGCAAATCTCAAAACATTAAAAAAATTCTGACAGATTTTCATGCATTTTTTTACAATTACTTAATCAAGTCCTTTAACAGTCTATATTTTAGCGGGTGGGGACAGGGTCTGGGTTGATCCATTCCAATTTCAAAACCATTCTGTTTTTGTTTTTGTTTTGTTTTGTTTTTGTTTTTTGTTTTTTTGTTTGTTTGTTGTTTTTTTTTGTTTTGTTTTTTTTGTTTTTTTTTTTGCTTTTCTCCAGGACAGCTTCTTGCTTGGGGTTTATATCATTGAAACTTCGTTTAGTAAATACACAGCAATTATATCGTCTATTTTTATTGAATGGTCGATTTTAGTGGCATGTCTATCCGTTTGAGATTATTTTATGCCCAGAGGTGAGGAAATCACGTTCATTGCAGTTTTATATTTATATTTTTTGGGTAGTTGTTTCTTAAAAGTTGTTGGGTTTTTTTTTAATATGGACCTATCGAGTACGAATAATCTTTAGACGGTGCTTTTTGACCCAAAGATTAATACAAGCCCTCTAGGTTAAAGTGGACTTGGGAATAATGACAATAAAGGCGTACTCCATACTCCCCTTATCTATAGAATTGGAGCCTCACCATCAGATGGCGTTTGGTGTGATATGCAGAACACTGTTTTTTTCTGTTACTTCCGAATACTTTAACAACATTTGTTTAGAATTCGTTATTTAACCTGTCTTTATTATTTTGTCAATTATTGTTTTATACAGACTCCATGTGATTTCATTCTTCTTTTCAACTATCCTTTACATTAACTAGCTAAAATATTTTTATCTACGTTTTCTTTTATTTACCTCGGGAATTCTCTTTAGTATTATTTTCTTTATATTTTTTAACTTCTTATTTGCGTTTTTGGACTCAACATTTATAGTTTTGTTTATTTACTGTATAAGACTTATGTTCCTTTTTAATTTAACAGCTAAATATTTTACCAAGTATTTATTCAGAGACTAATATCTTGTGAATTACACGCATTTCAAGGGAAATGCAAATAATTTTCGAATCAAAATACATATTTGTTTTTATATTAGGAACATACTTCAAGATTATCTAAAACTCAAATCTCCGCAAAAAACTCTTTTTTTTTAAAAAAATAATATGATAAAACTCATAAGATGATAACTGACAAAATCCTGTTTTAAAGAGAAAATCATATCATAATATATCAGTAAATTTCTGATACTATTAATAAAATTTATTAGATAATTTTTTTTAAAGATAAAGAGCAATATGTTTTCCTGGCAGAAAAAATTTACGGAACTTTGGTTTGGTTTTATGGCATATCAACCATCGTAGGTTATTTAATGCCAAGTCCATTTTATACATATATGTTAAGTATATAGGATTTGGTTTGGTTAGGTTTTATGGCATATCAACCATTGTAGGTTATTTAATGCCAAATCCATTTTAGACATATAAACAATTCTATTTCAATCAGTTAACTTTAGTATACGTACACAGTTTCAATGTCAAAAAATAGTTCTGTTCCAAACAATTCAGTTTAGCATAAGTACGCAATTTAAATGTCAAAACAGTCCCATTTCAAATAATTCCGTTTACCATAAGAACACTGTTTAGTTCTATTTAACCTATAGATAGGACCCTAATTAGGTGCTATCACTCCGAGCCAGAGTGTATCTGGGAGCAATGGCAATGAAGGAGTACTCCGCATTCCCCAAAGCTCCAGCATTACTGAAGCCTCATCATCAGATTATTTCATGCCATATCCAGGACACAGGTATGAAGAGTCCTACCCTTCTGCAGAGTGGCAGTAGGTGTATTCTACAGCTTCCAGCTTGACAGGGCAATTACAGAATAAATTATATAATTTGAATGTTTTTTTAATGCAAGGTGAGGGTTTAGTCTTATAACGTTTAACGGTAAGAATCGTGTATGATATATATAATCACAAATATTTTTTTAGATAATGTAGACTACCTCTGCATAATTATAAATCCACAATCGCCACAAATTCATTTATATCCATTACTCAAGTCAATTATAATAAAACCGGAAAATCTGTGAAAAATGGAAATTTTCTAATTAAACATATTTACTTTAAATTCTATCAAAAAATTGCACAGATCTTGCAAAATATTCTATTGTCATACAGAACTACACTTCGAGGGGTCATCAGCTAAATAAGTTTCTTCACAATGATTACGTAATTAGGAAAGTGGCGAGGCACCTGGTATTGTATAACATAATGAGTGAATGATGAAGGAATTATCATAACACGTGGTTATAAAAATATATATCACTTTATTTCTCTCGTAAGGTTATGAAGTTGACTGCGTGTGTGAGAGAGACAGAGACAGAGTCAGGGAGACGACGGAAGACAGACACAAACTGACAGAGGACTTGAATACAAAGGTGGACTTTATTTATTAACTCATAACTTTTTAACCGCGTTGTGCCATACCCCGAACTTTACTCAGCACATCCTCGTCCCCTAGATCCTTGTCACGGTACCAAATCGTAAATGTTGAATAAGATCATGAATGATGAATCATAACACTTGGTTATAAAAATATTATTCTCATCTTATTACTCCTAAAGGGTCGAAAGTCTCTGTAGGTGTGTGAAAGAGACTGAGACAGAGAGACGACTGGAGACAAAGCCGAACTGAGGACTGCTCTATTGACCCATAACTTCTTAACCACGCTGTGCTACACTCAGAGTTTTACTTTGTAACTATTCTTCTTCTTTGACAAGACGTTCTCGCCTGTGACCATTTTGGGATTCGAAGACTGAACACTAACCGTTACTGAGGTACCTGTGTATATAAAATTTCAGAACGCATGCGTACAGTACTTCTTGCCTGCTATTCACGTGAGCTTCTTTTGCTTGTTTACACAGGTGAGTCCTGCAATCAAGTTGTTTACACAGCTGGAGCATCCGGCTCTGTTAACGGTCAATTTGAAACACTGTTAGGATAAATAATAAGACTTTTCAAAGGGCGGATGAATTCTAGCATAGGTGGGTTTTAAACTGGTACAACCCTTTCTCACGCAGATTGGTTACAGAAACAAATATCCAAATTTAATCAATTTTGGTTTAAGAATAAATTAATCTTTAATTACCAGTAAATTATCAGACTCGCATCGAGTAAGAAAAGATAAAAATAGATGAATTTTAATTATGTAAATGAAATTAAAAAGACCTAAAATCCCTTTAAGATGTAAAAAGATATCCTGCCAAAAATATGAATGTTAAGACGGTTACATCAACATCATTGGACTACAAATTTATTTTTCCTTTGTAAAATGTGAATGCTGTCCAATTTCAATTACGTTATTTTCAAGTTCCTGTTTTGTTTCCTTTCACTTTATTATTACAAAAGGGAGATATGAAAATGGTGGTTTATTTTATTGAGAACAAATTATCATAGTGCGTGTGTGTGTGTGTGTGTGTGTGTGTGTGTGTGTGTGTGTGTGTGTGTGTGTGTGTTCCATCATACAATACACGTGTACAGAAAGTAAGATAAAAAAAACATCAATATCTACATCGCTTTAGAATGTTTTATTTGACATTTACAAAAGCCTTGCCGTTATAAGGAAAACGAAACAATTATCTAAAATTTATATAACCATGTTTAAAATCATTTTAATTTATTAGGTCTACTTTGGACATTACAAACTTTCACAAAAAATTCTTTCGTTTTATTTTTGTTTCTTTTAATCACAACTCTAAAATCATCATCAAGAAACATAGAATAGTCGAATATCTATTAGGAAAGGGCATTTTATTTTCATTCGTGATTTCATTGACCCTTTATAACGAACAATCCTGAATTAAGATAACCGTGAGATATATCATCATCATCATGTCGTGCCGCCCGCACGGATATCTCTGACTCTCTCTCGCCACTTTTCCCTATCGTTTATCGCCTCCGGCAGGACTTCTGGACTACATCCCGTATCTTCACATAGCTGCTGTATGTATGTTCGAGCTGGTCGTCCTGCTTTTGCTAGGCCATAAGTGGGGGTCCATAGGAGTACATCACTTATGAGCTCGTCTCGGCTCCTCCAGCAGTGTCCTGCGTGCCTGGTTCGTCTAACTTGGATAATTTTCGTGATGGGAGGCAGGTGGCCGTATAGTTGGTGCTTTGTGGAGTGTTGTCGCCAGGACTTGTTTAATATTGCTCGCAACATCCTTGTGTAGTTGCCGTCTAGCTTCTTTTCGAGCCGTTTTGTTAGCGTCCAGGTGGTGCATCCATACAGCAGTATCGACGCGACCTCTGCTTGGAAGAAACTGCGTTTCATTTTATCGGTGAGGTCTGATTTCCATATGACTGATAGCTTATCGATAGCTGTCCATGCCTTCGTTAGCCGTGTGTCGATGTCTTTTTTGGTTGATGAGACACTGCTTCCAAGGTAGGGGAATTTGTCAACCAGTTTCAGAGAGGGAAATATTCCTTAAGTTCTCGGTGGTTTTGCTTAGTATTATTTCATGTCAAACATAAAATTAGAATAAATAAGAATTTCATTCAAACTACTTAGTATGGAAAAGCAAGAAGAAGAAGAAGAAGAAGAAGAAGAAGAAGAAGAAGAAGAAATTGAGAATGAAACAGAGATGCAAGAAGAAGAAGAAGAAGAAGAAGAAGAAGAAGAAGAAGAAGAAGAAGAAATTGAGAATGAAACAGAGATGCAATAAGAAGAAGAAGAAGAAGAAGAAGAAGAAGAAGAAGAAGAAGAAGAAGAAGAAGAAGAAGAAGAAGAAGAAGAAGAAGAAGAAGAAGAAGAAGAAGAAGAAGAAACCAAGACTGGAAAAAAGTTAAGGTAGAAAATTCCATTTAATATTATTATTATTATTATTATTATTATTATTAAGAAGAAGAAGAAGAAGAAGAAGAAGAAGAAGAAGAAGAAGAAGAAGAAGAAGAAATTGAGAATGAAACAGAGATGCAATAAAAGGGATTAGAAGAAAAGAAAAAGAAAGAAATTTGTAAAGAAAGTAAAGAACTCTATAGAAACAGAACAGAATAATCGCAAAGTGGAAAAAGAGATTGTATAGAAAATTAAAACGGAGGAAAGAGAGAAGAATGAATACTTGTAAAGAAGAAGAAAAAGAAGGTTTGTATTAAAAATTACCTGAGAATGAAAGATAATCTAGTGAAGGAGTGATGTGAATATAAAGAAGATTAAGTCAAGCGGTAAGCTAAAGTCATGTTGAAGAGTGTTTTGAGTGTATTATAAAATCGCTTTCATACAAAGGTCATCTGCAACCTTCAAAGACCGATTTCAGTCAGAATCTTTCTAGATGCTTGATAATGATCATTAATGTTTAATACATCAGAAATTGGACGAATGTGTTTTATAAAAGGGTATCTGTAGTCGGATTAAAGGATACTTATAGAGATACAAAGATATATATATATATGTTTATTTAGTTGAATGTTTTCGTTTAGTGTTGTCCTACAAAATCTACTCACAGGTTTTTCTGATGATGAGATAAATAAAATACCGGGACATTGGCCCAGCGGTTAGAGTGTTCGCCAATGGCCCGGGAGACCTGGGTTCAATCCCAGGTCGAGTCATACCAAAGACTTTAAAAATGGTACTTGATACCACCTTGCTTAACACTCAGCATTATAAGGTACGGTTCAAAGGTAAAGTGGAGCAATCCTGGGAATGGAGTAGCGCCCTCCCCTACACCTTGGTGTAGTAGCTATCGAAAAGGGAGCCTTCGGGTCACCCTCGACTATGGTCGCTAACTTACTAGTTATTATACCAGAGGAAAACTCACGAATATATTTAAGTTTCAATGAGATTATTCTTTTAGAACATTTTCTTCTCACACTAAGCACTTGTTCTTTTCAACAGCTCCAAAACTATTTGTTCTATGGATCAAACTGCCTCCCCAGAATGTTTTCATTTGATCAACAAGTTGAATTTTTAAGTGCAAAATTCATAAATGCCTTAATTTGTCTTCATGTGGATTTCTACTTTGTTTTCCCGTTGTAATACACTTTAGTAATATCTTTAATCATCATTTGTAATTTTTAACCCTTTGCCTCTATTAAGCAACTGGCCGAGATTTGGCTGATTTTAAGTGTTAACAAATCAAATGACATGGATTTTTCAAATCTTTAAATGCACGAAAGTCGGTTAAAAACTTAATACTCTCATTGAATAGAATCATATGAGTTTTATTTTTCAACATAATTACCTTTCTTCTTCCCTCAGTGTTTCTGCTCATGGATCCCATTCGCCCAAAACGTCATCAACAGCAGTTATGACGTCATTGTATGAGCTTTTCAGCCTATGAACTTTTTAGCCTACCCTCGTAATTTGGGCATTTTCAAGTCTCCACTTCTCTCTCTCTCTCTCTCTCTCTCTCTCTCTCTCTCTCTCTCTCTCTCTCTCTCGCTCGCTCGATTGTTTTTCTTGTTTTTCTCGCTCTGTAAAATTTGATTTAAAACTCTAATCATCTGAATCTAAGCACTTCTTATTTCTCCCTCCTTTTTCATTTCTTTTTGAAACATCTGCCATGAGTACCTTTACAGATATACAGTATCTTTTTAACGTTTCTACTTGTCTTACCTCAGAACTTTAAAAAACTTACCAAGTCTCTATTTAACTAGCTCACTCCCGCAATGGATCTCTTTTAGCTAATAGTGAACTCACTCACTCAGTGGATCTCTTTTAGCTCCTTGTGAACTCACTCACTCAGAGGATCACTTTTAGCTAATTGTGAACTCACTCACTCAGTGGATCTCTTTTAGCTCCTTGTGAACTCACTCACTCAGTGGATCTCTTTTAGCTAATTGTGAACTCACTCACTCAGTGGATCTCTTTTAGCTCCTTGTGAACTCACTCACTCAGTGGATCTCTTTTAGCTAATTGTGAACTCACTCACTCAGTGGATCTCTTTTAGGTCCTTGTGAACTCACTCACTCAGTGGATCTCTTTTAGCTAATTGTGAACTCACTCACTCAGTGGATCTCTTTTAGCTCCTTGTGAACTCACTCAATCAGTGGTTCTCTTTTAGCTCCTTGTGAACTCACTCATTCAGTGGATCTCTTTTAGCTCCTTGTGAACTCACTCACTCAGTGGATCTCTTTTAGCTAATTGTGAACTCACTCACTCAGTAGATCTCTTTTAGCTAATTGTGAACTCACTCACTCAGTGGATCTCTTTATAGCTAATTGTGAACTCACTCACTCAGTGGATCTCTTTTAGCTCCTTGTGAACTCACTCACTCAGTGGATCTCTTTTAGCTCCTTGTGAACTCACTCACTCAGTGGATCTCTTTTAGCTAATTGTGAACACACTCATTCAGTGGATCTCTTTTAGCTGCTTGTGAACTCACTCACTCAGTGGATCTTTTTTAGCTAATTGTGAACTCACTCACTCAGTGGATCTCTTTTAGCTCCTTGTGAACTCACTCACTCAGTGGATCTCTTTTAGCTAATTGTGAACTCACTCACTCAGTGGATCTCTTTTAGCTAATTGTGAACTCACTCACTCAGTGGATCTCTTTTAGCTCCCTGTGAACTCACTCACTCAGTGGATCTCTTTTAGCTAATTGTGAACTCACTCACTCAGTGGATCTCTTTTAGCTCCTTGTGAACTCACTCACTCAGTGGATCTCTTTTAGCTCCTTGTGAACTCACTCACTCAGTGGATCTCTTTTAGCTAATTGTGAACTCACTCACTCAGTGGATCTCTTTTAGCTCCTTGTGAACTCACTCACTCAGTGGATCTCTTTTAGCTAATTGTGAACTCACTCACTCAGTGGATCTCTTTTAGCTCCTTGTGAACTCACTCCCGCAATGGATCTCTTTTAGCTAATTGTGAACTCACTCACTCAGTGGATCTCTTTTAGCTAATTGTGAACTAACTCACTCTGTGGATCTCTTTTAGCTCCTTGTGAACTCACTCACTCAGTGGATCTCTTTTAGCTCGTTGTGAACTCACTCACTCAGTGGATCTCTTTTAGCTCCTTGTGAACTCACTCACTCAGTGGATCTCTTTTAGCTAATTGTGAACTCACTCACTCAGTGGATCTCTTTTAGCTCCTTGTGAACTCACTCACTCAGTGGATTTCTTTTAGCTAATTGTGAACTCACTCACTCAGTGGATCTCTTTTAGCTCCTTGTGAACTCACTCACTCAGTGGATCTCTTTTAGCTAATTGTGAACTCACTCACTCAGTGGATCTCTTTTAGCTCCTTGTGAACTCACTCACTCAGTGGATCTCTTTTAGCTAATTGTGAACTCACTCACTCAGTGGATCGCTTTTAGCTCCTTGTGAACTCACTCATTCAGTGGATCTCTTTTAGCTCCTTGTGAACTCACTCACTCAGTGGATCTTTTTTAGCTAATTGTGAACTCACTCACTCAGTGGATCTCTTTTAGCTCCTTGTGAACTCACTCACTCAGTGGATCTCTTTTAGCTAATTGTGAACTCATTGACTCAGTGGATCTCTTTTAGCTAATTGTGAACTCACTCACTCAGTGGATCTCTTTTAGCTAATT
Source organism: Sepioteuthis lessoniana (assembly GCA_963585895.1). Lineage (NCBI taxonomy): Eukaryota > Metazoa > Mollusca > Cephalopoda > Myopsida > Loliginidae > Sepioteuthis > Sepioteuthis lessoniana. The sequence continues at coordinate 98,168,550 of OY757922.1, read as the reverse complement.
GTGAACTCACTCACTCAGTGGATCTCTTTTAGCTAATTGTGAACTCACTCACTCAGTGGATCTCTTTTAGCTCCTTGTGAACTCACTCACTCAGTGGATCTCTTTTAGCTAATTGTGAACTCACTCACTCAGTGGATCTCTTTTAGCTCCTTGTGAACTCACTCACTCAGTGGATCTCTTTTAGCTCCTTGTGAACTCACTCACTCAGTGGATTTCTTTTAGCTAATTGTGAACTCACTCACTCAGTGGATCTCTTTTAGCTCCTTGTGACTCACTCAATCAGTGGTTCTCTTTTAGCTCCTTGTGAACTCACTCACTCAGTGGATCTCTTTTAGCTCCTTGTGAACTCACTCACTCAGTGGATCTCTTTTAGCTCCTTGTGAACTCACTCACTCAGTGGTTCTCTTTTAGCTCCTTGTGAACTCACTCACTCAGTGGATCTCTTTTAGCTAATTGTGAACTCACTCACTCAGTGGATCTCTTTTAGCTAATTGTGAACTCACTCACTCAGTGGATCTCTTTTAGCTCCTTGTGAACTCACTCACTCAGTGGATCTCTTTTAGCTAATTGTGAACTCACTCACTCAGTGGATCTCTTTTAGCTAATTGTGAACTCACTCATTCAGTGGATCTCTTTTAGCTGCTTGTGAACTCACTCACTCAGTGGATCTTTTTTAGCTAATTGTGAACTCACTCACTCAGTGGATCTCTTTTAGCTCCTTGTGAACTCACTCACTCAGTGGATCTCTTTTAGCTAATTGTGAACTCACTCACTCAGTGGATCTCTTTTAGCTAATTGTGAACTCACTCACTCAGTGGATCTCTTTTAGCTCCCTGTGAACTCACTCACTCAGTGGATCTCTTTTAGCTAATTGTGAACTCACTCACTCAGTGGATCTCTTTTAGCTCCTTGTGAACTCACTCACTCAGTGGATCTCTTTTAGCTCCTTGTGAACTCACTCACTCAGTGGATCTCTTTTAGCTCCTTGTGAACTCACTCACTCAGTGGATCTCTTTTAGCTCCTTGTGAACTCACTCATTCAGTGGATCTCTTTTAGCTAATTGTGAATTCACTCCTGCAATGGATCTCTTTTAGCTAATTGTGAACTCACTCACTCAGTGGATCTCTTTTAGCTAATTGTGAACTCACTCACTCAGTGGATCTCTTTTAGCTCCTTGTGAACTCACTCACTCAGTGGATCTCTTTTAGCTCCTTGTGAACTCACTCACTCAGTGGATCTCTTTTAGCTAATTGTGAACTCACTCACTCAGTGGATCTCTTTTAGCTCCTTGTGAACTCACTCTCTCAGTGGATCTCTTTTAGGTAATTGTGAACTCACTCGCTCAGTGGATCTCTTTTAGCTCCTTGTAAACTCACTCCCGCAATGGATCTCTTTTAGCTAATTGTGAACTCACTCACTCAGTGGATCTCTTTTAGCTCCTTGTGAACTCACTCACTCAGTGGATCTCTTTTAGCTAATTGTGAACTCACTCGCTCAGTGGATCTCTTTTAGCTCCTTGTGAACTCACTCACTCAGTGGATCTCTTTTAGCTCCTTGTGAACTCACTCACTCAGTGGATCTCTTTTAGCTCCTTGTGAACTCACTCACTCAGTGGATCTCTTTTAGCTCCTTGTGAACTCACTCACTCAGTGGATCTCTTTTAGCTAATTGTGAACTCACTCACTCAGTGGATCTCTTTTAGCTCCTTGTGAACTCACTCACTCAGTGGATCTCTTTTAGCTAATTGTGAACTCACTCGCTCAGTGGATCTCTTTTAGCTCCTTGTGAACTCACTCCCGCAATGGATCTCTTTTAGCTAATTGTGAACTCACTCACTCAGTGGATCTCTTTTAGCTCCTTGTGAACTCACTCACTCAGTGGATCTCTTTTAACTAATTGTGAACTCACTCGCTCAGTGGATCTCTTTTAGCTCCTTGTGAACTCACTCCCGCAATGGATCTCTTTTAGCTAATTGTGAACTCACTCACTCAGTGGATCTCTTTTAGCTAATTGTGAACTCACTCACTCAGTGGATCTCTTTTAGCTCCTTGTGAACTCACTCCCTCAGTGGATCTCTTTTAGCTCCTTGTGAACTCACTCCCGCAATGGATCTCTTTTAGCTAATTGTGAACTCACTCACTCAGTGGATCTCTTTTAGCTCCTTGTGAACTCACTCACTCAGTGGATCTCTTTTAGCTCCTTGTGAACTCACTCACTCAGTGGATCTCTTTTAGCTCCTTGTTAACTCACTCACTCAGTGGATCTCTTTTAGCTAATTGTGAACTCACTCACTCAGTGGATCTCTTTTAGCTCCTTGTAAACTCACTCACTCAGTGGATCTCTTTTAGCTCCTTGTGAACTCACTCACTCAGTGGATCTCTTTTAGCTCCTTGTGAACTCACTCCCGCAATGGATCTCTTTTAGCTAATTGTGAACTCACTCACTCAGTGGATCTCTTTTAGCTAATTGTGAACTCACTCACTCAGTGGATCTCTTTTAGCTCCTTGTGAACTCACTCACTCAGTGGATCTCTTTTAGCTCCTTGTGAACTCACTCACTCAGTGGATCTCTTTTAGCTCCTTGTGAACTCACTCACTCAGTGGATCTCTTTTAGCTAATTGTGAACTCACTCACTCAGTGGATCTCTTTTAGCTCCTTGTGAACTCACTCACTCAGTGGATCTCTTTTAGCTAATTGTGAACTCACTCGCTCAGTGGATCTCTTTTAGCTCCTTGTGAACTCACTCCCGCAATGGATCTCTTTTAGCTAATTGTGAACTCACTCACTCAGTGGATCTCTTTTGTTAACTCTCTTGTTAACTCACTCGCTCAGTGGATCTCTTTTAGCTCCTTGTGAACTCACTCCCGCAATGGATCTCTTTTAGCTAATTGTGAACTCACTCACTCAGTGGATCTCTTTTAGCTAATTGTGAACTCACTCACTCAGTGGATCTCTTTTAGCTCCTTGTGAACTCACTCCCTCAGTGGATCTCTTTTAGCTCCTTGTGAACTCACTCCCGCAATGGATCTCTTTTAGCTAATTGTGAACTCACTCACTCAGTGGATCTCTTTTAGCTCCTTGTGAACTCACTCACTCAGTGGATCTCTTTTAGCTCCTTGTGAACTCACTCACTCAGTGGATCTCTTTTAGCTCCTTGTTAACTCACTCACTCAGTGGATCTCTTTTAGCTAATTGTGAACTCACTCACTCAGTGGATCTCTTTTAGCTCCTTGTGAACTCACTCACTCAGTGGATCTCTTTTAGCTCCTTGTGAACTCACTCACTCAGTGGATCTCTTTTAGCTAATTGTGAACTCACTCACTCAGTGGATCTCTTTTAGCTCCTTGTGAACTCACTCACTCAGTGGATTTCTTTTAGCTAATTGTGAACTCACTCACTCAGTGGATCTCTTTTAGCTCCTTGTGAACTCACTCACTCAGTGGATCTCTTTTAGCTCCTTGTGAACTCACTCACTCAGTGGATCTCTTTTAGCTCCTGTGAACTCACTCACTCAGTGGATCTCTTTTAGCTAATTGTGAACTCACTCACTCAGTGGATCTCTTTTAGCTCCTTGTGAACTCACTCACTCAGTGGATTTCTTTTAGCTAATTGTGAACTCACTCACTCAGTGGATCTCTTTTAGCTCCTTGTGAACTCACTCACTCAGTGGATCTCTTTTAGCTAATTGTGAACTCACTCACTCAGTGGATCTCTTTTAGCTCCTTGTGAACTCACTCACTCAGTGGATCTCTTTTAGCTAATTGTGAACTCACTCACTCAGTGGATCGCTTTTAGCTCCTTGTGAACTCACTCATTCAGTGGATCTCTTTTAGCTCCTTGTGAACTCACTCACTCAGTGGATCTTTTTTAGCTAATTGTGAACTCACTCACTCAGTGGATCTCTTTTAGCTCCTTGTGAACTCACTCACTCAGTGGATCTCTTTTAGCTAATTGTGAACTCACTCACTCAGTGGATCTCTTTTAGCTAATTGTGAACTCACTCACTCAGTGGATCTCTTTTAGCTCCCTGTGAACTCACTCACTCAGTGGATCTCTTTTAGCTAATTGTGAACTCACTCATTCAGTGGATCTCTTTTAGCTCCTTGTGAACTCACTCACTCAGTGGATCTCTTTTAGCTCCTTGTGAACTCACTCACTCAGTGGATCTCTTTTAGCTCCTTGTGAACTCACTCACTCAGTGGATCTCTTTTAGCTAATTGTGAACTCACTCACTCAGTGGATCTCTTTTAGCTCCTTGTGAACTCACTCACTCAGTGGATCTCTTTTAGCTAATTGTGAACTCACTCACTCAGTGGATCTCTTTTAGCTCCTTGTGAACTCACTCACTCAGTGGATCTCTTTTAGCTAATTGTGAACTCACTCACTCAGTGGATCTCTTTTAGGTCCTTGTGAACTCACTCATTCAGTGGATCTCTTTTAGCTCCTTGTGAACTCACTCACTCAGTGGATCTTTTTTAGCTAATTGTGAACTCACTCACTCAGTGGATCTCTTTTAGCTCCTTGTGAACTCACTCACTCAGTGGATCTCTTTTAGCTAATTGTGAACTCACTCACTCAGTGGATCTCTTTTAGCTAATTGTGAACTAACTCACTCAGTGGATCTCTTTTATCTCCCTGTGAACTCACTCACTCAGTGGATCTCTTTTAGCTAATTGTGAACTCACTCACTCAGTGGATCTCTTTTAGCTCCTTGTGAACTCACTCACTCAGTGGATCTCTTTTAGCTCCTTGTGAACTCACTCACTCAGTGGATCTCTTTTAGCTCCTTGTGAACTCACTCACTCAGTGGATCTCTTTTAGCTAATTGTGAACTCACTCACTCGGTGGATCTCTTTTAGCTCCTTGTGAACTCACTCACTCAGTGGATCTCTTTTAGCTAATTGTGAACTCACTCACTCAGTGGATCTCTTTTAGCTCCTTGTGAACTCACTCTATGGATCATTTGTAGATCCTTGTGAACTCACTCAATGGATCTCTCTTTTAACTCCTTACTCACTCACTCCCACAATGGATCTATTTTAACTCCTTACTCACTCACTCAATGGATCTTTTCTCGATCCTTGTGAACTCACTCTGTCACTAGATTTTTAAGTACGGAGTTTCTCCGATCAAATTTTAATAAATTATAAAGCTTTTTGCTTAGATCTGACACAAGCCCATATGACTGGGGCACTCAATGAGACTCATTTTCAATCGCGAAAGTATGCTAGTCAGGCTTGCTAACCATTACACCACACGAGGCGCCCTCGGCGATTACATTTTTGTAATTTACTAAGCTTAAGAATGGGGCACCCTTTGAGACACGAATTCACTCGTGTAGGTTTGCTAGTCTAGCTTGCTAGACACACCAAATGAGGCGCCCACGACAATTAGATTTTAATTTATTCGTCATTGCTATCCACCCTTTTTTCTTAGCTGTGTTAACTCATTTCACATGGAGCAGTCCATTATAATCGTTAGGTTATGATAGAACTCTGATCATTCACAGGAATTATATAAGAATTCTAAATACAAAATGAAAAGACTATTTTAGCATGGTGTTACGGCCACCGGCCACGGTAGGATTATAGTGCAAGAACTACTATGTGGACCGGAAGTGGGGGAAGGCGACTGGTGAGTCTTCGAGCCCTAGCAACAGGGGGAGAAGCAGCCGAGAAGAGACAGGGAGGGCGCTTTACCCCCAAAAAAGAAAAGAAACCCAAAAAGTTTTGTTTCGAGCTTCGCCAAGGAAGAGAAAGGTTACCTTTTCACGGGGTCCGGTGAAAGGAGAAATCCTAGTCCCAAAATGGCATATAGAAACAATTAGCTCCGTTGGGTAAGAACCTGAGGCTCAACGTAAAAGAAAAGGAAAACAAAAAAACTGGTGCCTTGCAATTCGTTAATAGGAGATTAACGAATATAAAACAAAAAGAATAAATTAACAAAAGAAAGGAAAGATAAAAAAAAAAGGTTAGTCACAATTTTTATCAAGAATAATATACGTAACCTAAATAAAGGTCCGTATCAAGACTATTCCAAAGAAACATTTTTGAGGCTGTTCATTAGCAGCGAGTTTCGGCGGAAAACCTATTTGGTTAAAATTTGTACATCCATAAAGACGAAGAGGAGAGACTCTTGTTCTTCGGTGAAAGAAAAAAATACTTTGTCTTATTGGAAGGACCTAGTCAGATACTGTTGGGAGCGACTTGTCCTCCACATTGCTGTATATTTTTTGTTGTATTCGTTTTGTTCTTTGTTTGTCTGTTGTCACAGTTGTGCTTTCTTTTAAATGAAAAAAATGTATGAATGATACATATATAAAGAAAGGGAAAAAACTAACTCCGCGTTATATTGTTTGTCCGGTTCAGAAATCCCCACGTATCCATTCATATCACGTTGACCCCTTTAACCTTCAAACCCTCATTCGTCCGTGGTCTTAGTAACCCACACATAGGACTCCGTCTATATCTCGAAAAATTAAAAATACGGGTGGAAACTCGTCACAATGGTCAATATGCTAATCATTTAATAAAAGATTAATTTTGAAGAGTAAAGAAACAAGAAATAATAATCGTTAGGTTATAACAGAACTCTGATCATTCACAGGAATTATATAAGACTTCTAAATAAAAAACGAAAAGACTATTTTTAACATGGTCAATCTGCTAATCATTTAATAAAATTAATTTTGAAGTGTAAAGAGACAAGAAATAATAATCTCCCATAGAGAATAGCTGTGTACGTTGGGTGCGTCGTGGCGTGTCTCATAACAGTTTCAAAAGCCAATACTTGACCTCTTTTGACTCCACGTTTAGAACTGTTGAGAAGTTATCTCCTATCCCTGACATGGAACCATAAAAGCATGTGGCTATAGCCATCTTACTTTCCCCCAACATCAAGTAAACCTTTTTCATTTTTGTACCCGTTCCATATACTGCTTTTTCATAAATAAGTAGGTGGATATTTTTAGCTTGTGGGACACGTTTGTGGATTATTTCTTCTTAATATAACTGTTATCAAGTTCGTATGTGAAATTAAGCGGCGTTCTAGTTTGCCTTTACCTAGAATTTTTGGAATCCCACCCTTTCAAACAAATTCTACCTAACGATATCCAATACATTAGATACATCGACGACATTTTAATCATTTATTTCAAAGAATATAATATCCTCAAATCGTACAAAAACTCAACCAAGTTGAACCAAGCGTTAATTTCACAAACGAACTTGAGAAAAATCATTCCTATAGAAATATTTACTCATTGACACGACCGCCATTGCTTCCAAGAGTCTCATTCTATGAGTCAACAAGTTTATTGATGCCATGCTAATAAAATTCTTTACATTTTGATACAAAATATGAGACCAACTCGTGTTCAATCTCTTTTGTTCATGTCAAATTTAGAACATCCAAATATTTCTGGTATGGTTTGTTGTGTCATTACTTACACAACATCGTTAGGTATCTTTTTTTCCTTCTGATTATAAATTGTTTAGGTGATTACAGAATCATTTGGAAGGTCTTAGATCGATATCAAGAGAAGAGACTGAACATGAGTTGGTGTCTTGGAAGTATTGGAGGTTATATTAAAGATTAAAAAAATTTTCATTTATTATATAAACTCCAAAATCAGACATTCCATTCGTTCTAATCTGATAAACTCTACTGCTGATTAACTGAAGATATTGCATTTTTATATTCACATTCTGAGATACGGTACTTGCGCCCTTCTCCTTGAATCTCATCTATTCATAATATCGAACTAATGCAAGAGCTTTATGCTCGTGTTCTTTGTATATAGATGTTCGTTTGGGCATTGGTTTTGTGAAATCACGCGAGATATTATGAGAGTGAAGACAAGCACAACTATTCGAGCACTCCCTCTGCACCCATCCCACATCAGCAACTAAAAGAAACATTCTCCTTTATTGTTTATTTTCTGTTGCTTCACACTTTCGTGATTTTTTTTTTTTGTGTGATCCACAGAAATTCTCAAGTCAAGCGGAGACTGGTACAAGAGATAACATCCAATTCGGCGTTAATGTATTGATTTTCAACAGAACATTTTCACACAAAAAATATATAAACAAAATTTGTTTCCATTTATAAAAATATTTCATAATAATAATCGACCTGAAAAGATTTATACAAGATTTTAATCAATGAACACACGATATATATTGGTCAACGTTCATAAGGCCAATAAGACCACATGGCTGACCACATATGACTATTGACCCAAATTTGAAAGGATAGAATTGTTTCTGTACAAAGACCTAAGATTACAAAGTAAATCAATGGTTATTGCGGCTTTTTTAAAACTTCATTTAGCATATTTACTATTTACTGTTAACTTGAAAATAAAAAATTTTATGGGCCATCAGCTGAGGTTGGAGAATAAACTGACTGCATCTCTGCAGAGGGGTAAGATTCCCCCGAACGATATGACACTAAACAATCTGATGGTGAGGTTCCAGTAATGCTGGAGCTTTAGGGAATGCGGAGTACCTCTTCATTGCCATCGCTCCCTTGTCCCCTCTGGCCCAGAGTGGTAGCATCAAATAGAGTCCTATCTACGAGTTAAATAGAACTAAACTGTTTGTAAGTATAAAAATGGATTTGGCATTAAATAACCAACAATGGTTGATATGCCATTAAAACAAACCAAAGTAAACTAAACCAAACATTCGTGGCTTATTTAATGCAAAAGCTATCTTTGTAGAAGAACAGTACTATTATTTATTCAATAGCTTGTGGGATAAGAGGGTTCATGCCTTTTCCAAGAGTATTAATCCGAAAGTGAACGTAATAGCACTACTGGAGTTCGAACTCACTCACTACGATGTCGCAATTCAGCACGTTAGCTACTACACCCTCTGTTCATTATCTGTATAAAAGATAGAATTGTTAACGATTAATATACTTGTAGGGAGACAATAAATAGATGTCTCTCTTGCAAAATGGGTGTGTCCATTAGGGGGTTCATGGACAGCCACAGAAATCCTTTCTCGTTCTATTTTGATTCTGTTCTTTGAACTGATAAGACCTTGTCCCTCTCCTCACCATTGAAACGTAAGGCCGAGGAAACGATTATTTTACTGTCCACCAATTTCAAGTAGAGCTTTTTCCGTTTTTCCACCCCTTTCATATACGGCTTTTTCATTGAACAATACGTACCCATTTTATCTGTTGAAGACACTTTTGTGAATTCTGTTCAGTTCTTATCCGATCTATATAATGAATATATTAAATATTTCTGAATGTGCACTTAAGATTATCTTATCTTTGTTATATAATTAAGGAATGATTTTTTTATATTAATCATTTTTCGTTAATTATATTTTATCATTCAGTTTGGTTGGGCTTTGAACTATTCGGGTTAAGAGCCCAGATGCATAGTCAATTGGTGCTGATTACGCTCGTGCGCAAAGGATATGAAAAAATGCCGCCAGAGAAAGGTATGGAATGCTTGAGACTGCTTTTGGAGGATCTTGCATGAATTGAGCATCAGTTTTGGAGTGGCATAAGAGATTCAAGGAAGACAGGGAGTCTGTGAGGGATGATGAGCGGTGTGGAAGGAGTAAGCAAGTCAATACACTAGAGTTGATTGGTCAAAGGGTTAGGGTTAGGGTTACTATGTTGAGGTTTTAAGGGAGTTCAGGAAGAGATTCCGTCGGAAGAGATTCAGTCGTAAGAGGCCAGCACTCTTCAAATCGGGTCAGTGGCATTTCCACCAGGACAATGCACCAGTCCACTACTCTATCCTTGTCACGGACTATTTGAGCAAAATGGGCATCAAAACAGTTCCTCAGCTTCCATATAGTCCAGACTTTGTTCCCTGTGACTTTTGGCTATTCCCTAAGCTCAGAGGCTGTCGTTATGAGACAATTGAGGAGATGAAAGAGGCTGTGACGAAAGTCATTGATACGCTCACACAAGAGGAATTCTATGGGGCGTTCCAGAAGTTGTTAAAACAGTACAACAAGTGCATTGCAACTGTGGAAGTTTAATTCGAAGGGAACTAGAGTTTCATGTGTGTACTATCAATAAAAGTGCCCATACAAAAAAAGTCGGCAAACTTATTTAATGATCCTTGTACCATGTATCTTGGTTTTTAATGCTGAAATTTTCACATTACATGACTCCGGTGGTAACAACAGATAAATTACTGTCAGAACTACGGAATTGTTTTTTCTACCATTATAAACAACCGTGATCCAAGTTTTGGCCTCTGATTGAGTGTAGGCAGCTACTTCAGCTAGTTTTTTTTTACATGAAATTAGACATTTAAACTGAAATAACACAGGATCAAAATTTACTGCTAAAAGTATTTTTACATCAACAATTTCTGTTATATGATACAGCGTTGCTCTTACTGTGACATTCAAATAGTCATGTGAGAAAATGTAGAATATTATATATAAAGGATTTATAAAATTACAACAAATTAAAGCGAATATAAATATTCATGTTTCGATATAAATTGGATGTAAAAATTAATTACTAAGTTTGAAAAAAATAGTTACTAGACTGTATCCTGTTGCGCCATTGTATAATTGTTGCAAAAAATATCATCATCTAACTCATTGGATATATGAGGGTCATTCAATAAGAATTGTGTAATTTTGTATAAGGAGTAGACAGTAGGAAGCACTTGTTTAAATTTGCACTTTTTCCGAGGAAATCAGTAATCCTGGTGTCCTTTCATACTCCTAAAGTCTGTCAGAGTCACCTTCTTTACCTACTGCTCCGCTCGGAACTTTTTCTTTACCGGAGAGTCAGTGTGTTTCCATCAACTGCCTTTTCAACTTAAGCTCATCATAGCAAACCTATGTTTATCCCATTTGTAAAAGGTTTTTTAATAAAATATTATTCTCTGTAGACATCACACATTCTTCTGTAAATTTCATATGATTTGCTCTTCTCATCCAGCAAAGATCTGATGAAAGAACTCTGTTCAAGCTTACAGAATTCAGTTTGCATTACTGCCATTTTGAATAGCCTCAAAAACAATATTTTAGGGAGATTAAAATAATTTTTGCAAAAACCAATTCCAAATAATACAGAATTTAACTCTAATGAAAAAATTCTCAAAAAATTATTTCATTTTAAAAAATAAGTTCCCTTTATTCATTGAATGACCTTGGTCCTTTTTGATATTCTATTGATTTTTCACGCGAAATATGAAACGAAATATTTTAGAGACTAGGGTTATAATTACCCAACTCTCAAACGTGGTGAATATATATATATATATATATATATATATATATATATATATATATATATATTTCTGTTATTGTAACTCCTTGAAATTTTTTCACACAAGAGTTGGTAGCTAATGGTCTTTCACTGGGGTTTGAGTGACAGCAAGTTTCCTCAAGTCTCCAAGACTCTTCTCAGCATTCTGGCTGTTGTTTGGATGGTCTATACTTGTTATCTCATTTGTAAGTCTTCTAATAGTCATACCAAACATTTGGCGATTGTTTCGAACGCACCTATTACAATTTGTATCACCGCCACCTTGAACTATTTTTTTTTTTTTTTGTCTTTTGGTTTCTTTTTTGTTCTTTAGCAAGAGATAGGTATTTATCTCTCTTTTCACTTTCTTTTATTTTGACTCTTTGGCAAAGACCACTATTCGACAGGTTATCTTTTTTATTGGCTATCATGAGGTCTGGTCGTCTGGCCGAGATCAGGTGATCTGTTTTTATCTCAAATTCCCAGAGAATTTTATGTCTCATTCTTCAGGATGGATTATGGGTTGCACATATACCACTTGTTTGCATAGTTAAATTAAAATTTCTTGCACAATTCTCAAGGGATTACATTCCCCACCCATTCGTGTCTAGTCTTATTCTCTTTTTCCGCTTATTATGTGATTAATCGTTTCATCTCTATCACCAGCATTACCTCCATTTTCTATTCTTTTTCGTCTTATCTATTTTTGCTTTAACATAGTTGGTCCTTATGGCGTTGTTTTGTGCTCTTCTTATAAGAGATTTAATTTCTCTCTAAAGGTTCCCTCTCCTTAACCATGTCCAAGTCTTCTAGTGTGAAATTTCGTTTGTTTGTCGATTGAAATAGCCATGCGTTTGTTTATCTTCCCATTTCTGTTTCATAGATATTGTTTTTCTGTTGATCCTTATGTTGTTTGTGCTGTTTCTAGTCGCTGTGATTAGTCTTTCTTTGCTCTTTTTTATGTAGTCGTCGTATCGCTGCATCGACGCTATCTTCTGTGGTGACTAGTCTTCTTCGTCCCTCTTTTCTTGACACATACAATCTGTCTATGTCCTTTCTTGTGTGTAAGGCCCTATGCATCGTCATTAGTTTTCTTATTCTCTGGTTCATTTGTGAAAGTTCTTCCTTCTTCCATTTTATGAATGGCCCCGAGTATCTTATAAAAAGGACAGCCTATGTCTTGATCCCTTCTGCACTGTAGCTTGATATCGAACACTTTTCTCGTTCTCCTGAGATATTCTTTTTAATTTTGTCTTTCATCTTCGTTTGTTTGATGGTCTCTGCCTTAAATCCCAAGTTCCTGTAAGTTTCTTTTTCTTCGAGCGATCTGATTTTTTCTTTAATTGGTAGTTCTATTCCTTCCGTCATTTGTCGTTTCCAGCTTCTCATCATTAACATGACACCTTTTTCTATGCCAAATTCCATTACAATATCCTCCCTGTATAATCTTATTTATATTATTATCATTATCTTTATCATTTCACTCCCTGTGAGCTCTTCACACCAAAGTTAGCTGGTGATATTTCACTGGATTCTGAGTAACGGCAAGTCCCCTCAAGTCTCCAGGACACTTCTCAGTATTCTAGCTGATCTTAACAATGTTGTAGACTGGATAGTATCGAATCGTTTGTTCCAAGTGCGCGAATCACAGTTGGTATCATCGTCACCCTTATGCCCCATGGCTTTCCCAGTTCTCTGGCTCGGTCTAAGAACTTGTTTCTTTTTTTCGCTTTCTTAGATTCTCAGTTTGTGATCCGCCGGAGCTGCAAAATCCTCTACACGGCAAATTAACTTTCTTTTGTTACATATCATTTGATCTGGTCTCCGGATTTTGCTGTCAAAAATACCTTCATGATAACAAGATATACTGTTTACATTTATAACGATTATATTATTCGATCGGTTGATTAATCCATAACAGTTAGTGATAAGGTGGAATTAAAATTCTAATGACCTTAACTAATACACAAACGATATATTACAACATACATTCTCTAAATGTAACGTCTAAAACTTCCTAAAAGTATGAATTAATTCTTTTCACTAGACTGTTAAGATAAGTTCCAAAAAATTAAATAAAGATGAATTGTAATGTTACAAATTTGGATGTTATTATTTGTTTCGCAATATTTTTTGAACACACAAACACACACACACAGATGCACCTATCTATATATGTCCACTGCAGAACTTGTTAAACCCATGAGTTAACATGACAGCAAACTATCGTAGGCTCATTTACCCAGGTCCTTCCGCAGCAACCTATAAGTATTTCGTGTTATTTATCTGACAAAATATATTGGTCTACAGCCGGTTTCAGAGGCCATATGCATATTTATCAACCCCTCCGCTCAGGCAAGATATGACACAAGGTCAATTTTTAAACGGGGTTAAACAGGTTAGAGTTCAGAGTTTTCCTTCTCCTAGACTAGTTGCCTTACCAAGGCTGTAGAACCTAGTCTGCCCTACTATTTACCCATAGCTGGAGGGAGAATAAGGGTATTAGTGCTATGTGAAATGCAATTAGCCTGGTCCAGGATTTGAACTCGTGTCGTCGTGTCCATAACCTACGACGATAACCATTACACCACGGGCACCTCCACTTCAGAGGCCATATGAAAGGGTATGAGGTTAATGTTAACATTAGACAGTTTTTCTTTATGTAGCAGAACTTACAAAGATGAATTTGGCCTGAAAAGCCACATGCTGTCCCACGTGTGCTTTTTTTTTCGGAATTGAGGAGATAGTCTTCTTCTGTAAAGAAATAACAGCCACTGTACACACACACACACACACACACACACATATATATATATATATATATATATATATATATATATATATATATATATATATTCAAAAGTAGATATTTTGTGGGTGATGTTAACGTAAATGAGTGAAGTTAATCTCACTTTAAGAAATTACAATAAAGTTAGATAAAAACTAATTAGATAACGTCTCCCATTGAATATGAAGGGTTTTTAAAATTATAAATGTTATTCCATTCCATATTTAAACTGAAAACAAGTTCAGAATTGCCTTTATTTTCATCTCAGTGAAATAAATAAAGAAGAAAATAAAAAATTCCAGGCCAGATAGGATTAATAAAAGATCAAAGAAATGATAAACAGGATGAAAATACATCAAACATGGGTTCATTTTACTGTATGATTTCATTGGAAAAATCGTCCTCAGTCAGATTTTCTCAAGATTTAGTCAAATTCGATACAACTTTTAAGTTCGAAATGCAATCTGTCAAAAACAGGAATTCACTTAACTTTTTATGAGAAATATTCTCTTTATAGAAAAATAGAAATTGCCTTTTCTAAGATGTCTAGGCATATAAAACTTTGTTTTCACTTTTATTATATTGGAATCTTTGAGCAGATTGTAATTTGTGAGCCAAAGAAATTTCCTTTCATTGCAATGGATTTCTAGTTCCAAATATAACACATTTTAAGACGATAATTTTCTTCCTTACTGAACAAAATAGAAAAATTATTCTATTTAATAGACATCTTCATTTCAATATAGCAATCTTACTCTTTTGGTTTACTGACATATAAGTATTCACTTATTGTATGCATTGTACCATTGCATACACACACAGAAACATACATACATATATATATATATATATATATATACATTCATGCCCAACAACACAACTACGAAAAATTCTCACCGACAACACAACAATACTCGAACATCAAAATAATAAACAAAAACTTCAGATTCTCGAAGCACTATATATTAGAAACCTGCAACCAGTACTTAATAGAATTAATTTTCAAACCAGTGCTAATGTACTTAAATGTCTTTAGCTACTGGCACTATTTACAGAATTACATTTAAAAGCAAACGCCATAATTTTCAACGGCAAAGACGTTCTTACACAGTAGTAATTTGCTAAAACAAAAGTTACATCACTTTTGTAATAGATTCTCCCCTGATGATGGCCCAAAGTCGGGCAGAAAGTACTAGGGATACATACAACTATGGACAATACCTAAATCAATTCCCCCCGAATACGATAATAGTAATACGGGAATTCGAACGGATCCAGAAGGAAAGGAGTAGCGCCCTCCCCTACACCTCGGTGTAGTAGCTATTGAAAAGGGAGCCTTTGGGTCGTCTTCGACTATGGTCACTAACTTACTTAATTACTTTACGAGAAAGAAGAATGAGAGGTGATCTAATTGAATCTTTCAGAATAATTAATGGAATTTCTAATTAAGGTAGACATTTTTTAGGTTTCACTTCGAACTAGAGATTTACTGTCAAAGCAGATTTTAAAAACAAAGTTTATATACCAATTGATTTTTACTTCGTTTTTTTTTGGGGGGGGAGGGTCATAGAGTAATATATTTTTGGAACAAATTGCCCGATCAGATCAAAAATTCTAATCGTATAAAAACAATCAAGGTTGAATCTGATGACTTCAGAAATAATGAAGAGAAAAAGAATTTGACTGTATATATACTTGTTGTCATTTAGCCTCCAGTGAAAGATCACCAGCTATCTCTAGCGGAAAAAACTCGCTGAGCTAAATAATAATAGACCATCCAAACTACAGCTATGTTAAAATCGACCAGAATACTGAGAAGACTCCTGGAGACTTGGGGAGACTTGCTGTCACTCAAACTTCAGTGAAAAACCATCGGCTATCGCTGATGTGAAAAGCTCTAATGATAAAATAATAATAATAATAATAATAATAATTGCATATGTAGATTATGTGGTGATGGAGACGAAATAATCAATCTCATAATAAACGAATTCCGTAAATTAGTGCAAAATAAGACTGACAAAATTCTCTCGGATTTTGAGGTTCAAGCAGATCATCTGATCTCGGCCAGACGACCAAACCTAGTGATAGTCAATAAAAAAAAAAAGAAAACCTGTCAAATCGTGGACTTTGCCATTCCTGCTGACAGCAGGATAAAAATGATAGAAAACAAAGAGAGAAATGAGTACCTATACTTTGCTAGAGAAATGAAAAAATATGGAACATGAAAGGGTTGGTACGGGGACTGAGAGACTTGGAAATAAGAGGACTAGTGGAGATCATCCGAACTACCGCACAGTTGAGATCGGTTAGAAGACTGAAAAGAGTTCTAAAGACCTTAGAAGACTTGATGTCACTCAGACTCCAGTGAAAAACCATCAGCTCATGCTGTTGTGAGAAGCTCTCAAATGAGTAAAATACAAATTATAATAGTGTTTAGTAATAAAAAATTGTCTCGTAGATTTTGCCGTTTGACCACAGAGTAAAATAAAAGAAAACGAAAAGATAGAAAAATACTTGGACCTGACCAGTGAACTGAAAAAAAACAAAACAATAGAACATGAGGATGATGGTAGTACCAATTTTTGTTGAAGCACTTAGAATGGTCCCAAAAGATTTTTAAAAATGGAGGAATGGGAAATAAGAGGAAGAATCAAAACCATAACATTACAAAGATCTGATAGAATACATGTTTGTTTGTTGTTAATGGTATATGAATCTTCTTAGGTTATTCAATGCCAATACCGTCCATCCAGAAGAACAGTCGTGGTACTATTTAACCCATAGCTGGGAGGATAAAGCGTTTTAACCCTTTTCCAAGGGTATTTGTCTGAAAGTGAACGTAATTGCGCAACTGAAGTTCGAACTCGCTTACTACGATTCCACAGTTCAGTGCTTTAACTATTACGCTACGTGAACACCCCACAAGAATACTGTGAAGAGTTCTCTGTCTCTGAGACACTAGTTCAAGATTATTAGCAAATGTTGATGTGAAAATCCTGCAAGGAGTAAAATAAACGGTAATTAATAAGGGAGGATGACTTAAGAATCAAATATTCTCAGCTGTCACATGACCTCTTCTTTTTATAAAAAAACGAAGGAACCAGATTGACTCGAACACCTGGCAAGCAGGAATAAAGAACGAATCTTCGCTGTTTGCAATTTGGAAATGAAAAAAACCCGGTTAATAAAAATTGTCTTTAATTTAAAAATGCATAATAGATTTTGTTGCTTGTGAAATCTTTTGGTAAATGTTTGTGATTTAAATGAGGGCATTTTTTCCAGAATTTTTTTCGGCTAAACTAATTCGAAAGCACGAATTAGATTTATCTAAATTTTCTGCGCTAAATTCTATATAGTTTTCAGGTGCCTTCGCTCGATAGATGAAAATGTAATGTATCTGATATAATCTGAAAGCGCCAATTAAGAACAATTGCTGTCCTTAATGAAACCAGAAAGATACGTATGGAGCCTACTCCTTACAATTAAAGGACCAGTCTTAGTGGAAACGAAGTCTCAAATAACGGCAGTAAATATAAAAACAAAAAAGGGGATACAGGAACACCTGAAACTAGCTCAGGTATTTATAATGAGAAAAAGTATAAAATAGCAGGTTAGTGGACTTTAATTAAGTTAAAACTTAACTAATTTTTTGTGTGTGACCCGTCGTTTATGAACATTTATCGTAAGTGTTCTCGGTCACATCTATGTCAGACGAACAGATAATAAATAACCCCTGGGTCTAGTATACCCACAATATACTACCCATGAAAAATGACTAATCGAAGCATAAATCAACATGTGGGTACGATGACAGGTTTGCGTGTCATGATCGGCAGGTGCTCCCTTGATGGCCATCATGGGGAACCTTAGGAATCCTGCAAATGTTGGCTATCATTTTTCAAGTACACAAATGATTCTTCTTTCAGATACACAAACGATGAACTAATCGACCACTCACACCAGAGACCACAACGTAGAAAATTGGCTAGGGAAGATAACAAACTAGCATTATACGGTTATTTTGGAGCAACCCTGCAAAAAGAGGATATAGAAAAAGAATGATAGAAATCTGGAGAGAATTGGGCAGATTTAAGGCAACAAACCAAAGACTTGCTGACCAGGTTAGGACAATAACAAAGAATATCTGGTTTTCTGACCTTGAAATACTGGAAATCCACAAACAAATATATAGCCAAACACATCAACCGACCCCTAACACAGTAAACGAGACTCTAAATACAGGAAAACCAGAAAGTCCAAACCAAACACTACATGATAATGAATCATACACAACAAACACACAAACGCAAACACTGACCCAAGAGAAAAAAATAAATATAGATACCATCAAAAGAATCATGTCTGAAAAGAAAACCACATTGCCTTTTCTCAGGAACCTAAACTGGAGGACAGTCAAGTTTGAAACCGAGAAAGTGAACGACTTATTGACAAATATCCAAAAACACGACATCACAGAGTTAAACAATTTAATATACGCAGGAGTAAAATTAGTCCGTGAAAAAATCGGAATCTCCTTGAAGACCAAAGACAGGAAGTCAAAAGCCTGGGGAGGGGGGAACTCAGACTTGAAAAAGTCTACGATAACAAGCAAAGTTCTGAAACGGAACATTTAGAAATGTTCGCACGAAACTTAACAAGCACGAAAAATAAAACTTGAGAAGACCAGCCAAAACATACCGGCGAAGAAGGAAGACTATAAAAAGATACCAAGACATGACCAAACAATATAGAAAAAACAGGACATTCCAAAACAACGAAAAAAAACTCTACCAATAATTATCGGAAGAATGGGCGAAGCCATATCAACAATTGGATGCGAGAGAGGCACGAAGGTTTTGGAGCAGAATATGGGAACGGAAAGATCATAATAAAAAAAAACGAATGGATAAACAACATGGAAACAGATTTGGGAATGCTCGAAGAAGGTCCTCTGGTGGACATACACCCCGACGAGCTCAAGACAACACTTAAAAAATATGAAACTGGAAAATCCTAAGCCTAGATGGTATACATGGATTTTGGTTTTAAAAATTCACCTCTATACACGAAAGACTTGCTAACGAAATCAATAAATGCTCACAGAAAACTGATATACCCGAATGGATGACAAAAGGAAGACCATTCTAATCCAAAAGGACACCCTCAAAGGAACCACCCTAAACAACTATAAACCCATAATGTGCCTACCGATGATGTGGAAAATACTATTATATATAAAGAGAACTATTATATATAGATCAACACATTATTAATGAGAGTAAAACGAGAAGGAAAAATCGATCTATGGCCTGGATTGCCAACAAAAATGGCTTACCTGTGTAACTCTAAAAGTGGATACTACACTGTCTCGAAATGTATGAAATACCCGGCCAAGTCGTAAAGTTTATAGAGAAGACCATGCAAACCTGGAGAGTGGAATTGACAACAGGAGGACAAAGCTTAGCAGAGGTAAACATCCAAAGTGGCATGTTCCAAGGAGATGCGCTATCACCATGACTATTTGTAATAGCCATGATGCCACTCTACCACATCCTTAGGAAATGCACAGCCGGATACAAATTCAGTAAATCGCAAGAAAGGTTCAACCACTTGATGTACATTAAACTTTTTACCAAAAACGAAAAATAACTTATACAAACAGTGAGCATATACAGGCAAGATATAGGAATTGATTTTGGCACAGAAAAATGCATCATGCTAATAATGAAAAGTGGCAAAAAACAAATGACGGCAGGAGTCGAACCACCAAATCAAAACGCTCGGAGAAAAGGACACCTACAAATACTTAGGGGCATTAGAAACTGACACCATCACACTGATTGAAATGAAAGAAAGAATTTAAAAAGAGAGTATCTCAAAAGAACCAGAAATTGACTCGAGACAAAACTCTGTAGTAGGAACCTTGTCAAAGGGATAGATACCTGTGCTGTTCCCCTCGCAACTTACTCGGGAACATTCTTGGAGTGGACCAAAGAAGAGCTTAAACAAATGGAGCAGAGAACAAGAAAACTAATGACCATGATTAAGACCTTACATCCATGAAATGACGTTAAGACACAATATGTGTCAGGAAGAGAAGGAGGAAGAAGACTTGTCAGCATTGAAGACAGCGTTGACGCATCGATACAACGACTTGAAGACTACATAGAAAAGCACGGAGAAAGACAGATAACAACCTCTAGAAACAATCCTAACGACACGAGGATCAGCAGAACGACAATTAGTAGAAAACAAAAGTGGAGAGAAAAAACAAACTCTATGGGCGTTTTAAGCGACCTACAAGCTACATCTCACACAAGAAAACGTGGATGTGACTAAGAAAATGGAAACTTAAGAGAGAAACTGAATCTCTTCTAATAGCAGCACAAAACAACGCCATCAGGACCATATCAAAGAGAGAATAGATAAGACGCAACAAAACAGCAAATGTCGGTCCTGTGGTGATAGAGACGAAGAGATCAATTACATAGTAAGCGAATGCAGTAAATTAGCACAGAAAGAGTATAAGGCTAGGCACGACTGGGTGGACTAGGTGATCCATTAAGAAGTGTACAAGAAATTGAATTTTGACCATACGAACAACTGGTAAATGCACAACCCAGAATCTGTCATGGAGAATCGGACATACAAACTCCCTTGGGATTTTGACATACAAACGGATCACCAAATCTCGGCTAGACGGCCATACATTATAATAATCAACAAAAAAGAGAGAACTTGCAGAATTGTGGATTTTTCTGTCCCAGTGAACCACAGAGTAAAATTGAAAATAAGCGAAAAGAGGGATAAGTACCTCGACCTTGCTAGAGAAATGAAAAAACTGTGGAACATGAAAGTGACGATTAAACCAATTGTAATTGGTGTTCTTGTTACAGTCATCAAAGGATTGGTACAAGGACTGGAGGACTTGGAAATAACGGGACGGGTAGTGACTGTCCAAACTATAGGATTATTGAGATTGGACAGAATACGTAGAAGAGTCCTGGAGACTTGAAGAGACTAGTTGTCAATCAAACTCCAGGGAAAAACTATCAGCTAACGCTGATGGGGAAAAAACTCTAATAATAATGATAATAATAATAATAAACGCTGGTGTGAAAAACTCTCAAAAGAAATAATAATAATAATAATGTTTATTATTTTCACTCTATTGAGAGTTTTTCCCACCCGTGTCAGCTGATGGTTTTTCACTTGAGTTTGAGTGACAGCAAGTCCCCTCAAGTCTCCATGACTCTTCTCAGTATTCTAGCTGATCTTAATAATACTGTAGTCTGGATGGTCTCTACTTGTTATCTTATTTGCATGTCTTCCATTCCCACTTGCAAGTCTTTTGGAGATTGTTCCCAGTGCACCAATACCAATTGGTATCACCGTCACATTCATGTTCCATAATTTTTCTTTTTTTTTTAGCTTTCAAGCAAGGTCTAGATATTTATCTCTTTATTGATTTCTTTTGATTTTACTCTGTGGTCTGCTGAAACGGTAAATCCATTCTTCAGCAGATTCTTCTTTTTTTCGTCTAGCCGCGATTATGTGATTTATTTGTATTATTATTATTCTACTCCTTTGAGAGATTTCCCCACCAACGTTAGCCGATGGTTTTTCACTAGAGTCTGAGTGACAGCAAATCTTCTCGACTCTCCAGGACTCTTTTCAGTATTCTGACTGATCTTAATAATACTGTAGTTTGGACGGTCTCTACTCTTTTTCTTATTTCCAAGTCTTCCAGTCTCTTTACAAATCATTTGGTGACTATACCGAGTGCACCAAT
This sequence comes from Sepioteuthis lessoniana, assembly GCA_963585895.1. Taxonomy (NCBI): domain Eukaryota; kingdom Metazoa; phylum Mollusca; class Cephalopoda; order Myopsida; family Loliginidae; genus Sepioteuthis; species Sepioteuthis lessoniana. Next base: position 98,146,725 of record OY757922.1, on the reverse strand, counting down.
TACAATTGGTATCACCATCACTTTCATGTTCCAAAGTTGTTGTTTTTTTCTTTTCCCAGGTAAGGCCGAGGTACTTTTCTCTCTTCTCACTCTCTTTCGATTTTACTCTGTGGTCAGTCGTGACAGCAAAGTTCACAACTCGGCAAGTTCTCTGCTTTTTTTTTTTTTTTTGTTAACTATCACAAGGTCTATCCGTTTGGCCGAGATTAGGTGATCTGTTTGTTTCTCATAATCCCAGAGCAGTTTATACGTATCATTCTCCAGGACAGATTATGGGTTATGCAAATGCCATTTGTTCACATGGTCAAATTTCAATTTCTTGCTCTATTCCCAGTGGATCACCTTGCCCAGCAAGTTATGTCATTATTATTATTATTATTTACACAAGAAATGTTAAGTAAACTCTTAAGTTTCAATCGGACTTGAAGACAGTATTTTTAAATATATTTGTTACATAATTACGGAATGATTTTTTTATATTAATCATTTTAGTTGATTATATTTTATAATTCAGTTTGGTTGGGCTTTGAACTATTCGGCTCTTAGTTCAGTTGCATAACATTGGGTAAAGTTTACGCTCGTGCGCAAAGGATATGACAATCACAATCGTCATAACAAACCCCAGATAGGAAATGAGCTGGATTGTGAATGACGTCATGCCCAGAAGCGATGGTCCTGATAAATTGAAGATTTTGAAAACGAGTCAGTTGGGAGTTGACTGTGAACCATGTAGGCAGACAGTTGGGTTGTCTGCCTTAATGGCAGACAGTTGAAGCTGGGGTCCGACCATGATGGTGAGAAGTTGAATTCCGACCATGATGTTGAGAAATTGAGATTTGACCACGTGATGTACCGAGCGTTGGAGTGTTGTTAGCATAGTACAATAACGAAAGACTTTTAAGAATTGTCCCCCTCTTCTCGTGTCGAAGAGCTGAAAAATTCGAAGTTAATAAAACGTTCGTAGCTGAACAACGATGCCGCTAGTGTATTAGAGTCTGCCTTTTGTGTTTTGTATTTGTATCATTGAGAGTATGGCTATATAACATATTCAAAAGTAGGATTACTATAATGGAACAACAACCAGTTTCATGTGTTATTTCTTCATAGTAATCAGGAGCAAACTATGGCCCACAGTTTTTTTCGGAGTGGCCTGCCTAATTTCACAAAGAAAATAACGTTTGTGAAAATATGAACTCATAATTTAAAGAAAATTGTTTTCGTAAAATTTTGACTCAAGGATTATAAAAATATTCAATTTTTTCTTTGATACACAGACCATATTCATATTGAATACATCGATTTTTCAAGAATTCATTATTTTTCTTTTAATTAATCCGTTATACACCATGGCAGCAGCGTGTATTAATCACGCTGATATAAGTGATTGTATTATACAAAGACTTCAAATTTTTTTAATAAAAAAATGAACATTTTACCAAAGAGAAAAAAATCAACTTTTCCCAATTTCTCAGGCAGTTGCTTACAAGCATAGTCTTCTGTGGTGGTACATTCAGCTTAATAGCATAGACACAGTGTGAATATTTATTTGGTGACTGTCAGTTTGTTGCTGTTAGTCTGGAGAAGTGATCACATAGGCAAGAAACTGAGTCTTAAAGTGCTATTGATTCTGTGTCTACGCTATGCTAACTTATATACAATATATATATATACATATATGTTAAGTGTTTGATTTATCCAACTTTCTACATATTTATATTATATACATATATATATATATATATATATATAGAGAGAGAGAGAGAGAGAGAGTGAGAGAGGGTGATGGTTTTGTTTGATTTTTTTGTTTAATGGCAAAACAATCTTCATGGGTTATTTAATACCGAAGCTATCCTGATGATAAGCCATGTCTCCTCATGTGGTCCACTTCTTGGAAAATGTTGCCATTGCCTACTTTGCAGCAATGGGGCAAAGTTAAGAACCAGCTGTGATCTTCAACTTGATATTCTGAAGGTATTGAACATAATCAGAAAAAGAAGAGTTAAATCTCTTTTTAAATAATTTGTGAGTGCAGTGTAATTGCAAAATTCCATAGATATTACCGTCTTTTTTATGACACGCATAAAATAGTTTTATATAAAAACCAACTTTATTTGACTTTAGTTTTATTTTCATTTATCGCAGTAAATAACAAAATGTTTAGAAGAATTTCATCATTTCCTATTTTTCATATTTTTACCACAACGTTTCGATTGATTCCGTTTTCTGTTTATGTAAGGTGTATGATCCGAAAAAAAAATGAAAAAATCAGTTTATCTTTTCTATCGGATTATATGTATCATGTGGGCTAGATCGACCAAAATATTGTTTTAATAATCGCAAAAATACGAATACGTTCATTTGTCTGGATAATTTGTAGTTTCTCAAAGTTAAAGACAATGTGTTCTTATGACAAATTAAGGTTTTTGAAACTGAATATTTGTTTTCTTTTCTCATTTCGATTAGCACAGGTTGTTATTTGCAATACTCTATCATGTTATCCAATTTTTTCTATTGAAACTTTTCGTAGTACATAAAAGAAAATTAATTTCAATAGGTGAACAACCCTCTGAAAACGTTGTAAAAAGATTCTGATGTCATTTTGATAATTTGTAACAAGAAAGTAAATTAATCGGATTTTTAATCTCGAAAGCCGTTTAATAAGGTTCTTTTCTTTTTTTTTCTTTTTTTGTGTGCAGGTTTCAAGCAGTTATGTGTGTTCAACCGTATCCTTAAAAAATAGAACTAATGGAATTAACGTTTCCAAATTTTCTCATGTGTACTGATAAATTTTGACTTTACAAAATATCATCATATAATTAACATTTAATTAACATTAATGCTGAAAAGTATAACATTATTATTTTATTCTAAATCAGGTAGGGTAAATTTTGTTTCGTCAGTTTACTTCCGTTGAATGTTTTAAATATAAATAAGATACTGTTTCATTATAGATAGTACATTTACGGCAGGAACTGTATATGAAAATCTAGCAACCATTATGGGACAGATTATCAAACTTCGGTTTGGTTTAGTTTGGTTTGATTTGGTTTGCTTTTATGGTATATAAACAATTGTAGATTTAATTGTATTTAATGCCAAATCCTCTTTATACATATATACTAAATATATATGATTTGGTTTAGTTTGATTTTATGGCATATCAACCATTGTAGGTTATTTAATGCCAAATCCACTTTATACATGTATACTAAATATATATGATTTGGTTTGGTTTGATCTAATGGCATGTCAACCATTGTAGGTTATTTAATGCCAAATCCTCTTTAAACATATATATCAAATATATATGATTTGGTTTGGTTTGGTTGGGTTTCATGGCCTATCAAACATTGTAATGCCAAATCCTCTTTATAAATATATACTAAATATATATGATTTGGTTTGGCATGATTTTATGGCATATCAACCATTGTAGGTTATTTAACGCCAAATCCTCTAAAAACATATTTATCAAATATACATGATTTGTAAACATATTTTGTTAACAGTTTTAAATGAGCCTGAGCTCATGTTTTTTCTGCACTTAAATGGTTTTAAGTATTTCAATCTAACTTGAATAATTCTATTTACTCTTAATCATTTGTTTACTCAGAGTTAAATGCTTTCAAGTATTGCTAAATAACTGTCACAATTTAACATCATTCATTTGTTTGCAATCAGTTTGTAGATGATTTCATTGTTAAATGAATTACAACTAATTTTCCTGCACTCGAGTATTGCAATTGTTTCTGCACTGTTAAATGCTTTCAATTATTGCTATCTAACGCTAACAATTCTAGTCAGTATTCATTATTTGCTTTTACACAGTGAAGTGGTTTCAAGTATTGCTATTTAACACTAATTATCCAATTCAACACTATTCATTCGCACACAGTCAAATGGTTCTAAATATTGCTATGTTAAACCAATAATTCAACTTAGGCACACAAAGAGTTTCAAGTATTGCTATTTAACACTAATAATTCTATTTAACATTGCTCATTCGCTTGCACACAGTTGAATAGTTCCTTTTATTGCCATATGTCACCAACAATTCATTTAGACTGTCATTTGTTTATACACAGTTAATAGTCAGACAGTTCTATTTCTAACGATTCAGTTTAATGCCAGTCATTTGTTTTCACAGTTTCAAAATTAAACAGTTCAATTTGACCCATAAATAGTATTCTATCTGGTACTACCACTCCGCGTCAGAGTGAACCTGGGAAGAGTGGCAATAAGGGGTATTCCATATTCCTCAAATCTGCAAGGCTGTAGCCTCGCTATCAGATGGTTTAATGTCATATCTGAAACACTCGTTGGGGTGGGAGGTCCTACCTCTCTGAAGAGATGCCGTCAGTGGATTCTACAGCCCCAGCCGACTGAGCTGGACAAACTTCATGTTATATGAAAAAATTTCTGCTGAGTCTTTTACTAACAAGAGGAGGTAAATTTTTATTCGTTTTAATTTTAAATAGACAATTGACATATATATATATATATATATATATATATATATATATATATATATATATATATATATATATATATATATAAGTCTTACCATTAATGGCTGGGGTTTTGGTACCTTTCAAAGAAAAAATTATGACATATAAAAATTTAAATTGATAATTTTGTTAGAAATGGTTGAAATTTAGATTAGTATCAGTTTAATTGCTAAATTGTTAATTTTATTGGTTTTGGTTGGTTGGTTGGTTGGTTGGTTGGTTGGTTGGTTGGTTGGTTGGTTGGGTTTTATTGCATATCAACCTTTGTAGGTTATCTAACGCCAAATCCATTTTTATGAAAATAATCAGTTCTATTTCAAACAATTCAGTTTAGCATAAACACGCAGTTTAAATGTAAGTACAGTTTAATTGTGAAAAACATTTCTATTTCAAGCTATTCAGTTTAGTCAAGCAGTTCTAATTAAGCTAATTTACTTTAGTATAAGTACAGATTTTCTTAACACACTAGTAAATGTCAAAACACCTCAGTGTTAAACAATTCAGTCTAGTGTAAATACAGTTCCAATGTCAAAAAAACAGTTCTATTTCAAATAATTCAGTTTAGCATAAGCACGCAGTTTAAATATAAGTACGGTTTCAGCTTAGCATAAGCACGCAATTTAAATGTAAGTACAGTTTAATTGTCAAAAACATTTCTATTCCAAGTTATTCAGTTTAGTCAAACAATTCAGTTTAGCATAAGTATGCCGTTAGTTCTATTTAACCCATAGATAGGGCCTTATCAGGTGCTACCACTCCGAGCCAGAGTGGACCTGAGAGCAATGGCAATGAAGAGGTGCTCCGTATTCCCGAAAGCCCCAATATTACTAGAACCTTACCATCAGATTGTTTCGTATCATATCCAGGACACTTATTGGGGTGTCTTACCCATCTGCAGAGGTGCAGTCAGTGTATTCTACAGTCCTAGCAGACTGGGCAATACACAGAGTTAAATGTCAAAACAGTTTTATTTCAAATGATGCAGTTTAGAATAAGTACGCAGTTTAGAGGTTAAAATAGTTCTATTTTGAGCAATTCAGTTTAGCATAAATACGTAGTTTAAATGCAAAAATCGTTATAGTGAAGGATGCAGAGTTTAGTTCTATTTAACCCATAGATAGGACCCTATCAGGTGTTACTACTCTGGGCCAGAGTGGACCTGGGAGCGATGGCAATAAAGGGGTATTCCGTATTCCCCAAAGCTCCAGCACTGCTGGAACGTCACCATCAGATTGTTTAGTGTCATATCTTGGACACTTGTTGGGGAAGTCTTACTCCTCTGCAGAGAAACAGTCGGTGTATTCTACAGCCCCAGCCGACTGGGCAATTTATTGATTTAGTAGTTGTCTTAATCGGAAACGAGAAGGGACCGGAACTAGCCTTACATGGGTAAAGGCCATACGTAGCTGAAATGGATTTCTTTTCTCCCCTTCCTTCCTTTGACTATCCCTCCTATCTGGTTGTAATTTATTTTATTTTATTATTGGAAGTGATGAAGTCCTGTTAAAAATTATTTTAGAGTCTTTGATTCATATTAATGCTCTTAAGCAGATGGAAATAAATTTATCATCCAAATGTGACCGAATATTGCTTTTTTCTTAAAATAATATATATATATATATATATATATATATATATATATATATATATATATATATATATATATATAAAAGTCTCCAGTTATAAAATGCCTACAAAAGATATTCTCTAAACGATTATGGGAGCTTAGAATCATTATAAATCAAGATACTGATCCAAATAAAATGAGGAGACATAATTAATTCACCTTCTATTTCGAGCAATAATTAATATATCAGATAACTTCAAACCATATCTTTCTATCAATCTGAAGAGTGTTACTAAGTGCACAGACTTTGCCTGCAGAAGTGTTATTTTAAAGCAAATCATTTATTTCCACTTTACGCATCCATTTTAATCACCACAAATAGTTTCTTTTTGTAAGAACAGTAATAAGTACAGAGCATACTTTGCATTTTATGGGGCTACAAAGAGAAGAGTTTTATCCATTTGTTCTTGTCAATCTGTCATAAATTTCTTAAAATCAAACACACAATCAGATCAGTGAATGCACAGAAGAGTGCATTAAAATTTTACACAGACACTCCAACCCATTGTTGCCAACGTCAAGACAACCGATATATATATATATATATATATATATATATATATATATATATATATATATATATATAAACAATTTCCATTGATAGAGAGCATCCCAAATATGTTTTCTAAACGATTATGGAAGCTTAGAATCGTTATAAATCAAGATACCAAGCCAAATAAAATGATGATTCATAATTAATTCACCTTCTAGTACAAACAATAATTAATATATCAGATAAATTCAAACTGGGTTTTTCCTTCACTGTTAAGAGTGTTACTAAGTGCACAGACTCTGACTGAATAGACTGTAGACGTGATCTTTTAAAACAAACCATTAATATCCTCTTTGTACATCCATTTTAATTACCATCTTTACTTTTTGCAAACCTAGTGATAAGCACTATAGCAGATATCAACACTTGGCAATTTATGGGGCTACAAAGAGAATACTTTTATTCCTTTGCACTTGCTAACCTGTTCTTAAATGTCTTAAAATCAAACACGCAATCAGTAAATATAGCAAACAGTGCATTGAACATTCAAAAAGACACTCTACCCCATTGTTACAAAAGCCGAAATCAACAGTAAAAGTACAAAGGTCATTTTAAACGGATATCACCGCCAAATTTAAACGAAAAAGAGAGGAATCTGTTGTAACAGTTATCATAGAAAATGGATTTGGTGACCCTATTTCAAAATCCCGGACGAGGCTGTTTATGTTTCACTTCGTGTTAATGCCCTTGAGAAAGGCATGAATCTACCAGTTCTCCCACTAAATAACGTTAATAGTCGGCCAGACAGAGTTCTCTGGTTAGACAACCAGTCTAGGAGAATGAAAACTCTGTATTCAAATGGGCTGTACTTTACTTAAAAACTGATCCTGTGTTAAATCCTGCCCATGACGGAAGAGTTACTTGAATGATAGATTGATTTATTCAAACAGCAGCCTACCCGTCAAAAGTTGTTTTATCCCTTAGAGTATCACGTTCATTGTACATTCATGTTGAAATTTTTTGGTCAGTTGTTTTTTAAAGTTTTTTTTTCTTTTTGTTGAATCCTATCGAATAAGGATAATTTTTAAACTGATCTATTTAACCTGTAGATGGAACCCTAACAGGTACTACCACTTCGGATAAGGTTTGGTTTCTTTCGGTTTCTTTGTTTAATGTCATATCAACCTTCCTGGGTTATTTAATACCAAAGCCATCTCTGTAGAAGAACAGCAGTAATACTCTTTAACCCATAGATCTAGAGATACTGGGGTTCATGCCTTCCCTAAGGTTATTAGTACGAAACTGAACTAATAGCGCGACTGGAGTTCGAACTCACTTCCAGCATTTTAACCATTACACCACGAAGACTCCTCCACTCCGGAACAAAGTGGACCTGGGAGTAGTTGCAACGAAGGGGATAATTGAGTAAACACACAGAATATATAACTATTTTATTCAGTTCTTTTAAAGTAATGATGTTTATTTTAAGCCTTTCTTAGCGTCATTACAATTTATCTAGTCGTTTACTTTGATTATTTCAAGGATGGGGAATAAATATTGATATATAATAAGTACCTCTATCTTTATTATATAGACATTAATCTAGATAGATACTCAAATATACTTCAGTATTATCGATGCATCTGATGTAACTTTCCCACTGACCGACCTGTATTCAAATTCAAACAAGGATTCAGGATTGATTGGTTGATTGTATCAGCATATCAACCGGTCTGGGGTTATTTTATACCTTAGGTGATTTTTGCACACGCCCTATCGAATACGAGTAATTCTTAAACAGGTCTATTTGATTCTATAGATGAAACTCTAACTGGTACTTCCACAATAAGGCTGAGGGGACCTGGGAGTAATATCAATAAAAGGGTACCTCTACACACCCTAGATATCCATAACTAAAGCCTCGCACTAGGATAAAGTTTAGTGTTATACCCACGGCACCCTTTTTTGTGAGGGGTGTTACCCCTGTATAGGAGGATACAGTGTATTTTAAGCCCCACCGACAAGGTTCGAAATATTTCTAAGATGCACACAAAATAAAATCATATTTTTAACAAACGAATAATGACCAAAAGTAAATTACATCACATTCCTTATTATTGGTTTCAATCACAAATTATTTCCGTTCTAGTAAATATGATTTATTCATGATTAATTCAACAATGAATTGATTTCATTCAATATCATTATCGTCTCCATTTTGAATTACCTGTTGCCATCAGGTAGCTTGTTGATTCCTCTCGAATAAAATTCATCAGGTTTCGAGCTGGAAAAGTTTTCCACAAACGTTTTCACTTGATCTTCTTGAGAGAATCTTTTGTCATTCAGAGCATTTTGTAGAGGATAAAAAAAGATAGAGATCACTTGGCGCAAAGTCTAGCAAATAGGATTAATCGGGTTGAACAGACCAGCCCAAATCCAATAGTTTTCTGCGTGTTTCTTGCTGAATACGGCCCTGTGTTATCATAGGAAATATCTTTATCCACATATTGCAGCTGCTGATTTTGAGTCTGCCTTAAGTGTCTGATTGTGGTTTAAAAGCTCAAAATGAATAATAGCATGATGATCTCATCGTACACACAGGATAACTTAATCTCTCTTTGGGGAAATCTGCGGAGGATGATCCTTTTCAGTCCACGGCCTTTTGCATCGGACATTGTCATAAAAGACCCATTTTTTCCTCACTTGTAATCATATTGTTGAGAAACGGGTCAATTAGCTGTCTTGAAAGATGACTTATTGCTAATATTTTTCATTAAGAGTGTGGGGAACTCAAACACCCAGTTAAATCACTTTTCTCATATTTCTCAAGTGGCAACAGATTGTGGATTGGAGTGTATTGAGTACTTTTGTGTGGATTACCAGCTGTGAACAGTTGTGGAGAATATCCATTTGATAATCTACTTATTTTGTTATATTTCTACACAAAATTATTTTTCAAGATTATTCTTTATTGACAACTGATTTATTTTATTTGTTAAGTATTTATAGCCGTTCGCAGTTCAAATACAACCAAATGTGACGTTATAGTAAGTGTCGAAAGATTCCCAATAATCGTAGTACAACGCGGTGGTATATCGCTTCCGTTACATAAACGACATTTATTGTCTTGTCAGGGTTCATATGCCATTGTCATGATCATTCCTTGAGCAAATGGCTTGGTTTCTCTTTGCTCAGATAATTCATTTTTTTATAGTTTTCGATTACTTTTGAAATTCTCTCTACCCCTTCCACAATTTCATTTCATTCGTAAAACCCATTCACTTTATTTTTTCATCGTAAAGTTTTACTTTGCTTTCATTCCAAACAATGCATTACTTTGATGCAGAGCTTCAATAAAGAAACAAAAATTCTGATATGATAACTGTAGAATATCTATGCTTTGTATTTTTTATTTATTGATTTTCTTTGTAATTCGTATGAAAGTTTAAATCGGCTTTTTATTTGCTTAGTTACTCATTTTCAACAGTACAACTCTAATTCTAGGGAACATAACCAAATGTGAAGAGATTTTGTATGATGGGTAAAATTTATATAATAAAATAACTTTTTTAGGAAAATAAAATATTCTAGCTTCTCGTTGAAATTATACAATACCATTTTATAGTCATATTTACTTTTTCTGGTTTGTTATTTTTAAAAACGTGTCAATTTTTTCTTATTAGTTGACACTGATTTGCGATTTCTTTTTTCTTTTTTCAAACTCATCAGCATTTGATTGAAATATATTCGTATTTGACATAAATACTTGATGCCATATAATAAACTAAAGTTTTCAACAAAAATAAAATGTATTTTTTCTAATTGTCTAAAAATGCCTAAAATTAATTCATGATGAACCAAATTGTAACTGTAAGAATTCTCTCAAAACAGCCAAAGTGGAAATTATTCTAATGTTTAAAAATTTATTCTAAAACGAATCGATTGATATTATAGAAATAAAATCTTCCCGCTTTTTTAAAATGTTTGTTTGTTTGTTTGTTTTATTTTTTCCTGTTAATGACGTGTAAATTCACTTTATATCGACTATCTTTTGACACCCACCCCAATGAAAATCTGATACATCAGCTTCAATTAAATATTACAAGATTATAATCAATAGTGTGTAACAACAAGGGTTCAATTTTGACTGAAGAAAAACTTGAAAAAATCAAATTATTTTACATAATTTACTAATTTACATAAAGTTCACATGATCGAAAAGGGCTTCCTGGATTCATTGATTAAGGTTATTTTGTTTATCTGGCGGTTGTGGTTCAATCTCTGAGTGGGTTAATGGTTTAGTAGAACAGACCAGTAAGTTTCACAAAGATGACTTGACTAAAATGAAGTAACTGATCGAAAGCCTCATCAATGCACGGACAGAAGAAGATAAACAAGTAATTCCCCGTGAACTGATGAAAGGGTTTGGTTCAATATTCCAAGGAAGTTGTTGATTACGATAAACATCTGAAGAAGGCTGAAATGTTGGGAGTAACCAAGATGAGGACACTGATCAAAGTACATTAGCGTCAAGATAATTACTCATCTCAAAAATCCTGATAAAAGAAAAGATATTAATCAAAGCAATTTAAATAGTTTTGCACAAAACAACCAACGCAACTTGGGATCAAAATGTGATTTCTTTTGGAAACGAAATTGATGATTTTGAAAAACTGATAATAATTTAAATTAAAAAAATAAATCGGTTTAGCAAACGATGTTCTTACTACAAATAATAAAACTACAGATAAGATTTGAGATATACCGATATTTTATTTTATCAATTTACGGTATCCATTTTATTAATGACTATTTTCATCCGTTCCAAAATATAAAGTGAAATTTGCTTATCTAAAATGATCACTTTCCACTTTTTAATTTCATCATTTGCTTTTTAATGAATAAATTTTCTTTAAGGTTTTGAATCCAGTAATTTATGTTTTCTCTCTGCTAATTCAGAGAAACATTCGACAACAGAAGGTATTTTTCCGTCAGCTTCGTATCATTCCATTTTAGATTCTCTGTCTGCAGTTAACTTTCTGACCATATTGAAAATCTGATGCAATTCAAATCTTTATGTTTCTTTTCTATTGAATTATTTGAAAGAACAAAATAAGAGCAAAATCCGGGCTGAACAACAAGGAAATTAAGAAAAGAGATAAGGACACTTTTGTTTACATGTGTTGTCGACGTTTTGAAAATTGTGGGCGTGAATAGTCTTGTACTTTTCTAATCTTTCTTTTTTTTTTTTTTCTCCCTCACATTTTTCCTTTTCCTTTTTTTTTTTTTTTTGGTGCAGAAAGAAGACGAGGAGAATTTTTTTCAATGCAGCTAAGCCATAAAGCACACACACACACACACACACACACACACACACACACACACACACACACACACACACACACACACAAGAACATACATACATACATACTTATATATATATGTGTGTGTGTGTGTGTGTATATATATATATATATATATATATATATAAATGAGAATAGACACTCACTCACACACATGAACACACACACTTACATATAGATGTGTGTGTGTGCGTACAAGACTGATTTGTGTAAGCGGAATAGACAACCAATGTCATGACTTGAATATAAAAACAAACTGCCTCTTTAGAATGAAAATCAATTATTGGGATAAATAAAGGAACTTTTTGCATCTACGAAAAATCAATTTACGTCATAGAAAAAAGAATGCTTGACGTTAAATATTAGTATATAACTAGCACTAAATCAGCTACTACCATTACTCCTAGTATTACTTGACAAGGAACTTAACGATTTTAGTTCAACTCTTTCCATCAAGCTAATCAACCTATAAATTTATCAATTCAAACTAAGTAATTACTTGTGGCCTTATACTTGACCTTATTTTATACATAAGATTTTCACAAAATTTTGCCTTTTTCAGGATCAAAAGTTGAATAATTGTTCATGTGTAATAAGACACCCAATCATTTTGTCTATTAAGTATAGGTCAACATTTTTGTCCTACAGAAACGCTTAATTTAAACTCATTAATATGAATATGAAAAATGTCATTTTAAATTTTTCTTGAACATTTCTTCGTTTTCTATTTGGCGATACTTTCTTTACTGAGGATTATAACGCATATATAAACTTTGTTAAAAACAACGTCTCATCCAAATGGATATTTTACGTTTCAATCCGAAACTGAAAGTTTCCGATTGTTTGTCATTTGTTTTGACTCTTGAGATCAATAAAATCCGTACATGAAATATTTAATTTCACGATAAGGAAATCCAAAGGTGATGTCAATAAGATAACTTATAATCCAATCATGCGATTGCTAAAGTGAGACTTGAACTCAAACTTGTTGATATTCCCACCAACAGAACATATAGTATAGGGAAATGAATAAGATAATCATCATCATCATCATCATCATCATCATCATCATCATGTCGTGCCGCCAGCACGGATATCCCTGACCATCTCTCGCCACTTCTCCCAATCATTCTTCGCCTCCAGCAGATCTTCAGGGTTACATCCTGTGTCTTCACATTGCTGCTGTATATAGGTTCAAGGTGGTCGTCCTGCTTTTGCTTGACCATATGTGGGGGTCCATAGGAGTACATCACTAACGAGCTCGTCCTTGCTTCTCCAGCAGAATAAGATAAACGTAAGTGATAATCTAAGTGATAATTGTTAAAAAGAGAATAATCTAAACAGAGGATTTTTTATCATAGAAGGTGGTTGTTAATGACAATCAGCCAAGTTACTTTGTCATGAAACCGATAATTGTTAGGTAAAGTCTAGTTGAGATAACCATCTAAAGGCTACTTAGTTTATAAAGTTTTCTTGATTTGTTTGCTTGGGTTTGGCTTTTATGGTATATCAACCATTATATACATAAAAACAGTTCTATTTCAAACAATTCAGTTTTGCACAAGTACAGTTTTTTTTTGTTTATACACAGTTAAATGTAAAAAATCAGTTCTATTTCAAACAATTTACTTTAGCATAAGTACACTGTTTTGTTCTATTTGACCCATAGAACTCTATTAGGTGCTACCTCTCCGAACCAAAATGCCCCTGGGAGCAATGGCAATGAAAGGGTACTCCGCTTTCCCCAAAGCTCCAGCATTACTGGAACCTCATTGTTTAGTGTCATATCAGGACAGTCGTTGGGGGAGTCTTGCCCCTCTACAAAGATGCAGCTGGAGTATTCAACAACCCCAGCCGACTGGACCAGAAGTTTTGTTGATTTGTTTTGTTTTGTTTTGCCTTTTTGTTGTCTTTGTTTTTCGTTTGTTTTTTTATCTCTCAAAAAATTTGGAAATGTATTATTTCATTAAACATTTTTGTAGATATTGATTTGATGATATAATCTTTATATTATAAACTCGACGGATTGGTTAGTTCAGGATAATTCAAAAAGAGAAGTGAAGATTTGTAAAACTTGAACAGTTTAAAGTATTGCAAGTACTTTGTTCATTATTTTTCGGTCAGAGATGGTTATATTGATCAAAAACATGGGAAGTAAATAGTGAGGTTGGTTGGTTGGTTGGTTGGTTTTTATGGCATATCAACCTTTATAGGTTCAGTTTAGAATAAGTACACAGTTTAATTGTCAAAAACATTTCCTTTTCAAACTATTCAAGCAGTTATATGTAACAATTCAGTTAAGTGTAAATACAGTTTTAATATCGAAAAACTGTTCTATTTCAAATATTTCAGTTAAGCATAAGCACGCAGTCTAAATGTAAGTACGGTTTAATTGTCAAAAACATTTCTATTTCAAGCTATTAAGTTTACTCAAACAATTCATTTTAGCATAAGTATGCTGTTAGTTCTATTTAACCCATAGATAGGGCCCTATCAGGTGCTACCACTCCGGGCCAGAGTGGACCTGGGCGCAATGGCAATGAAGGGGTATTCCGCATTCCCCAAAGCTCCAGCATTGCTGGAACGTCACCATCAGATTGTTTAGTGTCATATCAGGACACTCGTTGGGGGGCTCTTACCCCTCTGCAGAGAAGCAGTCGGTGTATTCTACAGCCCCAGCCGAGTGGGGAAAGTGATTTTAGAGATTTATACACCAGAAATTATAAGTATTTCTCAATTGAACAATTCGTTCTACATAAACTCAAAAGTTATAAAGTCATAAACTCGAAAGTATTAATGGTTTTACCGCGAAATAGTTTTATAAACATGGTGCAATAGGCTGAACTTTTTTTTTATTAATAGTCTGACCTTTTTATTTCAATTGTTCATTGACGAATTGTAAAAATATACCTCTCTTCGTAATTTAAGATATTTTTCAGATAAGTTGGTGATTGTTATTTACATCCTCAACTCAAAATATGTTACTGTTTTAATCGATCAAGTTGGAAATATTCCAGCCATTCAATCTTAACATAAACCTTGCTTAAATCAATGGTGCAATTATAAATTTCTGATACTCTCTTTATAACTTCTCACATTTATCTAAGTGAACCTTACCCTTTTCAGAACAGTTTATAAAGTTTTCTTCGGGATATCCAACAACAACTTCGTTGCAGATTCCGTAATCTCGTCCACAGTCTAAAATCATCATTTCACCGACAATAACAACTTTATGAAAACCAGTTTAAAGTTTTTTGCAGATGGGTCTAGAATCGTAATATATTAAAATCTTTAATAATAGTTTTAAGATATCTTGTATCTTCATTTAATAAAGCCCTTATGCGTATCAAGTGCAAATAGTTTCAAAATTATCTTCAAAATCGAATTCGCTTATTTGGAAAAAAGTAATCGTTACAGTTATTAATTCTGAGGGGAGGGGGGAATACAATCGGCTAAATTGTTAGTCTGCAGCCTCGAGGTAAATGAGTTCGAATTTCAGTCGTTCACTTTCGGAACAATACCCTTTAGAAGGGTGAGAATCCCTCTTATTACTCACCTAGAAATGGGTTAAATCGTATTAATGCTGGCCTTCTACTAGTTTGACTTTGGTATTAAATAACCCGTGAAAGTTTATATACAACGAAACTATATTAGTTTTAAAAAATCAAGTCTATAATATCTTTAATGTGATAAAAGTTTGATATTCGTCATTGCATTTATTTGTTTGGCTAAAATCCAAGTACCAGTTGAATCACACAAAAGTAAGGTTTTAGATAAAATTCATTCTTATGATTATAATTTTGACTCAATTGTTGAAAATGTTATATATATATTGCGAGAAAAGAGGAAAACTTTGATTCGATTTCATTTTATAAATGTAGAACCTGGAATTAATTAATCCAGGTATCTGGGGGCAATTTTCTACTTTTCCCTGAAAAAAAAACCAAGTTCAAAAAATCCACAAATTCCATAATTTACATGAAAAATCCTTCATTAAATGAATTGCTATAATCATCGTTTAAAATGTCAAAAGCATTGACAGGGTTCAGCCGATTGCCATATTTAAAATGAAACCACGTTTCATTTCAGCAAAATAAATCCAGTTTTTCTTTGTTTCCGACACTGGGACGTTATTATATTCCTGGAATAATTGTTGTCCTGTTTTTTCTGTTGGGTGAAGAAAAAAAAGCATAAAAATTAAAACGAATGTAATTATAGTTACCAAATAAAAGTGCAATTCAGCGAACTTGATATTTTCATCGTTTTCTTTTCTATTATTTTCTTTTTTCAGGAATGGGAAGATGAACGCCTCAAATGGAACCCACGTGATTACAATGGCCTGGAGAAAGTTCGCATCCCTTGTGATAAAATTTGGTTGCCAGACATCGTACTTTATAACAGGTGAGTTATCAAACACAAAACTGAATAGATTAACGAGAAAAAAATTGATTGCAAATGCTTTTTAGATACGCCCTACTGTCAAATACAATCCAGTTTTTTGATAACAATTCTTGGATGAAATATTTTTTCCCTTAATCTGCCATTTTGGATTTTCCATTCAAATATCAATTCCCAAACTATGAATTTGTGATGCTACATTGGGTTGAATGTTTCAATATCTGTTGTAAAATTTGTTTTGAAATCTTAACAACAAAGTATGGTGCCTCGAAGATGATAGTAGATTGTATTATTTATTATTCAGAGTTCATTTCAATATTTTACTAAATAGGGATCAATATCTGCAATATAAGATATTCGTTTGCATCCACAATTATTTCTTTACGAACTGTTGATTTTCACTGAATTTTAGGTATTTCGTAAGAAAGTGGGCTAAAACGGAATTTATCTAGAAGCATATGAACGATCAGTTTGTGTCATCACTACAAGAATAGCCGACATTATTGATGCATGGATTTTTACTTCAGTTTAATATAAGTTTTGCGTCGATTTTTCCAAATAATATATATATATATATATATATATATATATATATATATATATATATATATAAACTGTTTATGATATATCTTATAATATAATTTAATTTTCTTAAGAGGTTATTAATTCCCATTTTTTCTCCCCAAATTCATGTATTCCTATATTTTTTTAATCTTTTTCTTTCATTTGGGTTTAAATGTTTGTTTGTCATCATATAAAAATGAGGTGAAAAGGAAAGAGGCGTCAACAATTGATACTTCTCGATACAGGAATTGTATGTCATTTGTCAACCAGACAGGAAAAATCATATGGTCTGCTTTTTATATAAAAAAGAACTTTTAAAATAGTAAAATTTAGGTTAGGGGGATAGGGTGGCTGAAATTTTGTGTGTGTTTTTTTTCGAAATTTCTCATTATTTCTTTGTCTGAAGATGCAGATCTTACATTTTAAAAAGTAAAGGGTCTGCTGAAATAAATATTATTACAATATTTTATGCTGGAATATGATTTGCGTTTGATTGCAATAATAATTTCCAAAAAATACTTCATTAAAAAAAAATTGAAATTTCATAATCTTTTCCGAATTGCTACCGATTCGTTCACACATTATTACTTTATTGAATAATTTTATAAGCTGAACACGAATCTTCATTTAAATTTCAATTTAAAAAATTATAATATTCCATACTTTTTATCACACTATATCAATATAAAAGAAAAAGTAGAAATAATAAATTTGTATAAGAATTGTTTGATGCAGTTACAATCTTGAATCTATTTTGGACCAAAGATAAATAATAAATAATATTGAAATAAGATTTATCTTCTTTTTCTAAAGTAAAGTTGGTGACCGAAGTCGAGAGCGACTCGAAGGCTCCCATTTTCATGAGCTACTACACATAGGGATAGGGAAGAGCTCTACTCCTTTCCCTAGATTTCTCTACTTTACCCGTACCTTATAATGCTGAGTGTTAAACGAGGCGTTATCAAGTACCATTTTTTGAGTCTTTGGTATGACTAAACCTTAGATTGAACCCTAGTCTCCTGATACATTGGCAAACAGTCTATCCACTAAGCCAGTGGGTGGTTGTACTTGTTTAAATGTTAATCTTTGCTTCGAATTCTGTCAATTTTCAAACTTTTGGCAATGTATTCACAACTTTTTTTCTCACAACTGAGTGATGAGAAATTCTGTTGTATTAATAACGAGATATTTTCACAATCGAATAATACCTCGTATTTTCCTAACAACGGAATTTATCATTAGATAAAGTATAGAAAAAAGTTTATTCGACCGAGATATTTAGTAACATTGCATTTTTATATATAAGTAAATGATAATATTCCACTGAGAGTTTAACTCCAGTGACTCACATTGTAACAGCAAGACTTGTCAATATCTTATCACTTTCCTTAATAGCTGTTTTCGACTGTGTCGTTGTCTGGATGGCGTCAATTCTTCCACGGATGTCCGGTTCCTCCAATCTTTTTCCCTAAGCTCTTTGGGACTATTCCAAGCTCTTCAACAACAAAGAATTTGTTTTGAGTTCTCTTCGTTCTCAATATTGGTCAAGCTTTTCTTCCTTTCTTTAACTTTTACCCAATTATCTGATGAAACACCGAAATAGATCAACAGATCTTTTTTTGCTTTGTTTACATAAACTTAGATCTAGTCTTCTGGCTTGGATTATCCGTTTGACTTTCTTAGCCACAAAATTTCTTGTCTTTTATTCTTCAAGATAAACTCTAATATTGGTTTTTATTGTAGTTGTTCTTGTTTACGAGTTTTTTCACACCAGTTTTATCTGGTGATTTTAACTGATGTCCGAGTGATAACAAGGCTTTTCAGGACCCTTCAAAGTATTCCAGCTAATCTCAGTTGTGCAGTCATCTGGATGGTTTCCATTCTTTCTCAGCTCTCCTATTCCTCTCGAAGTCTCATTTGTTTATTGTGAATTTTTTCCTGGTAGGTGAGCAGCAATCATAGCAAGATCTTTTGCATTTCAGATAAAGACAGATTTCCTGCAATTTTCTTTATCTGTGTATCAGTCTTCTATATCATTCATCATATTTTTGCTATTAATGGAAATGTTGTTTTTTTTTCAATGCAACATTCTTACAATTTCCCTTTTTTTTAAACTATGTCACAATCTATGGCTGGGTGTTTTTATCAGATAGGATGATCATTTCTATAAGATAGTATTTTTTAAAATATACAATATATAGTATTTCATTATTATATCTAGTCTCTTGGCTTATACGGCTACATCGGTATCTGTAGTAAAATCTTAAAGCCTTCGTGGTAATTTATCTTCATACCATATTTTTCATTGCCTTTCCCTATAATGTTTAGTTTTTTTTTTATTCATGTGGACATAGGGTGGAGCAGCAAGATTCTAAATGTTTTACCTGGGTTATGTACAGAAATGACACTTTTTATTGGTCCCATTCTTTAAAATATTTACTGTGTATGATTTTACAGACACGTTTCAGGCTTCAACATGAAACATTGCAACCGTTTGGAAAATTCCCTTTGTCTTTTTTCTATGTTCTTTGAGATGTTTCCAACGGCTCAAACTACGAATGGCATCACCGTTCCTTTCATGTTTCATAACTTTTTCATTTAGATTGCAAAGTTCAAGAATTTATCAAGTTGTTCGCTTTCCTTGACTTTAACTCAGTCACCTGATGAAATATCGAAGTCCACAATATGAGAAAGTTCTTTTCTTATTGCTGACTATGATTAGCATTCGTCTTCTGGTTTGGATTGGGAGATCTGTTTGTATTTCAAAATATCAGAGAATTTTGTGCCACTCATTTTCTAGAACATATTCTTTACTGTATTTCTTATCTGGTTGACTGTTTCCTCTCTCTCTCTCTCTCTCTCTATATATATATATATATATATATATTTATATATATATATAGTCCACACTTTCTATTCTCCTGAATATTATCTCTTCTACTTTTTCCATAATTGGTTTTAATTTTAATCTGTTTTAACAGCATTTTTTTATAATCCTATTTGATATGTGTCATTTGAAGAACAAAATAATCAAAAGAATGATAGAATTAGTTTAATTAGAAAATGTACTTGCAATTCGTATTGTCTAAATGTCATTTCCTGTTCAGATGTGAAAATCTGGAAAATATCGCTATAAAACATCAACTAATTTGGACTATTTTTCTCAAATTTCAAAATTGTTATATTAGGACCTTGAATAAGTTCTCGCTATTTTCCAACGGGTGGCGTTCCCAGAACTACGTCCAATGTAGTTTCAGATGACAACTCATCTATAAGGAAGTACTTTAAGCAAGCTTGAAATTCAGGGAATATCATTTCGATGTAGTGTAAGCAACTTTCTTTTTTAAAGCGTTAAACATGGCGGATTTCGTGCTACAGAAAGTGTATTTGCGGGAAATTTCACTGCAGTACTTTATTCAAAAGAAATCTGCAGCTGAAGCACAGAGAATTCTTGTGGAGACTTGCGGCAACCATGCTCTGCCGGAAACAACATACAGAAATTGGTTTAGCCGCTTCAAAAATAGAGGTTTTGATGTTGACGATATTGAACGCTCTGGCGCACGGAAAAAGTTTCAAAACGTAGAATAGGAGGCATTACTTCATGAAGACTCATGTCAGGCACAAGCTGAACATACAGAGGAGTTGATTACACCACAGTTTCGAAACCTTTGTAAGCATAAGGAATGTTTCAAAAGCAAGAACATTGGGTACAGTACGAGTTGAAACCGAAAGACAACGAACAGCGTCTTGTCCCGGGTAAACAACTGCTTCAACAGCAGATAAGGAAAAGTTTTTGCATCGTATAGTGGTGGCAATGAAAAGTGGACACATTACGATAACCTTTAGTGTAGAAGTTCGAGGGGTAAGCCCGGCCATGCGTCAATATCGGCGGCAAAGCTGAATATCTATAGTTCAAAGCTTCTGCACTGCATTTGGTGGGATCAGCTGAGTGTAGTTTATTATGAGCAGCTCAAACTGACTGAAACCATCACGGGAGATTGCTGTTAGCTACAATTGATGCTTTTGAGCAAAGAATTGAAAAGAACTGCTGCTACACGAGCAGAGACACGACAAAGTGAACTTGCAACATGACTACGCTAAGCCACATGTAAAACGGATGAAAACCTACCTGGCAACGCTTAAATTGGAAATTCTGCCCATCAGCTGTATTCACCTGACGTTACCCCGTCTATTCATCACTTGTTCCAATCAATGGCACATGGTCTGGCTGAGCAGCACTTTCATTCTTATGAAGATGCCAAATGGGTCGACTCATGGTTAGCCGCAGAAACGTGTCGTTTTTCCGACGTGGAATTCAAATGCTGCCAGAAAAGTGTGAAAATCTAATGGCTAGCGATGGATAATACTTTCAGAGATATGTTTCTAACTAAATATTTGAAAATAAAACATTACTTTCCATAAAAAATCAGCGAGAACTAATTCAAAGTCTTCATCTTTTCAAATTTTCTTTCTTTCTCTGAATTTAACTCAATGGTCTGCAATAACATAGATAAAATACTTATCAGGGTTTAAACAAATACATTTATTGTACTAGACACTGTTGCTTCTAATAGGAATGAATCCTTTTCGAACTGAATCTCAAATTGATTTCAATTGTTTAAATAGGCATTTAGATATTCCAGAAATGAAAACAGGAAGATCAGAGCACTATAACTATCTTATATAACCAAACAAGTTATCATAAGAAAACAAGTGGCAAGGTGTTATTTTCAAAATTGACATTTGAAAGTTAAGTGTTTTGAATTTGGTTATTTCTTTGTCGTTGACAGGTTTTTGTGCTTGAGAATACCACTAATCTATCAATATTTATGAAAACGCTGCACGAGTTGTTATGCAAGTGTTAGACTCGTCAGTTTTAAAACTTTTTGTTTGACAATGATGTAACCAGCTGTGTGCGGATGTTGGATGCCACCTAAAGGACTTACCGATATTGATGGTAGATAGGAACCTGTTGTAAGAGGATGATAATGATGATGCAATGAATCGCTGCTACCTTTCAGGCTACGTGTCAACCGCCTTACCTCCACATTTACTTGTTTCACAAGAGTTACCTCATCAATTATATGAAAAGCAAAATTAGGGAACATAGAATGGGGACTATTTAGCTATTCTTCTATTATGCTTAACTCTATCGTTCAGCGAACTTGGTATAAATTTTCATCTGAGAATCAGTCAAAAAATGTCATTTGATGAATTTTCATCTGAGAATCAGTCGAAAAATGTCATTCGATGAATTTTCATCTGAGAATCAGTCGAAAAATGTCATTTGATGAATTTTCATCTGAGAATCAGTCGAAAAATATCACATAAGATTTGACTTAGATGATCACCGACTCCAAAGATTTACATGACCCTAAAAATACCAAATAAAACAATAGATTAAAATTGGACACTGCACAAATAAAGAGATTCTTTTAAAGACCAACAACAATAAATAAAATCTAGTTTATATTTGTTAAACAAAAGATGATTAAACAATTCCATGTTTGGTTTCAAATTTAGCATAATCAATAAATATGCTAATAATAAGCTCGTCGTATTGTTGATTTTTAGTTTTTGTCTCATACATTCAAATTCTGCCAAAATAAATTAGCTTGATTTTTTGGCTTAGGTCTATCTTGAAAAAAAAGAACAATATAAGCTTCTTTTTTCTATTTGTATCTAAGTATTTGTTCTATACAGGTAAAGTTAATTTATTCTTTACTGGGAAAATAATTTCTAAAATAAAAACCATAAAAAAGAGACAAATGAAATTGTAACTGAAATATTATTTTAATTGATCCATTCACCAAAATTCGGGTTCAAGTGGATTCATGCATTCGTTAATTTATGTACATACTTACTTGTCCGCTGGTGATGACTGGTAGTTACTGATACACTATTTTTATTATATCAATTAGTATTTTTTTTATATTGATTCGTGTCATTATTTTCTGATATTTATCTTTTAATTTTGTTTGCCACAGAGATTCTTTTGAATATATTCAATATATTCAGCATTTTAAGATCAATCATAATATGTGATTTATTATTATAGAAATCATCAATATCTGGTTATTGTAATTCCCTTTTCAATGCCTAAAAAACAGTATGTCTACATCAATAATTCGGAAGAGTTACTGCCCTTTATAAACAGCCAATTTAGAGTTATCAAATAAAGAATACTTATTAATTGGATTAAGGGGAAAGTTTGAACCAGAAAAAAATGTGTTTCTCACCGAAAAAAAAGGCTTTTGGAGAGAAGGGTTCTTTAACAAACAATGATTAATAGGGGTTGATTATGTTGCTGAAAGACGATATAAATCGTACAAAATATCTACATTACTTACAAAAATATATTTTCTAATATATATATATATATATATATATATATATATATATATATATATATATATATATTAGAAAAGTTATATATATATATATATATATATATATATATATATATATATATATATATATTGTATTAGTTTTTAAGTTAGTTAGTTCGGCATAACTTGATTGACGTTAAACAATACCTACCAGGTCTTCCCACGCCAAGTACGGGAGCATTTTACTGTCATAACCAGCTGCGATCCAAGGTTTCATATTCATAGACGGTTACTTCAACAAATACAAACTATCACATAATAAAGTTACTGTTTCTGATTTTTTCTTATTCAACTGTTTTTGGATGTTAAAGAATCCCATTACACAGATGTTATCTTCTAAGGTAGATGGTGAAGGGAACTTGTAGATGATCATAAAAGAAAACAATAATGTACAAGAAATTTCCGTAACTGTAATATACATACAAGTATATATATATATATATATATATATACTTTCTGTTTTTACTGGTCAGCATTCCATTGTTTGATATAACAAAGAGAAGCCATGAAGAAAAGAAAGTTAGAAGAGGCAGATGGCAAACATGCTGATATTGCGCTTCTTCATTTAATCTTTTATTTTGAGCATATTTAGAATCCACTGACAATACTCACAAAATTACACAGAGCCGAAGTCATTCACTTACAGCTATTCTACAAGTTTTTAGATTCTTTCTCCAGTCATTCCTTCTAGCTACTCTCAGTCGGTTTCTAAAGAATCAAAAATAAGGATTTCTAGAGGCTACACGTTGAATATCCAGTCACTGTTTGTTCCATAAAGTTGGATTATAAACTTGCTAACATATTTCTTCTCAGTATGGATCGTTTTATAAACACTGATGAGTCAAAACAAAATAATCCCCCATGTCGTAAGCTGTTGGTCTTCTTGTACCTACAAAACATTTCTTTCAGATGCAGCACATCCTATAATAGCTAAGTGGTATTAAGATCTAGGGAGTCTGATAGTCAACACAACACAATGAATTTTTTCTTGTTCCTGAACTCTTTCTTCTTCAATTCTTGCAATGTGACTGGATGAAATCACACTGATCCCCTTACAATCGTAGAAAATATGTCATGAA
Source organism: Sepioteuthis lessoniana (assembly GCA_963585895.1). Lineage (NCBI taxonomy): Eukaryota > Metazoa > Mollusca > Cephalopoda > Myopsida > Loliginidae > Sepioteuthis > Sepioteuthis lessoniana. The sequence goes on along the minus strand of OY757922.1, from coordinate 98,122,304 downwards.
AAGCTGCACCAGTTCTTCGATACTGAAGCAGGGGGGAGTAGACAAAGTGCTTTCTACATAAATTAGAAGACCAGTGTTTTTTAGAAAACTGTGGTCCAAATTATCATACTACTCACACGGGTTTGTTTGTCTCACCACTCATTTTGGTATCAGCGATTCCCCAGGAAGCGCATGTACCTTGCCATTCACATTATTCAGTGGAAAACGAAACTCATTGTACTTGGTGACCTTCTTCCCTCGATCTTCTCCCATCAATGATCCAAAATTATATTGGTTAACTTCGGTGACTTGCCTTGGAAATCTCGTAGGCACCAAGTATCAATGTACTGTTTGCACTTTGCGACACAGTAGCTCTAATGATAACGTGACAGGAAAGCATGTGTTGTTGACCTGCAGCATCAATTAGGCTTGCTAATTTTCCTTCGCTAAACCACTGCCGATAATTACCACTACAACGTGAGCACTTCACAAACCATCCTTTTTCGAAAATACTTATTTCATGACCATAACAAATTGGTGTTTATCAAAGTCTGTTCCGACTGTGCCATTCAAAACCTCAAAATGCAGCTTGAAAATAAAATATTTGATAACGGTTCACCAACTTATCTAACACTGATTTGGCATGCAGTTGCAGAAGATCAGAAGCTGTCATTTTTGCCACATGTCGCTGGTCATAATATTTCAGCGCATCAATGCATATATATATATGTGTGTGTGTGTGTGTGTGTGTGTGAGGGAGGTGTTTCATTTACAATAAACTACAGGGATCACGTCCATTAATTTCAGATATTTGCTCATTTATCTCTAAACTGAAACATTACATACATTTCAGAAGAGGTAGAGCCAAACCAGAAAAGATTGAATGATAGAATTGTATCCTGGTGATAAAATCTAAATTGATTTATAAAGTCAGTTGTAATATGTTTTATCTAAAAATTGACTCTCTAAATATTTTATACTTCAAACTAGAAGTATTTTTTGGTCTGAGTGCTGCTTTGTCAAAGAAAATTTATTTACAGTTGACAAAAACTTTGAGAAGAGATGTACTAATAAGAAACGTTTAATTAGTTCATTACTTTGGGAACTTTGTTGCATTCGCAATAACATAGGAATGAAATAGCTATAAATGGATTTGATCCCGAGGCATTGCATTCAGATATTATTTTGGGTATAAATTAACAAAACACACGTCTTCATATTTTTACTGGATGAAACCACATCACTATTATTCATTATCAGCTTTAGATCTTAATATCTTCATGTTTATCCAAAAGACTTGTTTAAAATCAACAGATACCAATTAAGAGTATTGATAAATAAAAATAATTATTGATGACTACGAGTATAAAAGAGCCACTGAACGTGTCTTTTTTTTTTTTTTTTTTTTTCCTTTTCCCTAGTTACATCATAAATGACTGAATTTCAAGTATACATAGCTTCAAATGCCGCGCCTGAAAAATCTAATGTTAAACTTAAAAATGTGATATTAATTATCGATTTTGGTGACTAGAAAATCCGCTTAGCACTGAGGTGGGAAATGAGGTGCAATGGATCGTTCTGCCACAACGAATCTTCGACCGGAAAATCGCATTAAGCCCAATGCCCTTTTCCAAAAAGCGCATAATTTGTTTTGATATTTGCTCACCACATGTCCCATCTAATTTACAGGATCAAGCTGAAAATAGAAACGGGGCAAATCAAAAGAGAAAGAGATGAAGTTGAAAGGTAAAATGGTGTTTAAGATGTGAAGGAGATTTATAATGTGGATTTGCGTGAGAACAAAGCATCAATGAAACTAGACAGAATGGAAAGTAAAGAAAAAAATTTAAAAACTGTAAGACGAGTAAAAGACTGTAAGTAGCATGAAGAAGGGCAGAAGGTCATCTCAAAAGGGAAAAAAAGTTAATGGAGTAAATAGATTTTCTTTGTAAAATAAGAGGGATGAAAAGATGGCCACCACCCAGAGTAGAAAGAGAAAGAAGAAGAGGGAAAATAAGAGAAGTTAGGAAGAAAAGAGATGACTGGATTGCTTTTAAAGAAATAGTGTATCAAGAAAGAGAAAAAACGTTAAGAAAAAGAAGAAAAAGGTAAAGTCAGAAAAAGGTTGTAAATGAAACAAAGAACAATGTTGCGGATGTGGAAACAAAATAATGTGATGAAGAGGGTCATCACAAAGAAAAAGAAATTTACTGATGTTGAGGTGAAAATAAAAAAAGATGATTCCCGCGAAGCAAGAACCAAGATTAGATGTAAAGTCAGCATTTTGAAGTCGAAACTGGGTATAACGATCTAATGTGAAAGAAATGATTTGTTTAAATGTCACCAGTTTCGTCTTTATGTTATTTTATTTTCAACTTTAAATTAAATCCAAAATTTTGATTACAATAACAACAAGGTTAGGACATTTTATTTCATTAAATGAAAATATAATTTGATGACTGACCAGAGCTTTGTTGCAAATTCACAAAAAACTCCAATTGAAAATCTGAAATATAAAAAAGATAAAAATTTTAATTTCGATAGTTCAATTATTACAATGGTCACTTCTGTAATTGCTAAATAAATATTTATCCAATACAATATGAAATAAAAGCTATACTTAAATTAAAGCATTGAATAAAATACGGCCTCATAAAGTGAATGGGGTACATCTATTCAACTCCCCACCATATCAGAATTGGCATTGAGTCATTTTATTCTGAGGAGCCAGACACAAATCGTGATTCATGCGTGTTTCCCCCCCCCCCCAAAAAAAAATGCTTGATCTCTCTGAAATCTTCTTTAGGAGTGCCTCAGGCGCCAAAGGATAAACTTAGCTCTGCGATCAATTTATTATAATTAACATGACTCGAATGCTTCATAAAGTGAGAGATTCTTAGCATGATGGATAATATCTAACTTAAATTAGAATCAAACAGAATTTAATGAAAGTATTAGATAAATTGATCTCATAGCTTCCATTGTCTGAATTTTTGAAAAAAAGGAATTATTCTATTCCTTGTGAATTTTTCACACCAACACTCTTACTGCTTTTTGCTTATTGAAATCAGAACGATTCTTTCTCTCATCTTCAGTTTCATCAGTTTATTATTTTAATCTTTTGAGCGTTTTCTACACAGGTGTGAGCTGATAGTTTTTCACTGACGTTTGAGTGATGGCAAGGCTCCTCAAGTTTCTAGGACTCTTCTCGGTATTCTGTCGCTTGGATGGTCGTCACTTGTCCTCTTATTTCTAAATCTCTACAGTTCCTTTACCAATCTTTGGCGGATTGTTCCAAGCGCACCAATTAGTATCACCGTGACCTTCATGTTCCATTTTTTTTTTTTTTTTTTTTTCTAGGAAGATCTAGATATCTTTCTCTCTTTCCGCTTTCTTTTAATGTCACTCAGTGGTCAGCCGGAACAATAAAATCCACGATTCGGCAAGTTCTCTTTTTTTTTATAAACCATCTCTTAGTTTGATCGTCTGGCCGAGATTAGATTATGTGTTTGTATCTCGAAATACCAGAGAAGTTTGAGCGTCTCATTCTCTTGTACGGGTTCCGGGTTGCGCATGTACCACTTGTTCGTATGGTCAAATTTAAATTTCTTGCACAATTCCCAGTGGATGACCTTCCTCACCAAGTTGTGTCAAGTCTTTTTGTGCTAATTTGCTGCATTTGTTGATTATAATGATTGATCTTTTCGTCTCTATCACTACAGAACCAACACTTGCTATATTGTTGGTCTTATCTATTTTGGCTTTAAAGTCATCATCATCATCATCATCATGTCGTGCTGCTAGCACGGATATCCCTGACCCTCTCTCGCCACTTCTTCCTATCGTTCATCGCCTCTGATAGGTCTTCAGGGCTACATCCCGTATCCTCACATAGCTGCTGAATGTATGTTCGAGCTGGTCGTCCTGCTTTTGCCCGGCCATATGTGGGAGTCCATAGGAGTACATCACTTATAAGTTCGTCCCTGCTTCTCCAGCAGTGTCCAGCATGTCTGGTTCGTCTGACTTGGATAGTTTTCGTGATGGGAGGCAGGTGGCCGTATAGTTGGTGCCTTGTGGGGTGTTGTCGCTAGGACTTGTTCAATATTGCTCGCAGCATTCTTGTGTAATTGCCTTCTATCTTCTTCTCCAGCCGTTTAGTTAGCATCCAAGTAGTGCATCCATACAGCAGTATCGATACGACCGCAGCCTGGAAGAAACTGCGTTTAATTTTATCGGTCAGGTCTGATTTCCATATGATCGATAGTCTATCGATAGCTGTCCATGCCTTCGTGAGCCGCGTGTCGATGTCCTTTTCGGTTGATGAGACACTGCTTCCTACGTAGGTGGTGTTGTTCTATGCTGCTATTAGAAGAGATTCCGTTTCTCTCTTAAGGTTTTCCTTCCATAGCTATGTCTCAGTTTTCTCGTGTGAGGTTTCGCTTTTTTGTCACTTGAAATACCCATACAGTTGTTTTTCTCCCCATTTTTCTAGTTATTGTTCTTTTGATCGTTGTGTTGTTAACCTTGTTCCTGGTCGCTCGACTTAGCCTTTCTTTGGTCTTTTTATTCAGTCTTCGAATTTTTTTTTATCAATGTATCGATGCTATCTTGAGTGCTGGCGAGTCTCCTTCCTCCTTTTTTTTTTAGACATCCAGCCTGTCTATGTCATCTCTGGGATGTAAGGCCTTATGCATCGTTATAAGTTTTCTTGTTCTCTGGTTTATTTGTTGAAGTTCTTCTCTCGTCCACTTTAGGAATGGTCCTGAGTATCTTACAAGAGGGACAGCCCAAATGTTTATCGCTTTGATGAGATTTTTGTCATATAGTTTGGTTTCGAATAGTTTTATTGTTCTCCTGAAGTACTCTTTATTAATTTTTTTCTTTCATCTCCACTAGTTTGATAGTTTCCGCTTCCAAACGTTGCCAAGTATTTGTAATTTTCCTTTGCTCTGAGCGTTCTCATTTTTTTTTTTTTTTTGTTAATTTGGTAGTTCTATTCCTCCCGTCATTTGCTGTTTTCCGCTTCTCATTAGCATGACACAATTTTCTATGCCAAATTCCACCCCTATATCTTGATTATATATCCTCCCTGCCTCTATTAAGGTTAGCAATTCTTTTTCATTTTCGGCAAACAGTTTGATTTTGTCCATGTACATTAGGTTGTTATTCTTTTCTTGCGATTTAGGGCGTTTGTGCATATCTTAAGTATGTAGTTGAGTGGCATCATCGCTACTAGAAATAGTAATGGTGACAGCGCCTCACTCTGGAATATACCTCTCTGGATCTTTACCCCAGCTAAACTTTTTCTTCCTGTTGTCAATTCCACTTTCCAGTTTTTCATGGTTTCCTTGAAGAACTTTACGACTTCGACGTATCGATATCTTTTACATTCTGAGACAGTCTATGATCCAACTTTGCGGGATCATATCATGTGCCTTTTTGTAATCGATCCAGGCCATAGCTAAATTTTTGCGTCTTGAGGATGTGTTGATCAATGTATAGTAGATCTGCTGTTCCTCTTGTTTCCTTGTGGCATCCTCTCTATTCTTCGGGGAACAATCTGTAGCTTATAGGTGAATAGTAAATAGTAAATTTGTGCTGTTAGTATTTTCCACATCATCGGTAGGCACGTTATGGTTCTGTATTTGTTGAGGGCGGTTACTTTCTGAGGGGGCCTTTTTGGATCATGGAGGTCTTTCCTTTGGTCATCCATTCTGGTATTCTTCAAGGCATCTATTCATTTCGATAGCCAGTCCGTCGTAGATGGAAGTGAATCTTTTAACCGTATCCATGTATCCCGTTATAGACGTTTTTTTCCAGCTTGATGCTTTTTTAAGGGTTGCTCTGAGTGAATCTATAAGTATTTTCGCCTAACTTTTTTCTTCGAGTTCGTGTTGCTCTTTTTTTCATGTTATTCATCCATTCGGCTTTTCTGTTTACCAACCCCTCCGCTCGGGCAGGATATGACACAAGGTCAATTTTTAAAGCAGAGTTTAACAGGTTTTAATTCAGAGTTTTCCTTCTCCTAGACTAGTTGCCTCACCAAGGCTGAAGAAACCAGTCTGCCCTACTATTTACCCATAGCTGGAGGGAGAATAATTGGATTCATACCTTTCCCAAGGGTATTAGTGCTATGTGAAATGCAATCAGTCTCATCCAAGATTTGAACTCGTGTCGCCGTGTCCATTTCCTATGACGATAACCATTACTCCACAGGCACCTCCTTTTCTGTTATGATCTTTTTGTTTCCATATTTTGCTCCGAAATAGTTTTTCTTCCTTTGCATCCGGTTGTTGGAATGTCTTCATGCATTCTCCTGCTCCTTACTGGCAAAATTTTGTTTCGTTGTTTTAGAATGCCCAGTTTGGTCTGTATTGTTTGATCCTGTCTCGGTATCGTTTTTGTCTTCCTTCTTTCGCCAATCATCTGATTTACTTACTCAAATTGTATCGTTTGTTTTAATTTTGTTGATTTTCTCTTCTGGTCGTAATATATTCTAGCCTTTTCCGCATTTTTGCTAATTGTCGTAGATTTCTTATCTGTTTTTTCCAATCTAATTACCCATACATGTTTGGAGTTTCTGTCCATGTTCTTTCGTTGAACACCGATTTTAGTTCAGACTAATTTTGCTCCTGTATCCATTTAACTTCATGATGTTATTCGTTGATATATGTGTTTATAATTGGTTTATGTTTTTTTTCAGTTTTTGTTTTGACCGTTTTCCAATCTTCTTCTTCTTCTTCTTCTTCTTCTTCTTCTTCTTCTTCTTCTTCTTGCGTTTGTGTTTGTTCAGTGTTTGGGTGTGGGGTGTTTCGATTACTATTACTTTGCGTTTCAATTCGGTTAGAAAGTTCTTATTTTTTTAATATATACCGTCTCGGTTCTTGTATTAGGTACTTCTTAATATGATTGCCTATTTATTTGTTGAAGTATTTCAGATATTTCAATGTTTTTATTATCGTTCTAGCTTGGATAGCAAGTTATTGGCTTGTTGTCTTAAATCTAGCGAATTCTTCCCAGATTTCTGTTGTTATTATTATTTACTCATTAGAGCTTTTCACATCAGCGTTAGCTGATGGTCTTTCACTGGAGTTTGAGTGTCAACAAGTCTCCTCAACTCTCCAGGACTCTGAATGGTATCCACACGTCCGCTAACTTCCAAGTCTTCCAGTCCCTTTAGTAATCCTTTAGTCACCGTTCCAAACGCACGAATCACAATTGGCATAATCGTCACCTTCATGTTTCATAGATCGAGATACTTATCCTTCTTTTCCATTCTTTCAGTTTTATTCTGTGGTCAGCCAGGACAGCAAAGTCGACAATTTTGCAAATTCTCTTTTTTTTCTTTTTTTGTTTATTATTATAAGGTCTGTATGTCTGGTTCGTCTAACTTGAATAGTTTTCGTGATAGGAGGCAGGTGGTCGTACAGTTGGTGTCTTGTGGGGTGTTGCCGCCAGGACTTGTTCAAGATTGCTCGCAGCATTCTTGTGTAATTGCCGTCAAGCTTCTTCTCCAGCCGTTTTGTTAGGGTCCATGTAGTGCATCCATATAGCGATATCGATGCGACCGCTGCCTGGAAGAAACTGCGTTTCATTTTATCGGTTAGGTCTGATTTCCATATAATCGATAGCCTATTGATAGCTGTCCATGCCTTCGTTAACCTCATGTCGATGTCCTTTTCGGTTGATGAGACGCTGCTTCCTAGGTAAGTGAATTTGTCTACTAGTTTAAGAGGGGTTCCTTCTAGAGTGGAGATGTCACCTGTTTGATTATAGCACATATATTCCGTTTTGTGCGCATTGACATAGAGGCCTATGCCTATGGCTGCTCGTTCCAAACTATGCAGTAGTGTTTCGGCTTGGTTGGGTGTCTTTGCCAGTATCGATATGTCATCGGCGTAGTCGGCGTCGGCAATGCAGGACACTGCTGGAGAAGCAGGGACGAACTCATAAGTGATGTACTCTTATGGACCCCCACATATGGCCGAGCAAAAGCAGGACGACCAGCACGAACATACATTCAGCAACTATGTGAGGATACGGGATGTAGTCCAGAAGACCGGCCAGAGGCGATGAATGATTGGGAAAAGTGGCGAGAGAGGGTCAGGGATATCCGTGCTACCAGCACGATATGATGATGACGATGGGGATGATGATTATAAGGTCTGGTCTTTTGGCCGAGATTAGGTGATCTGTGTGTATGTCAAAGTCCCATAGGAGCTTATATGTGTTATTTTCTAGGACAATAACACTCATAAAATATTATTATTATCATTATTACTACTACTACAATTATTATTACTACTACTAACATTATTACTACTATTATTATTATTAGTAGTAGTTGTAGTAGTAGTAGTAGTAGTAATAGTAGTTGTAATTGTAGTAGTTGTAGTAGTAGTAGTAGTGCCCGTGGAAATTCCTCTTTTTATAAATCAAAAAATTCTAATGCTTATGTTTATATTCGCCATTTTGTCTTGTTTGACTTTTTTTCTTTTTTTTTTTTTTTTGGTGTTTATTTTGCGGTTACATTTTTTTTAATCAATAAAATTTGCTTTTTGTTGTGTTTGAACACAAAAGAATTCACGTGAGCAACAAATGAAATAAAATGGCTTTTGAAATATTTTTCAAGCTTAATTTTTATCTATTACACGACTTTTTTTTTTAATGTATGCATTTTAATCCAATTGAATTAAATGGTTTATTAAAAGAAAATAAAGATTTTTGTGTTGTCGAGAGATTTTTTTTATTATTTCAAAAGCCGTTTCTTTTCTTTGTCTTTGTTTTTTTATATGACATATCAACCGTTGAAGGTTATTTAATGCCAAATCCATCCTTGTCGAAGAAAAGTAGTGGTACTATTCAACCCATAGGCAGGGAATTAAGGATAGTTTATGTCTTTCCAAAGAGTGGTAGTCTGATAATATCACGACTTGAGTTCGAACTTGCTTACTAGATTGTCCCAATTCAGCGCTTGAGCCACAAACGCTGCGAGGAACCCTCCTTCTCCCTCCCCCCCTTACACAAACACCGTTTTATTCCATTCAATTCTAAGGGCAATTAATATCCCCACTTAGAAGTCGCATCGGATAGCGTTAACCTCAGTGTAGTGTTTCGTCTTATTCATAGAACTTATATTAAGATTGCAAATAAATAAAAGGTTACTACTCAGTCATCAGTTATCTTCCTTGAGTTAGTATAATGATCAGTGTGAATGTAAACGAAGACCCCATAATATTAAGTTGTATATTGGGTCTAAAATTGTTTTTTTTTTTTTTTTTTTTTTTTTTTTGTTTGTTTGTTTGTTTTTTGACGTTGGAGCATTTTAACGCAAATAAAAATCAGTGCTTGCTGTGATACACAAACCAAAATTAGATCATTATAATGCAGATATTCTTTTTCTATGAATGTTTGCAATGATTCTTTTAACTTGGTCGAATTTATGGAATTTCGGGAAGATTTTTTCAACCTACGTATCTAAACCCTTTGTTTATAACAAAATTCTGACACTGTATTTAAGTCGTGCTTTTTTACGAAAATAAAATATTTTCTTTAATGAGCTGCTTCGTGTTCGACACACCAAGTAGCTAACATTTCCCATAAACAATGTTCTGTTGATCAAGGGAATATTTGTAAAATTGTTGACACTTAAATAGTGAGAATATCGATGGTAAGAAGTTATTTACGCTTGAAGGTATCATATCTACCCAACCACTCCGCTCGGGCAGGATATGACACAAGGTCAATTTTTAAAGCAGAGTTTAACAGGTTTGAGTTAAAAGTTTTCCTTCTCCTAACTAGTTGCCTCACCAAGGCTGAAGAACCTAATCTGCCCTACTATTTACCTAGCTGGAGGGAGAATAATTGGATTCATACCTTTCCCAAGGGTATTAGTGCTATGTGAAATGCAATCAGTCCAGGATTTGAACTCGTGTCGCCGTGTCCAATTCCTGCGACGATAACCATTACACCTCGGGCACCTCCAAGTTTACGCTTGAAGGTTTAGAGGTGATACGGTTCTCTCTCAGTCACCAAGAAGAAGTTTATATCATAGTATATAATTTACAACATTCTTTGGATAATCCACTGAAGTTCATATCTCAAAATGGTTCAGAAATGTAAATTCTTAAAGCAAAATTGTGAAGTCTGAAAATTATCAAATGTGGAGCTTTTTCCTGGAACAATATCGTGGATTTTGCAATCATTGCTGTAGGCATTAGATCATTTGAATGCTCCTATCTGTAATTCGAATTTTTTATCTTTACTTTCGATCAACAGAAAATCTAGGTGATGAAAAACATCAATGGTTTAACCTGTCAAACGATAACACCTGCTGGGAATGATTGCTACGAGCAATCATTAAAAATATGATTGCTCAAAAAAATGTAACATTCATCACTTAATATACTGTCAATCCAAACGAATAATGATGAACTGCTACAATTTCTTTTTTTTTTTTTTTTTTTTTTAGTGGGGGTTGCTAATTAGAATAATTCAACTTCTGTGATTCTTTTATTTGTTTTACTACAGAGTCTACTGTAAATAAAGTGGAACCAGGTTTCTGTTTCCTATTCACAAAATTTGGTTTATCATTTTTTTTTTTTTGTTTGTTTGTTTCAATCGTCTGATAAATCCTGAAAGAATTATTTCAGTTATTTATTTTATAAGTGTTCTAATAATTTCTAAAAATGTTCTGAAAGCAAACACACAGAAACACACACACACACACACACACACACACACACACACACACACACACACACACACACACACACACACACACACACACACACACAAACGAGCACGCGCGCACGCACATACACACAAGCACACACAGACACACATACATACACCCACGTGGTCGTATACTCACCTTAGCACAAGGCCATAAATAAAAGGTACCCAATGAGACTCGAATTCATTAACAATATCAGCTAACCTAGCTCGCTTACAACTACAATACGACACCTCTCTGTCGAGAAATTTGGGGTGCCTAAATTTGATGAAATGGGTATTTTAACAGTCCTGACCCTGCAAGGAAATTTATTTTTGAACTCTTGTTTTGGTGATATATGAAGTCACTATATGGACCCTCCCCGACACTATAAATAGTGACTAACTCGATAAGCGAGTCTTGTTAGTTACCGGTAACCGTTACTGTCTGTATTTCCTAAATTTTACATCTCTTTATGATATCCATTTCTGGCCCTTCAAGACCACAACACTGGCAACGAGGAAACTAAAGGACCTACAAGGACCTCATACTACACTGAAAGCTTCACCAAACAGCGAAAAGAAAGTCTGCCACAACAGAAAACAGGTTTTTCAACAAAATACTCCGTTTTGAAAAAGGAAAAAAATCTCAAGCCATTCTCCAAACACGATGGTAAAAAAAATTGACTTTATTCCTCATTTTTGCCCTCAAAGACGACATAAAAAAACATTTAAATAACTCTAATAAGCTTATTTATCGCAAAGGTTTAACGTCCAGTCGAAAAATTTACGTACGAAAAAAACATGCAAAGCCTTTCTTATATTAAAAGGACTCAAATGAAGGAATTTAAAATCACTATGTTGGACTTGATTAAGTATCAACAAGAACAACAGCTTTCATTAGAAATAAAGCAAATGGAAAATCAGAGGAGAATGGAAAAATTACGTATTGAAATTCAAAGACAAAAATTTGAGTTGGATAAATCTGCCAAGATCAGGCAACAAAAATTCGAGGAAATATTTCTTCATACCCAACAAGAATAGGAGCTATCCAATAGGAGCCAGAATGTTGAAAATGAAAACGCATTTTCTCAGAACGTTATTTGGAGCGCTATCGATAATTTCTCTTACGCCCCTGAAGACGAAATTACATTTGCTTCGTACTTTAGAAGATACGAAGATCTCTACAACACTGACTGCGCAAACTAAGCTGATTTCAAGAAGGTTCGTTTGAGAGTAAGAAAATTAGGTACAGTTGAATATATCAAATTCGTCAATTATATATTCCCCCCCGCAAAAAAAAAACCCAGCGACCTGACAGTCACTGAAGCGGTACAATTGTTATATGAATTATTCAGCCCCAAAACGTCCCTCTTCCATTAAAGATGAATCTCATAATGAAAGATGACGGAGATTACACAACCTTTGCTAGCGCAGTAAAAAGTGCGATGATTTCAAATTATCGGAATTGAGTGCTAACAACTTAATCTTCGTTCAGGGTTTAGTATCCAACTAAGACACAGAAATCAAACGAAGGGTTCTTGATAAACTCGAGAATGAACCTAATTTAAAGCTGCAATAAATCGCCGAAGACTGCCAACGTTTTTGTAGTGTTCGCCAAGACTCGAAAAATATCGATAAAAGCGGTGTATCTCATATTTAAAAAAATACACAACAAAAAACAAAACCAGTCACGAACTAAATCGGTTAAATCGAAGAAAAAATCGATTATTTCGCTGTGGGCAGTTGCATTGGTATAAAGACTGCCTCTAAAGACTTTAAAAGTCTCTGACTTGTGACCGAATCAGGCACAAAAGCCCATACCGCAGAGATAAAAAGATAAATAGTTTTGTGATTCTGACGAATCAGAAGGCCGAAATCTTAGGAAATTTGTCAAGGTTCAAATATCAAGTAAAAGTATAAAGTTACAACTCGACTCGGACTCAAATGTGTCGATAATAAATTTGCATACATGGAAGAAATTGGACAAACCGATAAAAACTAAGAATATCACGGAAGATGTGACAGGCGAAAAATAAAATTTGTGGGCAAATTAATAACAAACATCATATTCAAAGAGAAAACCTTGAAATTAAAAGATTTTGTGATGAGAAACACAAACAAGCTTTTTGGTATTAACGGGATGGAATAATTCCAATTATGGGATATTCTCATAAATTATTTCAACCAAAAAATTCAAAATTTAACCGCCGAAGCGGACAAGTTAAAAGAAGAATAAAAAGCAAAGTTCACTGAAGTTTTCTCCGGTGGACTTAGCAGATGTAAAAAGATGCCTACTAAGTTTGAGTTGAAACCAAATATCCAACCAGTTAAAAAAAAAGAAGATGTGCAATTCGCATCGTTAAATCAAATCGACGCGGAATTAAACAGACTCGAACAAATAGGTGGACTATCAAAAATAGAATGCAGAGAGTGGGTTTCACCAACAGTCTGTGTTAAAAAGAAAAGTAAAGAGATCCGTGTTTGTGCAGATTTCTCTACAGAATTGAACAATGCATTAAAAGATTACCACTATCCTCTCACGGGTCCAGAAGAAATCTTTGCAAAACACAGCGGCGGAAAACTTTTTTTAAAAATCAATTTGAGTGATACCTATCTCCAGATACCTGTGGATAAGCAGTGTGCGAAGCTGCTAAGTATAAACACTCATAGGGGTTTGTGCAAGTTTGAACGATTACCATTTGGGGTCAAGATCGCGTCAGCCATCTTACAATAAGTCATGGACACCATGCTTAGTAGACTGGAATTTGTGATAGTGTACCTGGATGATATTCTCTTGAGTAGTTAAAGCACCGAGAATCACAAAGCACATGTGTACGAAGTCTTCAAGAGAATCCAGGACAATAGATTTAAGCTAAAAGAAGAAAAGTGGGATTTTTTAACGAAAAAAATAAAATATCTTAGCCAAATTATAGACAAAGACGGTAGAAGGTCAGACCCAAAGCGAGCTCATGCGATACAAAAACATGCCGGCCCCTGAAAACGTGTCCTCACTTCAAAGTTTTCTTGGTCATGTAAATTACTATGTGTTTGTGCCTAATATGTACAGTTTGCGAACTCCTCTTAATGAATTATAAAAAGAAGAAAAAGAGTCGGTCTGGACGACGGAATACCAGGAAGCATTTGAAAATATAAAAGGAGTCCTTACATCAGATTTATTCATTACACATTATAATCCAGACCTCAAAATCATTGTGGCCAGTAATGCTAGTTCGTACGGTATTGGAGTCAGCATATTACTTAAAATAGAAGACAGATCACTAAAACCAATCACCCACACATCAAGGATGCTGTTACCTGTAGAAAAAACTACTCTCAGATCGAGAAGGAAGCACTGGGAATTATTTTGCAGATACCAAATTCCAAAGATTAATCCATGGAAAACATTTTATTTTGCAGACTATAAACCACTACTTATGATCTATGGTTCAAAAAAGGGGCTTACCAACTCATGCTGAAAACAGGCTGCAAAAATGGAGGACCATTCTCCTTAATTATAATTTTAAAATGGAGTTTCTCCCATCTTCAAAAATTAGTCATGCCGATGGATTGCTGAGACTTATCCCAAAGCATACCGAACCCTTTAAAGACACAGTGATTGCCTCCCTACGAACAGAAGCAGAGGTAAAAAAATACATTATGATACACTGTTAGAGAGCTTCCAGTAACACTTGGTATGATTAAAGAAAAGGGATTCAGTGATGACTTTATAAAAGAAATAAAAAACAAAATAAAAGATAAAGACTGACAAATTTTGGACGCTTACTCAATCTGTAATGAAGTAGTTATGTACTGTGATTGAGTTGTTATTCCTGCGGCATTGCAGAAAAGAAGACTAAAACAATTTTATGTCGGCCATCTTGGAAAGTTGAGGATCAAAAGCTTCATGAGAAGCTATGTCTATTCGACAAATATGGACAGGGACATCAAGGATACAATAAAATCCTGCAATGGTTGTGTGTAAAACTCAGCCCCCAACCAAAAACTGACCGACCGTGGTCTAGGATCCAAATTGATTTTCATGATCCACTGGATGGTTTTTACTACCTGATTATAGCAGACAGCTTTTCAAAATGGTCGGAAATTTTTAGATTCCAAAAGGCAACTACGGAGGTAGTCACCAGCTTCTTACACGACTTATTCGCCCGGTTTGGGGGTCATAGATTGCATTGTCTCAGATAATGGAATTCAATTTCATGTCCAGTGAATTCAAAGAATTCTGTCAAGCATTCTCAATGAAACATATCCCGATCGCTCCGTATCATCCAAGAAGTGATGGTCTGGCGGAATGTTTCGTCGATACCTTTTAGAGAGCTCTTCGGAAAACGAGAGATACTCCTACCGATAAAGTCACACGACAATTTCTGCAGGTTTATAGAGTGACTATTTATAAGAATGCTCCATCTGCCATGTCACCAGTAGAGGTAATGTTTGTAAGGAAGATCAAGTCAGTTTTTGACAAATTCTTACCAAATCAATGAAAACCTGAACATAAAAAGTGAATAGAAAACGATTCCAAATTAGCGAAAGTCTTCTTCCGCTTGTTTCAAAGCAACAAGTCTTACTGGAAGACAGGTGCAGTGGACAAACATATTGGAAACATGATATACATAATCAAGAGACCCAGGTTCACCCGTAAAAGGCACCTGAACCAAATAAGGAAGTGGTATTCAAATACCGCCGATAACAACTCGAGAGAGGAAGACCTAATGGATGTTGTATTTGACATTCTCGAGGTTCCGATACCACAAATGGCTCCAGAACTGAGAAGATTCAAAAGAAAACGAGAAATAACGGATTTAATTCAGATAACCCCACCCCAAAAAAAAGAATATTGACTCCAAACGAAGCAAGGCTAAAAAAAAGGTGGGGGGTGTTATGGTGACATACACCATGACGTCACTGTATGGACCCTCCCCGACACTATATGCATAAAAAAATCTTTCTAGGTTTCGAAATAGGAATTAGTTTTTTTTTAATATTTTAAAAGCCGTTTTATTTCATTCAATTCGAAATGCAATATATATTATAGAATATCAGTATTACATATTTAAACCAAAAATAATGAATATTCAAATTAGATCTTTATTTTAATTGTCATATTCTAATAAATATGGTCATTCTGGAAAATTGAAACTTGAGAAACAAAAATTGAATTTTCACCACCACAGTGCTCTAAGAATACAAGTCTTAAAACAAAACGGTGCCAAATTTCCATTTCCAGATGGATAAAGAAGAATATTCAAATCCTGTATTTACGTTTTTATGTGACTGCCGTAATCATCCCATTTTCTTTTATTTTGCTTTTATATTTCTGTTTCTTCTCTGTCTCACATACTTTTTTTTTAAATTCCAGCGCTGATGACTTCACCACCGGATACATGCAGAGCAAAGCCATGGTCTCTAATACAGGCATCGTATTTTGGCCACCGCCAGCTAAACTGCGCAGTTCCTGTAAAATCGACATTACCTATTTTCCATTCGATGATCAAATGTGCAAGATGAAATTTGGTTCGTGGATTTACGATGGCTTTCAAGTTGACGTCACCAATCGGTCGTCTGATGTTGATCTAGCCAATTACGTTTACAGTGGAGAATGGGAACTCCTTCATATTCGGGTCGTCCGGAACGAAGTGCGTTATGCATGCTGCAAGGAGCCTTATCCAGATGTGACTTTCACTATCGTTATCCGGCGCCGAACACTCTATTACCTTTTTAACATCATCTTCCCGTGCCTTTGGCTTACTATACTCAGTCTGTTGGGATTTTGGTTGCCCCCGGATTCGGGTGAAAAGATAACTCTTGGTATTACAGTATTATTGGCATTTTCCGTTTTTATGTTACTCATCGCAGAGAATATGCCAGCCACGTCAGAGTTCGTGCCACTCATAGGTAAGATAAAACATTTCTTTTTACATTTCTGTTTATTTCCATCAATAAATCTACTCTCAGTTTTTCGCGATCTAAAAATATTTGTCGTCTAATTTAGTATTATAAGCGCTCGTGGCGTTACGGTTACCTTCATAGGTAGTGACTCAGCTACCCATGTTCAAATCCTGAACGAGGCTAGTCCATTTCTCATTCCGCTCATGCTCTTTGAAAAGGTATAAATTCAATTATTCTCTTTCTAGTTGTGGGTAAATAATTTGGTTGATTGGTTGCTTGTTTGTTTTGTTTTATTTTACGGCATATCAACCTCGGTGGGTCATTTAATGCAAACAAAGTTTTGAAATAGATTCATAGCGACGGTGTTATTTCAAACAATTCAATTTCGCATAAGTCCACAAAGTTAAATGGTTTCAAGTAATGCTATGTATCACTAACAATTCAATTAAACATCAGTCAATTATTTACTCACAGTTAATTGATCAAACAGTTATTTTTTAAACAATTCAATTTAGCATAAGTCATTTGTTCGCATTCATTTTAAATGTCAAAAAGTTCTATTTAAGCCATAAATATAGGACCCTTTCAGGTGCTACGACTCCGGGCCAGAGTGGACCTGGAAGCAATAGTAAAGAAAAAGTACTCTGCATTCCGCTAAGCGCCAGCATTACTAGAGCCTCGCCATCAGATTGTTTTGTATCATAATCAAGACACTCGTTCGCGGAGGTCTTACTCCTTTGCAGAGATACAGTCAGTGTATTCTACGGGCTGGAGGTAAATAGTTGGATAAGCTGATTTTTAACAATGATATGGTAAGAAAAATTCTGAATTCAAACCAATTATAGAACTAAAGAGGGATGGGCTCGGCCAGGTTATTCTCACCTAAGACACACGCTAAATTATCAATTTTTGACACAGTATTAATATTCTTATTTTAAGATATTACTTTTCAGTTTTTTGGGTTTCTTTTTTTTTTTTTTTTTTTTTTTTAGTTTTTATAATAATATTAACTCCATATTATGATGGGCCATGTTAAAAACAGGAAAATTTTTAAGATTTTCTTATTTGTAGATTATAAGAAAAAAGCAAGAAAACCTAGTAATATGTAAAAACTTTGTACCTCGCATATCAGCAATTTACCTGACTTCAAAAAAAATTACTCAGATAAAATCTCTTCAATTTGATGTAAATTTTCAATGATTCTTGAATAAAGAAAAAAGTATTCTATGCATTTTTTACACATACCAACTGCTAAATTATAAACCTCAGATTTTGAAGAAAGAGATTAGTAATTGAATAGGAGGGATATATACTGTTGGTATTTTATAGCATATTAACCATTGTGGGTCATATACATTATATATGATTTACGGACGAATAATCTGTAGATTATTTTTAAACGAGTTCTGGGAGTTCATTTCTTTGCATACAGTTAACTTGTATGATGTATTCCAAACAAACACCAATTATTCTATTCAATATTAATCACTTGTTTACCTGCAATTAAATGGTTACAAGTATTGCAATCTAACAGATAATAATTATACTTAATATTAATCATTTGTTTGCACACAATTGAAAAATATCATGTATTCCTATCTAACACTAATAGTTTTAATAATCAAGTCTTCCTATGTAATATAAATAATTCGCACTGTTGTATGGTTTCAAATAATAATAATAATAATAATAATAATAATAATAATAATAATAATACCTGAAGACTTGAGGAGACTTGCTGTCACTCAAACTCCAGTGAAAAACCATCAGCTAACACCGATGTGAAAAACTCTAAAGGAGTAAATAATAATAATAATTATAATAATAATAATAATAATAATAATAATAATCCTCAGTAAACGATTAAACAGTTCTATAACAGTTACAATCAATCCAGGTCAGAGTTGAACTGTGTGTAATAGTAATGAAAGGGTATTCCACATACCCCAAAGCTCCAGTTCTGGAGCCTTACCATCTGATGCTTTGGAGGGGATCTTACTTTTCTGCAGAGGGGCAACCAGCGTATTCTACAGTCCCCCAGCCGATAAGATGGATTACAGTTGAGTTCAAAGCGACAATATACACTTTGACTGTTTGCTAAAAATCTAATTACTGAAATATCACTTCAAGTCATTTAGAATTTTATGTTATTCAGTATGCGAGTAAAAGGATTTGATAACAAAACAAAAACTTTTTCTCAGCGGGATTAATGAAATACTCGCAAAATCAATGACATAATTCTACAAGCCATGATCAGAAGTCAATAAGGTCTTAGATTATTATACATATGATTAATATTGACTTTTTATCTGAGAAAAAAGAGTATTTCAAAATTAAAACAAAAATTTCAATGAGTAAAGAGAAAATGAATTAAACGTGGTGTAATTTATTATCAAAATCCCCATTTTCAATATTATGTAAGAGAAATAATGTAAATCCCTTCAAACCGAAAATAGAGACGAATTATGAATCTCTTTCTAGAAAAAATTAAAAATTGCATTTGAATAAAGTTCATAGAGACTGTAAACATGGAGATAAGACACCTTATGAGATTGTGTTACGTTTCTTATTATTCTATCTCTCTGATCGCCTACCTCCTCTCTTCCTCTCCTTTTTGTCGTCGGCTGTATCTTTCTAATGCCACCATATTGTCTCAACTTATTCAATGTCACTTATCTCATTGTTTCAACCTGACAAAATGAGACACATTTTTATCTGCACATATTCTATTTATTCACAGTGACTTTGATCTTATACCGCCTTTTTCGACTTCGTCGAGCCACTTTGACTAGAGGCAGTAACTATCAACAGCTTGGTTCATGATTCTCTTTCTGACTAAAGTCAAGTTACTCTAGACTTTCATAAATTATTAGATCACATGACTTCCTCGTCCAGTGAAAACCAAGCTCTCGATTATCTTGAGGTCATCACATATCAATTACACTTATTTGATCCAATGGTTTGCACGGCCGTTTAAAACTATCTATACCACATGCAAAAAATAGATTTTACCAAAATTTCATTTAACAATAGCCTAAGTATGTAACTGTTAAAAAAACGCGAAATCTTCATCATATATTTCTTTAGTTTTACGCATTGACCATATTCTCTGAAAAGACTTTGTGGATAATTCCACCAAGATTTGAGTTGTAAGATTATTCTAGGGCAGTAATTGAAGTGTAGAAATCAATAATAATAATAAAAATAACGAGAAGAAAAATTAACTCTATCTAAACTTTACGCGAGACGTGATCATTGCTAGAAAAGGACAACTTATGAAAGAAACTGAATCTATTCAAATAGTAGCACGAAAGTGAAAATTGATCATATGCAACAGAATAGCAAGTGAAGGTTATGAGGAGACAGAAATAAAATTGTTGATCTGATTATAAGCGAATGCAAAAAACATGTACAAAAGAAGCAGAATACTAAACACAACTGGGTGGGAAAAGGTGATCCACAAGAAATTGTTAAAGAAAATTAAATTTATCCATACAACCAAATGGTATATGCACAAAACAGAATCAGTCCTAGAGACTGGAACGCATAAAATTCTTTGGAATTTTAAAATGCAAACAGGTCACTGAATCACACCGAGAAAACTAAACATAACGTTAATTAACAAGAAAAAACGACTAGCAATCTCGTGAATTTTGCTGTTCCGTCAAATCACGGAGTGAAAATAAAAAAAAAATAAAAAAAGCAAAAAGATAAGCAAATATTTGGACCATGCCAAAGAACTAAAAAAAACTGGGTGACATAAGATTGACGATGATACCAATTTTAATCGTAGCGGTTATGAAAAATACTGGAGGAATTGGAAAGCCGAAGAAGAATCGAGATCATTGAGACAACAACATTTTTAAGATCATCTAGAATACTGAGAAGAGTCCTGGAGACTTTCTGTCGTGGAAACCCCGATGCAAAACTTACCAGCTAACGCTAGTTTGAAAAACTGGGGAATAATAATAATAATAATAATAATAATAATAATAATAATAATAATAAGACCAGACCTAATAATAATCAACAAAAAGAAGAGAACTTGCAAAATTGTCGAATTTGCTGTCCCGGCTGACCATAGAATAAAACTGAAAGCATGTGAAAAGAATGATAAGTACTTCGACCTTGCTAAAGAATTGAAAAAGGTGCGGAACATGCAAGTGACAATTATACCAATTGTAATTGGTGCGTTTGGAACAGTAACTAAAGAATTATTAAAAGGCCTGGAGGACTTAGAAGTTAGCGGACGGGTAGAGACTGTCCAAATGACAGCATTACTGAGAACAGCCAGAATACTGAGAAGAATCCTGGGGACTTTCTGTCACTCAAACTCCAGTGAGAAACCATCAGCTAAAACTGATGTGAAAAACTCTCAAGGAGTGAATAATAATAATAATAAGAAGAAGAAGAAGAAGAAGAACAAGAACAAGAACAAGAACAAGAACTATAATAATACAAATAAAATATCCCAAAATAACGAAAGAAAATTCTACCAACAAATCGGTCGAGAATGGAAGCTGGCAAACTAATAACTGAATGCAAAGGAGGCAAAACAATTTTGGAGTAAAATATGGAAATACAAAGAACATAACAGGAAGGCCGAATGGATAAAGGAATTGAAAAAAGAATAGCAAGGACTCGAAGAAGACCCTGAAGACTCGCTAAGAGCAACATCCAAAAAAGAATCAAAATGAAAAACGCTAGGCCATAATGGTATACATGGATTCTGATTATTAAGAAAATTCATATCCATCCATGACAGATTGGCTCTAACTGAATAGTTCCCTAAAAGAAGCAAGTATAGCAGAATGAATGACTAAAAGGGTCCAAAACATTTCCCCAAAACGAACATTCCGCAGCGACTATAGACCAATAACGTATCTACCTAAGAGGTGGAAAATCCTTAACGCACAGATTAGGGAGATCTATTACTCGTTATTATACCCCGGACTGTTTTCCAGAAGAACAGAACGGATACAACAGAGGAACAAGAGGAACAGCTGATTTACTGCACACTGAATAGCACATTCTCAAGAACAAAGTGAGGTGGAAAAAAGTAGCCATGGTGTGGATTGACTTCAAAAAGGCATATGATATGGCCCTGCAATCCTGGATCGTAGATTGTCTGAAAATGTACAAGATATCCGATTAAGTCATAAAATTCATCACGGAAGCCATGAAAAACTGTGAAAGAGAAATTAACAGTGGGATGAAAAACTTTAGCTGAGGTAAAAATCCAGAGAATTATCTTCCTGTGAGATGCGCTTTCACCATTGATACTTGTAATTGCAAAGATGCCACTTAATTACATACTAAGGAAGTGCATCGGGCGAAATCAAATTTTCGAAATCACAATAAAAGATTAACCATCTATTGCACATGGACGACATCAAACAATTACCACAAAATAAAAAGAACTGCAAACTCTGATATAAACAATATGAATATACAGCCAGGATATAGAAATTTGTCATTAAAAAGTGTGCAATGCTCATAATGAAAAATGCGAAAAGACAAACAACGGAAGGTGCAGAACTGCCAAACCAGGAAAGAATCTGAATGCTAGGAGAAAAGGAAAATTACAAGTATTTGAGAATATAGGAATCAGACATGATCAAATAAGCGGAGAGGAAAATAAGAAGAGTACCAAAGACGAGCGAGAAGACTTCTGGAAACCAAGTTCTGCCGCAGAAATCCCATCAATGGTATAAACACCTTGACCGTTCCCCCTTGTAAAGTAAACTGGACAAGGGAGGAACACAGTTAAATCGACCAAAGAACAAGGACGTTAATGATTATGCACAAGGCCTTACATCTGAGACAGGACATAAACAGACTGTACCAAGAAAAGAAGGAAAAAGCGGATTCGCCTACATTGAGGACTGCGTAGACGCATCAATAAAAGAATATGAGAAATATGAGGATCATTAAATAAGTTTCCAGACTTTTTTCGTATGAGCACTTTTATTGATAGTACACACATGAAACACTGGCCCCTTGGAAGTAATCTCCTCCGGCTGCAATGCACTAGTTGTATCGTTCGAACAACTTCTGGAAGGTCCCATGGAAGTCCTCTTGTGTCAGCATGTCAATGACCTTCGTCACAGCTTCTTTTATCTCCTCAATTATCTCATAACGTAAGCCTCTGAGCTTAGGGAATAAGCAATAGTCCCAGGGAGCAAGATTTGTACTATAGGGAGGCTGAGGAACTGTCTTGATGCCCATTTTGGTCAGATAGTCAGTGACAAGGATGGAGTTGGGGACTGGTGCATTGTCCTCGTGGAAATGCCACTGGCTCGATTTGAAGAGTGCTGGCTTCTTCCCTAGGAATCTCTTCCTGAACTCCCTTAAAACCTCAACATAGTAACCCTAACCCTAACCCTATGGCCAATCAACTCTGGTCTATTGACTTCCTTACTCCTCCCATACCTGTCATCATCCCTTGAATCTCTTACCCACTCAAAAACTGATGCTCAATTCATGCAAGATGCTCCAAAAGCAGTCTGAAGCATTCCATACGTTTCTGTGGCATTTTTTTCAAGTTTAAAACAGAATTTTATTGCATATCGTTCTTCTACAGTGTCCTCACGTCCAGATTGCATTTTTAAAATTCACCAGCTGTAACAATCAGGCTTTAATCGGGTGTATTCCAATTGCTTCTGTAGCTGTTCATTTGAACTTGAAATAATAAAAATTGGTCAGTCATCTCATAAGATGTATAGCAATAAAACAGTGAATTTTCAAGAGTATACGACAATTTTAAATGCTTGTACAAAAAAGTTTGGAAACTTATTGTAGGCACCACGTCCATTAAAAAGAGCAAAGAAAGACTAATCAGAGCAGCCAGTAACAACATTGACAAAATAAGATCAGACAGAAATGCAAAAATGGAAGAAAAACAAATATATGGAGTTTTCTGGTAACAAACTGATGAAATTGCACACGAGAAAACTAGGACATGGCTACGAAAGGAAAACCTCAAGAGAGAAACTAAATCTCTTCTAATAGCATCTTAAAAATCGCCATAAGGACAAATTATGTTAAAGCGTAGATTAATAATACGCTACATAATAGATTATGTCGATTATATGGAGAAAAAGATAAAATGGTTGATCACATTGTAAATGGATGTAGCCAAGTAGCACAAAAGGAGTACAATTCTAGGAAGGATTGGGCGGAAAAGGTGATCCACTGGGAATTGTGCAAAAATGTAAATTTCATCATGCTATCTAATGGTATATGCACAAACCAAAATCCATCCTCGAGAATGAGATCTATAAAATTCTCTGAGTTTTTAAATACACAAGGATCACCGATTTCCGGTCAGAAGATCAAGCTTAGTGTTTATTAACGAAGAAAAAGAAAAATTTCCGTCAAGTAAATTTTCTTGTTCCAGCCGACCACTGAGGGAAAATAAAAGTGAAAAGATAGACAAATACTTAGACCTTGCTAAAGAACTGAAAAAAAGTGTGTAATATCAATTGTAGTTTCTGCGCTTAGAGCTATCTCCAGGATCCAGGGGAAGGAAATGGAAGATCTCGAAATCAGAAGGGGAATATATATATATATGTGTGTGTGTGTATGTGTGTGTGTGTGTGTCTGTGTGTGTATAAATATATATATATATATATATATATATATATATATATATATATATATATATATCTGTGTGTGTGTGTGTGTGTGTGTAAATATATATATATATATATATATATATATTAAAGGAGATCGACTTTTAAACAACAATTGCCATGAATAGTATTATTTAAATACAATTAAGTTTATGAATCGCGCTTTTCATGGCAAACAGTTGTGAACACTTCAATGATTGACGCTAAACTATCTTTAAGAAAAGAATGTTTCAATTTGCAAAAGAATTCTGTGTATAG
The DNA here is from genome assembly GCA_963585895.1 of Sepioteuthis lessoniana. Taxonomy (NCBI): domain Eukaryota; kingdom Metazoa; phylum Mollusca; class Cephalopoda; order Myopsida; family Loliginidae; genus Sepioteuthis; species Sepioteuthis lessoniana. Next base: position 98,097,813 of record OY757922.1, on the reverse strand, counting down.
TAAATAGAAAATCTGACTGTTCTCGAAAGTCAGTTGTGTCTTAAAAAGTTCAGCTCAAAATATACCTATTTGAGACATTTAATTCGATTAATAATCAATAATATAAAGTATAATTATAATCTATTAACGTTGTGTGTTTCAACCAGAATCCTTTCTTCTAAGAATATCTTCAAAGCAATATTTGAGAAAGAAATAATGAATCTGATAAAATTAATTAAAAAACTGAAACAATCCTTATTGAAACTTTAAAAGTATATCATATTTTGATTAGTTACGCTTAAATAAATTGTTTTACGATCAGTTTTCTCTTAATGAAATAAAAATAGATTATGACAATTAGCAAATACTTTTTTAAACTATAAGCGCCCCTGAAACATCGAAAAGCATTTAGTTTTTAATACTTTTTTTATTTATACGAGATGTAAGCAAAGATATTCAGACGGAATCTCTAATTTTTTTGTTTTAACATTTTAATAACGTATACCCTACTGAGCAACTTATATAATAATGGCTGATGTCTAGATTTTAATCAATTTCAATTCACGTCAAATTTTTCTGCAATTTTGGGCGAAATTCAGTGTGCATCACTCTTCATACTCGCCAGATCTAGCTCTTTGTGAGTTTTTCTTTTATTCTAAATTGAATATCCATCTCAAGGTCAAGATATGGGGACATGAGGCTCTGCTTCACATCATGTCACAATAAAAATTTCAGAAATGTTTCGATCTTAGGAAAACTCGCTACAATAAATTGGTTAAATGCCGAGAATATTATTTTGAAGAAAGTTAAAGTTTCATTTATTTTTCATTGCTGTCTTAGTAAATACTGTTTCAGTTTCGATATATTTTGAACGCGATTCGTGTTGCTAATAATTTTATTAGAACTGATTTCGTTGCTGGAAATTAACTGATGAAATATTAAGTAAATTTTAAATCCTTTTTCTCTAAAATATAATTTTTACCTAATCATCCTAAAATATTTAAACTGATATTCTACGAAGACATTTTCCCATAAAATCTTTAAAGAAACGACCTGTATGCAAAACCATTTGTTCAGAATATTAGATAAACATTGTATATAGAATAAAAAAAACATTTTGCATTATTTACAAAATTTAAGTCTCAAAACTCTTAGAATCTTCGATATTGTATAATTCTGACTATTTGTGGAAAAATAGCAAATCTTCGTCCAATTAACATCAATGCTACAACCTAACTTACATCACATTACATTCTGTGAAGACTTTAGGGTTTGGCTTTGCGTTAATGTTGGGAATTGACGGTGGAAAGTCGCTGCACTCAACTTGTTATTCATTGTTCAAAACAGCTTATGGAATAAGAAGCTGATTTTTCTCGAGATCAAAGAAAATTTCCAACAGAAGTCAAGCTGATACGTTTACAACACGCCAGATAAACTAATCTCTGGTACGATTGCATGTTAGAATTTTGAATTCTCAACCAGGGAGTCAGCGTTTTCATCTCAAATATTTAATTCATCATACTACTAAATATAATTATCTAATCGATAAACTGCTATCGGCAGGGTTGTAAACAAATAAATTAAATAAAGAATCTATATAAATAATTGGAAAGAGTTTGTCTGTCCTTTACAGACAGCCAAAAGTTTTTATCGGGTGTTAACAAATTTCATGTCTTCGAACTGGACTAAACGGAATATTTTAATTTCAAAAAACGTTTCTTATAGATAATAGACTTCCAATCATAATCACCTTATAATACAGACTTCATATATATATATATTGTCATCCACAGACAGACTGTTTCATTGTATCACAACTCTTCAGTGTGGCTAGAACTTCGGGATGCTTCAAGCCGAGATCAAAACTTGACTGACGTAAAATCAGCTGGATATCCTACCCCAAAGCAATCGTCAATCTTAGCGTAAGCGAAGGAATTTTTTACGTATACATTTTATACATATTCGCTATCGACTACCAGAGAAGAGCGTTGCATTTCTGCGCATGTGGTAGCCGGCAAATTCCCTACTCGAGTGCTCAAACCACGGCGGGGGCGGATAAATTTCTTATGCCATTCATCTTTTATAAAAATATGAATATTGTTTGTAATCGTACTGTGTAAATCTTTAATTGGCCACAAATATTATAAAATGACCTGCTACGATTCGGGCCCTGTTTTTTTTTTTTTTTTTTTTTTTTTTTTGGCATTGAATTGTTCTTGAGCTTGTAAAATATCTTTGATCACAAGATTTTGCTTAATTTTTGATAAAAACAAGTCAAAAGTAGAAATATAAAAAAAAGTAGTAAATGGCAAACTGATGTATTTAAAATGCTAAACACTAAGATTAAGATTGATTATCGGGACTAAATGTATTAAAACAAACCTTTTGAATTTTGATTTGAATCTTCTTTAAAATTTTGTATAATCGGCCTATAATGTAAAAGATTTTAAACCATTGTATTTGATGGACAAAATTTATCATCGTTTATAATATTTGCATTATATTTATTAAATACCTTTTTCCAACAAATGATATTGAAAATATCAGTAACTTTGATCTTAAAGAAAAGGGAGTGGCTCACCTGCAAGACTACCACATGATAGAAAGTGAGTTAGAACTCCAGTCACGCTATTAACATCATTCAATAAGTCCCGAGCCTAACAAACAAAAAAACAACTTTTAAGCAAAATTCGACTTTATTCATCAACATAGTCACCTTCTAGGGTGATACACTGAATCCAACGCTTCTCTAACAATTCGATGCCTTTTTTGTAGAACGATTTGTCTTTCACCTCAAAATACGCCTCAGTTTCCGATATCACTTTCTCATTGGAGCCAAATCTCTTTCTCTGGAGCATTCTTTTGAGGTCTACAAACAGCCAGTAGTCACTGGGAGCCATATCTTGAAAATAGGGTTGGTGCGGAAGCAATTCGAAGTGAAATTCGTGTAGTTTTGCTATCGTTGCGATCGATTTGTGATACGATGCATTGTCTGGGTGAAAGAGCACTGTTTCTTCTTCATTTGTGGCTCTTTTGAAGTGATTTCTTCCTTCAAACGCACCAATAATGCTATATAATATTCGTTATTGATGGTTCTTCCTTTCTCAAGGTAATCGATGAAAAAAATACCTTGCGCCTCCCAAAATACGGAGGCCAAAATCTCGCCTGCTGATGTTTCTGTCTTTAGTCGCTTTGGGCCATTTTCAACTACTGCTGTCCACTCAGATAACTGCCGATTTGACTCCGGGGTAACGTGGTGGATGCATGTTTCATCCATTGTCACATATTTATGCAAAAGCTCCTTTTTGTTGCGTTGAAACAGTTGCAAACAACCCTCTGAATCGTCGACGCGTTGTTGTTTTTGATCGACTGTGAGCAAATGCAGCACCCACTTCGAACACAGCTTTCTCATTGACAAATGTTCATGCAAAATGGTGAATACACTGCCTTTTGATAACTTCAACACATCTGCTATCTTGAACAACTTCAATTTACGATCAGCCAAAACGGGTTTGTGGAGGGTTTTTTTTTTTTTTTTTGTTTTTTTTTTTTTTGTTTTTTGTATTTTCCGGGACAATTGCTGAATTTGGATGACCTGAGCATTCAGCATCATTTGTGTCTGTACGACCACGTTTAAAATCAACATACTACCTCTAAAATGTTTTTCCGACGAAGCAGAGTCCGAATAACATTTATCAAGCCCTTGCTTTGTTTAAACAGTATTTTCCCCCATCAGAAAGCAATGCTTTATCAACACACGAAATTCAGATTTTTCCATTGTTTCGAAAATTCGCAACAGTAGTTTCACTTAAATAACTGTAACTAATAAACCGACTGGGCTCAAATTTTGACACGTGCCATTTGGAGGTTAGTACTTTATAAAAATCATATGGATTTTTTATTTGTAGTGCCATCTATGTGAAAAGCCCGGGACTTATTGAGTGAGCTGTTACATTCAGTTTCGTACTAATGCTCTTGGGAAAAGTATAAACAACCTTATATCCCCCTCGACTAAGGGATCGATAGAACCTCTACTCTTCTTTAACAAGGATGTCTTTGGCATTAAATAACTGACGGAGGTTGATATACCATTAAACAAAGAAACCAAATCAAACCAATTTTAAACAACGTCCATCAAGCAAGTAACCATTCTGTAGCAGCAATTTCTACAATTACTAGTGAAACTATTGGAATTTAGAGATTGACGAATTGCTGATGAGTAAAAATGAAATAGTTTGTCATGTAATGTTATTCGTTTGAGATATCAGACTATAATGAAACAAATATAAATATATCGGCTATCCTAGATCGATATTTTGGTGGTGACAATATTTTACAAGCGGCATCGTTATAAAAATCACTCACTTAGCCGGGGTGAGAATTTTAGTTACCAAAGATTTAATCCTATTTCACCATTTATGGCCATCGGGTTTGGACTTACTTTTATTTTATTTTTATATATCATTTCGCATCATCAGCATGAAATATGTTTTTTAATGTTTGATATTCCTTCATATGAGTTCAACAAATGATACAATGAAGTTTTAGAAAATTAAATTTTATAAGAATCCAGCAAATTTTGAAGTTTCAGAATATAAAAAAAAATGTAATCACCGAAAAGATCCCATATCTTGGACTTTGCAAAACGCACTTTTTAAAAATCGCCCCCAAATCACTTGGTGTCGTATATCTGGATTGTTGAGGTTAGGGTTAGTGTCGAGATTACTCATACAAGACCAATACCTAAACACTCCTGATTGACCCTTTTGACTGGCTGCGCCCTGTCGGGTGGTGGTTGAAGACACTGATTGTATTCCTGGAAGAAAGACAAGACCTCCCCACAAAAAGTGCATTGGTTATGATACCTAACTGCATCTGATGTTGAGGCTCCTCTTTAAGGATTCTGGGGAGTCTGGACCACCCTTTTAATGCCATTACTCCCATGTTCCCTCTGACCTAGAGTAGAAGTGTCAGCTAGGGTCCCATCCATGGATCAAATAGATTTGCTGAAAAATTATTTGTTTTTATAGGACCGTGTGAAAAAAAAACTCTTAAGAAAAAATTACTCAAAAAATGTAAATATGAATGTACACGTTTCCCTAACCTCCAGGCATTAAATACCCCGAGATAGGTTGAAATTCTATAAAAATCAAACACACCAAAACTGTGCATAAGATCATGATGCTATGAGAGGGCTATTGTTGATACTTTAAATAATACTGTGACACTCTCTCTCACCATCTGTTCCTATTGTCCACTCCTGGCCTGGCAGGTCCTCTAGACTGCATCTAGTGTCCACACAGAGCTGATGTATGTAAATCTTTGCTAATTTACTAACACTGATGTGTCCATGTGAAGGATTCCATAGGAGAACGTTGCTTAGAAGTTCGTCCTTACATTAAATAATACTGTGACCCTCTTTCTCACCATCTGTTCCTATTGTCCACTCCTGGCATGGCAGGTCCTCTAGACTGCATCCAGTGTTCACACAGAGCTGATGTATGTAAATCTTTGCTAATTTACTAACACTGATGTGTCCATGTGAAGGATTCCATTGGAGAACGTTGCTTAGAAGTTCGTCCTTGGTTCGTCTTATTTGGATGGTTTGTGTGATGGGAGGTATATAACCGTACAGCTGCTATTTTGTACAGTGTTGCTTCCAAGATGTGTTCAAAACAGCTCGTAACATTCTTGTGTAGTTCCAATATAACTTTCTTTCTATGCTTTTCGCAAGAATTCAGATGATTTATCCAAACAATCTTTTTATGAAATTCTAAAAACTCATTAGTCACGTGATTATCTTTATTTTGTTGGTGGGGGCTGATTTTTTTAATCGTCAGTGCTACAGCAGCTATTTATGAGAGCTGAGGAAATATTCAACTGGGAGACCAAGTCTCTGTGTGCGTATATATATATATATATATATTTTTTTTTTTTCATTATGAAAAAACAACAGACCGGTCACATTAGGATTATAAATTTATTTCCATCCTGTTATGCGTTTTTGAAAAATCAAAAAACACGAAAAAAAATTAAGAGGACTTCTTCAGATCCTATGGATCAAATAAATCAGAATAGACACAGGAAAGAAGGTGGGAGGGGATAGAAGAGGGGTGAAGAGTTATCTCCTCATTTAGCCCACTTCCGTTTTTTATTTTATTGTCGGTTATAGTAAATTAATTAAAAAAAATTTTTTTTTAATTTTAATTATTTTTCAACTTAAAACTATAGATTTAATACTAAATTAGAAAAATAACTTTATTCAATAACTTTACATAACGATACAGTAAAAATTATATTAAATTAATTTCAGGATTTAATTAAATTTAACTTTTTTTTTTAAATCAAATTTATTTAGAACCTATTAATCAGTTACACCTTTAATGAATAGTACGTATATATGATATGTTTTTTCACATTTTCTATCTAACATTTTATTCTATTTTTATTCATTCACATTAATTCTCAATTTAATCCTGTGTTGTTGTTTTTGTTGTTTTTTAAATTATTTATCTTAATTATCTATAGTTTAAATTTCTAGCTATTAATTCACATCTCTTAACATTAATTGGACCAAATAATAATTATATATTGTCATCCACAGACAGACTATTTCGTTCTATCAGAACTCTTCAGTGTGGCTAGACACGTAGGATGCTCGAAGCCGGGATCGAAACCCATCCAACTTTACGTTGGACTAAGTCTCAGACCGCTCAGCTAACAAGAGTACCACGTTGGCTAAGGGAATTTTTAAGGTATTTATGTAGCAACAGCAACAGCAGCAGCAGCAGTGTCCGTTTGTTTACATTTTTATACCCTATCGGATACCAGAGTGCTCAATTCTTTCGAAGAGCTTTGCATTATGCGAGCGGCGGCCGACAATTCCTTCGCCAGAGTGCTCAACTCCCATGGGGGAGCGTATATATTGTTCCATCCGTGTTGGTATAACATCAATTTAATTATTTACCTATTCACCTGACTCTTCATAATTAGTGTGTGTGATATATAGTTTAATTATTATGAGTAAAGTTTGAATAATTTGTAGAGGAAGACTGTCCAACGATTTGTAGAGGAAGGATGTCCCATAATTTGTGGAGGAAGACTGTTTAATAATTTGTGGCGGAAGACTGTTTAATAATTTGTGGAGGAAGACTGTTCAATAATTTGTGGCGGAAGACTGTTTAATAATTTGTGGAGGAAGATTGTTCAATAATTTGTGGTGGAAGAATGTTCAATAATTTGTGGAGAAATATTGTTCAATAATTTGTAGAGGAAGACAGTTCAATAATTTTTGGTGGGAAGACTGTTCAATAACTTGTTGAGGAAGACTGTTCAATAATTTGTGGAGGAAAGATATTTTGTTTGTGAAGGAAGACTGTTCAATAATTTGTGGAGGAAGTCTGTTCAATAATTTGTGGAGGAAAGATATTTTATTTGTGAAGGAAGTCTGTTCAATAATTTGTGGAGGAAGATTGTTCAATAATTCGTAAAGGAAGACAGTTCAATAATTTTTGGTGGGAAGATATTTCATAATTTGTGGAGGTAGACTGTTCAATAATTTGTGGAGGAAGACTGTTCAATAATTTGTGCAGGAAGACTGTTCAATATTGATTGAGCGTATGTGTAGACAGAGAAATTGACTTGCATAGTAACTGTCTGTTTCGCATCAACTGTAATGATCTCACCTGATGATGTTTCATATTTCTTGGAAAATATGAAACTGCCTATTACCTTGAAGTGTTGATGTCTGCTGCGTCCATACAATCATATACCCCACTAAAACACACACACACACACACACACACATATATATATATATATATATATATATATATATATATATATATGTACAAGGTTCATTAAATAAGTTTCCAGACTTTTTTCGTATGGGCACTTTTATTGATTGTACACATATGAAACTCTAGTCCCTTTCAAAGTAATCTCCTCCGGCTGCAATGCACTTGTTGTACCGTTCCAACAACTTCTGGAAGGCCCTATAGAAGTCCTCTTATGTGAGCGTGTCAATGACCTTCGTCACAGCCTCTTTCTTCTCAATTGTCTCATAACGACAGCCTCTAAGTTTTTCCTTGAGCTTAGGGAATAACCAAAAGTCACAGGGAGCAAGGTCTATGGAGACAGTGAGAAACTGTCTTGATGCCCATCTTGGTCAAATAGTCTGTGACAAGGATCGGGTTGTGGACTGGTGCATTGTCCTGGTGGAAATGCCACTGACCCGATTTGAAGAGTGCTGGCCTTTTCCCAAGGAATCTCTTCCTGAACTCCCTTAAAAGCTCAACATAGTATTCCTTGTTGACTGTTAGTCAAGTGGGAACCCAGTGCATGTAGATCATGCCAGTTCTGTCAAAAAAGGGATCATCAAAGGTTTGTGGTTGGATTTGCTCTGTCTGGCCTTCTTGGGTCTGGGAGAGCCAGCATGCTTCCACTGGGAACTCTATCTCTTGGTCTCTGGGTCATAGCAGTAGATCTAGCTTTCATTGCAGGTCACCAGAGCACCAAAAACTGCGGGATCTGAATTAATCAGCTCGACCATCTCCCTGCTGTCATGATAACGTCTTTCTTTCTGATCTTCTCTGAGCACCCTTGGGACAAACATCGCGCAAATATTCCGCATCTTCAGTTCCTCGCGAATAATTGTGTACAGTTCCCACACTGACATCAAACTGTGCACTTATTGTCTCTATAGACACACGACGGTCCTTATCCATGAAATTCTTTATTTGGCAATCAACTCTGGTGTATTGACTTCCTTACTCCTCCCACACCTCTCATCATCCCTCACAGACTCCCTGCCTTCCTTAAATCTCTTATACCACTCAAAAACTGATGCTCGATTCATGCAAAATGTTTCAAAAGCAGTCTGAAGCATTCCATACGTTTCTGTGGCATTTTTTCCAAGTTTAAAACAGAATTTTATTGCATATAGTTCTTCTACAGTGTTCTCACGTCCAGATTGCATTTTTGAAATTCACCAGCTGTGACAATCAGGCTTTAGTAGGGTGTATTTAAATTCCTGCTGTAACTGTTCCTTTAAACCTGAAATAATAAAAATTCGTCAGTCATCTGATAAGATGTATAGCAATAACATAATGAATTTTCCAGAGTCTACGACAATTTTAAATGCCTGTTCAAAAAAGTCTGGAAACTTATTGAAGGCACCTCGTAAATATATATATATATATATATATATATATATACTAACCTACTATCTACCAGCATTCACGGTTACCAGGAAAAAAGAAAAAAACCCGCCAGGAACAAGAGATAAAAATATCTCGAATCACCGCCCGGGGAAAAAAGAAAAAACATCATAGAACAAAAAAAAAAGAAAAAAGGCCAACTCCATCACACCAGTTGAAAAAAATCAAGAGATATGCAGTCAGTTGGTTAAAAGAAAAATAAAACCCACCGTAAAATGCTGCAATGCTACAATTACAAGAGTGCTCAACACGAGTGGAGCCAATTACAAAATTAACTAAAAACCGTGAGTCGGAATTCTCCTACTAAAGTTTCAACTCAACGGATCATCAAGGAGTCTAGCACCGACGGTCGGTGCTAGACTCCCTGATGATCCGTTGAGGTGAAACTTTAGTAGGTGAATTCCGACTCGCGATTTAAGTTAATTTTATATATATATATATATATATATATATATATATATATTAGTTTTTATATATATTTAATAGCATGGAAGCTTGTCTGCAACCTCAGGTTTCATGTTTTATTAATGACAATCATTAGACAGAGAAAGAAAGATTTTAAAGAAATCGCAAAAAATCACAAAATATCATCGTCCATAAATATGTATTAAACCAATCCCTCCGCTACAGGCAAGGTATGACACATGCTCATTTTTAAATAGAGTACAACTGGTTTGAAAATCCGTGTTTTTTTTTCTCCTAGACTGGTTGCCTAAAATAGGCTAACGAACCCAGTCAACAAACCCAGTATATTCTCCCATAGCAAAGAAAAGAACAGGTGAATTCCCATTTTTGCATGGGCATTAGCGCAAAGTGAACAGCTGTGTCCAGTTTTTGAACTTTGCTCACTGACTACATTTTCTGCGATAATAATAATAATAATAATAACTCTAACACTAATCGAACTCTTTGATAAATAAATATATTCATACCAATTTTTTTATGAAAGGTTAATTTTCATCGGAATCAAAGATACGTTATAATATAATCATATAAAAAAGTGAACATTATTTCTTCGTATTAATTACCGAAATTTATTGCATTGAAAGTCTGAAACCAAAAATAAAATTGCAACACTTCTGTGACCAAAAATAAAATTACATAAATGTATATAAGAGGTGTATTTAATTTTGAAATGTTTCCTATTAACATTTTTAGTTTCATTGTTTCAATACTGTAAAAAAATTTTCATAAATAATACCTAATAATATCCGTTTTGATTGTGCAATATCCCGCAAAAATAATAAAATATTGGAATCTTTGGTTAAAGAAGTAGACTTTTTTTTAATTTGTCTAGAATTTACTTATTTATAATCAATGATATAAATGTGTGTGTGTGTGTGTTTGATTTGATTAGGATTCTTTGTTTAATAACATATCAACCTTCATGGGTTACTTAATGCCAAAGCCATCCTTGAAGAACCCATGGCTGTTGGGGATAAATGGCTTCATACTTTTCCCGAGGGGCATTAGTTCAAAATTGAATGTGATAGCGCGATGGGAGTTTGAACTCGCTGACTACGATGTCACAGTCCAGCACGTTAGTTACTGTTACATGAAGACTCCCCCCTCTTGTGTGTGTGTGTGTGTGTGTGTGTGTGTGAGCGCATGCGCACTCGTAGCTTTTCCCGATAGAGATACAAACAACATCGACTCTTGTAAACAAGGAAAGATAAAGTTGACATTTTTTTTTTCCTTTCGATAAAATCAAGCAATTTCCTCAATGTTCATAAAAATCTTATAGTCAAAATCATTGCAGTCAAATCCTAATCTCAACAATGCAACTTTCATGAATTTGTAATAGTTTCCATTGGAATTTAGAAGGATGAACTGTCTGAATACTTTATTTAATCTTGTCAAGTTCTTATAAGAATATCATCTACCAAAAGAAAAGATTATCTTAATTCTGTTTTGAAGTGGTCATGACATTGACTTTACTCCAGGAAGAATCTACGTAACTCAACCTGATTGGTTTGCTTTGCTTTGGTTTTATGGCATATCAACCATTGTTGGTTATTTAATGCAAAATCTGTTTTTTTCATATATATTAAATATATTATTTCTAAACATATTTTGTTGTTACATACAGTTAATCAAACAGTTCTATTTCCCACAATTTAATTTAGCCGAATTCAACAAACTTAAATGGTTCCAAGTATTGCTATGTATCACAAACAATTCAATTAAACATCCGTTATTTCTTTACACATAATTAAATGATCAGACAGTTCTATTTCAAAATTTTAATCAATCATTAGTGATTTGTTTGCACAGAGTTTAAATGTCAAACAGTTCTATTTGACCCATAGATACGACTCTATCAGTTTGCTACCACTCCAGGGTAAAGTGGACCTGAGAGCGATGGTAATGAAGGGGTACTCTGCATTCCTCAAAGCTCCGGGATTACTGAAGGCTCACCATCAGATTGTTTAATGTCATACACAGGATACTCGTTGGGGAAGGGTCTTAACCCTCTGCACAGATACAATCGGTGTATTCTATAGCCCTAGCCGATTAGGCTGAACTCAACCAGAGGCATAAACAGAGTATTACTTATATATGATTATACATATAATTATTTTCCTGTATACTGCTAAAAATCTCATTCATATACCGGGTTCTACAGAAATACCTCCCACACTTTAAACTGCCACCTGTCTAATGCAAGTGAACTTAAGCAAATGACAATTGTAACTCCATCTTGATAATTTTTCACCGTATACTAATTTGATATGATATATATATATGTATATATATATGTGTGTGTGTGTGGATAAGAAGTATATGTACATATGATATATAAATCATATGATATACTCATCATTCATTCATCATCATCATGTCGAGCCGCCAGCACGGATATCCTTGACCATCTCTCGCCACTTCTCCCTATCATTCATCGCCTCCTGTGTCCTCACATAGCTGCTGTATGTAAGTTCGGGCTGGTCGTCCTGCTTTTGCTTGGCCATATGTGGGGGTCCATAGGACTACGTCACTTACGAGCTCGTCCTTGCTTCTCCAGCAGTGTCCGGCGTGTCTGGCTCGTCTAACCTGTATAGTTTTCGTGATGGGAGGCAAGTGGCCGTACAGTTGGCGTCTCGTGGGGTGTTGTCGCCTGGACTTGTTCAATATTGCTCTCAACATTCTTGTGTAGTTACCGTCAAGCTTCTTCTCCAGCCGTTTGGTTAGCGTCCATGTAGTGCATCCATATAGCAGTATCGATACAACCGCTGCCTGGAAGAAACTGCGCTTCATTTCATCGGTCAGGTCTGATTTCCATATGATTGAGAGCCTATCTATAGCCGACCATGCTTTCGTCAGTCGTGTGTCGATGTCGTTTTCTGTTGATGAGACGCTACTTCCTAGGTTGGTGAATTTGTCCACTAGCCTCAGAGAGGCTCCGTCTAGAGTGGTAATGTTGCCCGTTTGGTTGTAACACATATATTCAGTTTTGTGCGCATTGACATGGAGGCCAATGCCTGCTGCAGCTCGTTCCAAACTATGCAGTAGTGTCTCTGCTTGATTAGGCGTATTCGCCAGTAACGCCAAGTCATCAGCGTAGTCGGCGTCTGTGATTGTTTTTGCGGGGTACCTTTTGCTTCTTTTCTTAGTCAGCTCGAAGCCATTTTCTCTGATTTTGTCGATCGAAGTTCTAACCACGTAGTCTAGACAGATGATAAAGAGGTATGGGGCTAGCGTATCTCCCTGTAGTACTCCTGCAACAATGTCGAAGTATTCCGTGTCTCCATCTGGTGAACGTACTTTCACTTTTGTGTTTCTGTTGAGGATCATTATTGCTGCTACGGTTTCTTTTGGTAGGCCGTATGCTAGTAGGATTAGTTCCATTTTCCCTCTGTGGATGGAATCGAAGGCCTTGGTAAAGTCGACAAATAGTAATGTCGCCTGAAGGTTTTTTGCCCGAACGCCTTCAAGGATTCTACGGATGGTCAATATTTGTGAGGTTGTGGATCTATTTCTCCGGAAGCCATTTTGGTTTTTCCTAAGAATGTTGTCTATTTTGGGTTATATGCGGTTTCGTAGTAGGGCATTGTAGATTTTGGCTGCTATGGATGTAAGTGTTATCCCTCGGTAGTTCTTGGCTAATCCGAGGTCGCCTTTTTTAGGGAAAGGAAGGATGCATCCCGTCATCCATCTTTCTATCCTATTTTGACTATAGACAGCGTTGCATTGCCGGAGCAGTATATCGTCGAATTGTCTAGTCTTCCACACTTCTGGGGGGATCTCGTCCAGCCCTGCAGCTTTCCTATTTTTAATTTTTTTAAGGACCGAGTCGAGTTCTTCTTGGGTTAAAGGCCCTAGTTTAATATCTCATTGCTTACTGATAATTCTGGTGATCGGTTCATCCGTTATTTTCGGCGGGCTTCCTAGTAGATTTTTGAAATACTGTTCCCACAGTTTAACTCTTTCTTGTTGGCTTGCAGCTTTCAATTTTGCTTTGGCTGTGCTCTTCCTTCTATTTACTTCGTTTATTGCTTGCCAGGCTATCCTGGATTGTCTATCTTCCACCGAGTCTCTAATCTTATCTATCTGATTTTGTATGTATTCTGCCTGTTCTTTTAGATATATTCCTGCTAATTGATATTGTGCCTTTTCTAGTTTTCGGGCATTTGTGTTTGTTGGGTTCTTCCGATAGCTTTTGGAGGCAGTTTTCACGAGTGCACGTTTTTCTCTAACCTCTGACGTTTCCCAAGGGACTCTATATTTAGTTGTAGGTTTTGTTGGGATACACTTTGATGCCGCCTCTAGGTGTGCTTCAACAAAATTTTCATATTCGTCATTTGGGGTAACTTTTTCTGTCTTCTCTTGTAGTGTTTCGAATCTGTTTCTTAATTTTAATGCATATTTGTCTCTAATGTCTCTGTTGTTAAGTAGGGCCCAGTCATAGTGCTTAGTTGTCGCTGTTCGTGTGGCGTTTTTTCGTAAGCTTAGACGTATTTTGGCCGTGACTATTCGATGATCGGAGGACACACCCTCGAAAGTGGAGTATGCCTCGCAATTCATCGCACTATTTTTCCATTTTCTGTTTATAAAGAGGTAGTCTATCTGTGCTTTACTCTTGTTCGCGTATGTGTGGGTCCATAATTTTCCCTCCCTTTTTTGAAAGTTTGTATTGAGGCATGTTAATCTATTTTCTATCATGAAATCAATTAGATGTTGTCTATTCCTGTTTGACGTGTTGTGTAGGCTGTATTTTTTGTTTCTGTTTTTCCCGATTTGTGCATTCCTATCTCCGCCAATGACTAGCAGGTTATGTTTCGGAATGCTACGTACTAGGGAGGATAGCTCCTCGTAGAAAGTGACTAGTTCGGTTTTTCGCTAACATTGGTAGGGCTGTAGCAGGAGATGATCGTTGCTTTGGGGTTGCCATTAAACGTTGCGGCCATCATCCTAGGTTGTATTCTCTCAATGCTATTAAGTGTTTTTAGCGCTCTTGGTCCTATAAGCATTCCCACCCCTCCTACCGATGCATTGACAGAGTTTTTCCATGCCGATACAGTCACCAGCATCCATCCATTGCCAGTTTGATATCTTCGGTGTGAGTGTATCGATGTTCTTGTATACAGATTATGTCTATCTTATGTTCTACGGCTGATGCAGTTAGCTCTGGTAGTTGACCTATTCTATTTAGGGTTCTAACGTTCAATGTCGCTATCTGTATTGTTTGTTTGCATTTTAGTAGTTTTTGTTTGAGCTCTGTAGCTGATTTTTCGAACACTGAGGCCAGGGCTCCAACCTCAGCAGGACACGCCCCTTTTTTACCCGCGCGAAGAGCGATGCGGTTTGTGTATGTGGTTTGAGTATGAGTCATGGTTATCTTTTGATGGCTGTTTTTATTCTCATCTATAGAAGCCACTCTTATAGATGAGCAGCAGTAGTTCCCCGATCGAACTGACAATCCTGAGCGTTAAGCCGCAAGACTCACACGTTCAGGAAATATTAGGCATTGCGAATTCGAACACCTTCACGTACTCGATGCTGCTTCCCATGTGTACGTGAAAAAAATAAATAAATAAAATAAAGATTTAAAAAAAATAGAAAGAAAAAATAGAAAATAAAAATAGAGAATAAATATAGAAAATAAAAAATAGAAAATAAAAATGGAATGAAATGAAAATAAATCCTTTTACCTTAAGTTTTAACTTTGTTAAAGTCCAGGACTGACATATATTCAAAGAGATTTTGGGGTATATTTTATCTTGTCATCCGATACAGGCCCTACCAGGTTTTTATTTTATTTTTTATTATTTTTATTTTTAGTGGAGGTGGAATGCTAAATTTCTAAGTTTGGCGCGGTAAATTCAAACAATTGTTAAGTTGACTCGTGATAGTTGCACCTGGTAAAACAATTTAGTCGATTAGAAATAAATCAAGATTCTTAGATTAAAATATAACAAAAATTCACCAGCAGATTTTACAAGTCATAGAAAATCCAGTGTTATTTTTGAAAAAGAAAATTGTACTAACCTCTACCCATCGCGTCTTTCCTTACAATTGTTAAGTTTTTTTTTCTATATATCCACATATTTATGAATCTTTTATGTCTTTCCTTATATTTATAATGCCACCTGATTCTAGAATGTTCCATTCCAAATATTTCTTTAGCGTTATGATATACTAATTATATATATATACTAATTATATATATATATATATATACTAATTAGATATATATATGTGTGTGTAGATATGTTATATATGTAGATATATATAAATGATGTGATATACTAATTATATATATATATATATGTGTGTGTGTGTGTGTGTGTGTGTGTGTGTGTGTGTGTGTGTGTGTGTGTGTGTGTGTGTGGTGTGTGAATATGATATATATGTCGACATGATATATATATATATGTATGTTATGATATACTAATTATTTATTCATATATATATAAAATATATACTAAATATATATTATTTGTAAACGACTAATTTGTAGGTAACCTTATTTTTAAACCAGCCAGAGTTCGTTTGCACACAATCAAAAGTCATCAAGTATTGTAATCTA
The DNA here is from genome assembly GCA_963585895.1 of Sepioteuthis lessoniana. NCBI lineage: Eukaryota > Metazoa > Mollusca > Cephalopoda > Myopsida > Loliginidae > Sepioteuthis > Sepioteuthis lessoniana. Next base: position 98,081,589 of record OY757922.1, on the reverse strand, counting down.
GCCATAATAGTTCTATTTGCAAACAGTTAAATAGTTTTAAGTATTGTAAATGATAAAATATTTCTATTTGACCCATAGATGAAACTCTACCAACTATCACTCGGCTTCAGATAGTACAGCCCATTTGCCAAAGTTCCAGGGCTGGAACCTCACCACTACATGCAGTTGAGTTTTATATCAAGGGCACCCTTTTGTGTGGTGGGGGTCTTAACCTTCAGCTGAGATGCCGTCGGCCTATTCTACAGCCTGAGCCGACCAGAGTATTCTCAACTGGAGTGGACTATCGGTGATGGTCGATATGACAAGGACCAAAGGATTTTTTCAAGCAGTTCTTGAATTGCTTCTTTGATGTCCCTCAGTCACGATGGCCACAGTATAATCCTAGGAAGACAGTGCTTACCTCCCATCCTGGAGATGTGTCCTGCCCTGCATAGCTGAGACGTCCATCAGATAACCTTGATACTGGTGATTTTCAGTTAGATGGCCTCCATGCTGGTGATCTTTGCCTTTTTAAGATCACGAAGTCACTCCAGAGGATTAAAGGGTAGAGAGGAGGCAGCGCTAGTGAAATTGTTCGAGTACTTATAGGTGGTGCTGATATGTGACCCACAACTCTGAATCATATAACATTGTATAAACCAACGAAATATCATTCTTGTAGCCTGTATTATTTTTCTCCACGAATTCTGTATTTGAACATTAGAGAGAAAAAATGGATTTTGCCGTGTCTAGTGCGTATCGATTAATTCCTTAATATTGATAAAACTGTTTTACTTTGAAATTGTCACGATTTGTAAATCTTTTGTATCTTCTCTTTCCTATCGTCTCTTTTCAGGCATCTATTTGACGGTGACAATGGGTATGACGTCGTTGTCCATCATCCTGACTGTGTTCGTTCTTCAACTGCACCACGTGGGACCACAGCAAAAGCCAGTGGCAAGATGGCTAAAAATACTGAGCTTCAACTTTCTTGCCCGTCTGGTGTGCGTTTCCACGCACGGCCGGCGCGAACCTTGGCGGAGATACACCATGACAGACAACATCCCTCGAGAGGACATGTGTCTGACCACATACGTGGATAGCACCTGCACGACCGACCCAGCCAATTGCAACGGCACTATCGCCTCTACTAACGCCTTGAATATGGCGCCCGACAAAGGCGGCGGCTGCAGTGGTCTGGGAGGCGAGCAGAATGGAGAACGAATCACCAGACACCTGAAGATCCTCGTCTCGCGACAAGAGGCCGATGACCATGAAGAAGTCGTACTCGAATGGCGACTAGTCGCACTCGTCATGGACCGCTTTTTATTTTGGTTGTTCCTTATTGGTTCCTTCCTCTCATCTCTGGTCATTTTGGTCATTGAGCCTTTGCGAAAACCTGATGTAAATCCAGACACAGCCTCTTGAGAGACATTACAATTATAAGGTATAAAATTTAAAAAAAAAAGAAAGAACAAAGCAATGAAAATGGAGCCAAGTGACGCAAGGATATCCGACAAAATAAATACATCTTAGCTTATGCAGTTACTTGATGGAAAAAAAACACTCACGGCCCCCATTTTAAATTCTTGAAATATGTATAAAAAGAAAACACGAATTCAAACACAACGTTTGGACTCAATTGGCAGACTTAGTTTTATTTATTTTTAATCCTTTTTATTCGATACGAAATAGACTCAAAGAAACGATGATGGCACATTAATTGCGATTGAAATCAATTGTTTACTTACCGGCATATCAATGGATCCGTCAGAAACATTTTAAGCGCGCGCATGTGTGGAGGATGTATGCGCGAAAGAGAGAAAGATATTAACAAGAAAAAACGGAAGTCTAATTTCATATTGTTTCATTCGTAGGCACTACTGAAACTGAAAAAGATATTTCTATACTTCTGATGTTTCCCAAATTTAATATATATATATATATATATATATATATATATATATATATACGTGTGTGTGTGTATGTGTGTGTGTGTGTGTGTGTGTGTGTGTGTGTGTGTGTAGCAAAAGCATACACACTTAATTTCACCGATTTGCGTACGCACACAATAACCATGGGAATATATATTAACGCATTCACAAGTTTCAGTATTAAAATACTTTGTCGGGAAGTATTATACATAAATTGTGTATTGTATAAATATTTAAGCTTTGGTATTTCCTAATCAGACTATAATATATCGCAGAACTATGTACTAGCGCACACACACATACACACATACACACGCGCGCGCACATACGCACACAGAAGCACATACACACGCATGCACATATACACGCACGCACGCACGCACGCACGCACGTGCACACAGACGCAAATAACAATTACCATAAAATATAGACATCGGATTGAATTGGGATAGAATGAGAATTTTATTTGAATTTTAATTCTAAATTTCGATTTGACACTAAAATCTTTTAATTGATTGAAATCGCAATAATGACAATATCAATATCAAACTTTGATTTCTCATTTTGTTTTCTATATTTTGTATTTATTTGCTTGGCTTTATTTGCTTCAGTTCAGAAGATGTTATTTTGTAATTCTATTAACTTTGTTTGTACTCTCTGTTCAGTAATTTTGAAGTGTGTGTGTGTGTGTGTGTGTGTGTGTGTGTGTGTGTGTGTGTGTGTGTGTGTGTGTGTGTGTGTGTGTGTGTGTGTGTGTGTGTGTTGGGGGGTGAAGGTGGACGTGTATGTGGGTGTGTTTTTGCGTTTTGGATAGATGGAGGGTCTAGTATTGGTGCCAAAATATTGTCTGGTGCCAGAAAGAACCTCCTGCTGCCGCCGTCAAATCACCACCACACACTTGGAACTTCGACAAAAATCCTTAAGCTGCAATCATTTCAACAAATAACAAACCAAAATCATTAAACAACATAATTTTTTTTTTAAGTGCTATGAATACAGTTTTTATAGACGCATTTCGAGATTGCCGTGTACATGTTGATGATGATCACTTACAAATTGAATGACTCCGATTTTCAAATGACTTTGTTTTCTCTTGATCCAATTCGAGGAACGCCTAGATGGAAAAATGTCGAAAGGAATGAAACTAAAATTAATTAATGAATTAGATAATTAAAAGGACAAAAATAATAAATCAACAAGAAATATATAATTGATGAGTAATATGATAATTAATTATTTATACCCCGGACATTTTAGAATTATATTTTCCATAGAGCTAATCTTGAAGTAAATATACTGTTGTATATTTAAGAAAATTAATATCACTACACTACATGCTATTAATGAATTCAAACTGTGAATATGGATATTAAGTGTATATATATATATATATATATATATATATATATATATATATATATATAATGTCACCATTAAAGTATACACACAGTACATGTATCTATGTGTGTATTTTAATTAATATTAAGAATGAAATAATTCGACGGAGTGTCTGTCTACCAGACAGGATACATCGATATGTATGCGCGTAGATTCCTACTAAAGTAGAATCGGCATCCATTTTAGTTGTTATTAGGAGTCATTCAATCAGTGAACTCAACCAAAAGATATCGGATGCCTAATTGTCTTGTTGTTGTTGTTGCTGTTGTTATTATTATTATTATTATTATTATTATTATTATTATTACTATTATTATTATTATTATACGGGTCGGAAAATCTTAAACGAAAAAATATAATTCTTGCTGGGAGCATCTGAATCAAGAGACTAATATTGAATGTTGCGTGTCAATAATCATCTTAAATTCGGTCAAATTTGCAAACAGGCTGAATTAATCTGAAATGAAGGAAAACAAACATTTTAAAAAGAAAAAGAAAATATTTGAAATTAAACAGCTTCATACGACAAACATAAAACTATAAAGCAATAGAAATGCCTTGTAAATATTTATGGTAGTCTTATGGAGCTACACTGTTATTTTGCTACTTTCGGCACAATGGAACATTGTCTTGCCAAAAGATTTCAAATGCTCATTTTGCAAATTGCCTATAACATTGCCAACAGCCACAGTTAGCATAGACAACGAAAATATTCTTGTTTGTTTATTTTGTTGTTGTTTTTTTTAATTCCGGTCCAATCTTAAAGAGTGAAATTTTTACCAACTTTTCATTGGTAATCCATGAAAAAGACCCCTAAGAACATCGATGGTGCCATCTTCCATTTAGCTTATGGAATCAATGTCTTCTTTCATATCTACAGCTTAGTTTTCTTTTGAGTAGAAAAAAATTATCAAAACTCTTGAAGAATCCGACTTTCTAATGGAATGCAGCATAAGGAAGAAGAAAAAAAGAAGATTGGTTTCATTTTTGTGAGATTAATCAATAGTGTCAAATCAGCTGGTGATCAATAAAATGTGAAAGAGCATCGATTGGTGATCGATGACATTTACTAGCTGAAAAAAAAAGTTTGGAAAACTTATTGAATATGGAGAACGTTCGAATTCAATCACGGCCGACGAATTTGGCATCTTGGAAAGCACGGGTGTATTTAGCGAAATATTCTACGAAGAATTTTAGAAGAATGGCTAAATAATGAACGATAAAAATGAATGCATGAAACACGTGCTTCATAGCCTGATTGCATGTGCGCATGATTAACATTTTTGATAAATATTTCAGTCTATGTAACAATCTAGCGATTAATATAATCTCGGTTTGTTATTATTATTATTATTATTATTGAAGTTTTCTGCACAGAAACTGTGACTGGATCATTGAACTAAAATTTTTCTCTTATGGTCTTTTATGATCTCTTTTTTTACCAATTTATATAACCTTCATATATTAATTAGATATCTTTTCAAGTGTGTATATATTTTATACGCACAACATTCACTTTGTCTTTCATTTGCAGTTGATCTACTCCATTTTGAATTTTGCATTTTAAATAGACGCTTCGATTCTGTTTAAATGTTCCTTGTATAAGACTAAAAACTAAGACAGGGATCTTTCTTTTCTTTTTTCTTTTCTTTTCTTTCTTTCTTTCTTTCTTCTTATACTCGATTGCTGTTGGTGTCTGAAAAACCTTGCTTACTTTCCCATATTTTCTTTAATTTCCAATAAAGTCACAAACTACTTTTGAGATATATGTATGCATATCAAATTTGTATTTTTATTGGAGGATAATCCTTTTAAGGAACAGGGCGATCTTTCGGTTCAGGTCGGTAGAAACTTGATTAAGGGGAACTATAATCGAAAAATATTTTTAGATGGATTGAAACTATAAATTCAGGATACAAAGTGGAAAATACAGTGGAGTTACTTTATTCAAAAGTGTTAAATGTTCAATTCTCTCTTTAATTTATAGATATAAAAAATAATATCACAAGTAAATAATGTTAGATTAAATTGATAATGTTAGTTTTCTCCCTTATTTCTCGAATTTATGCTTTCCATCCGCTCGTAATTATTTTTGGTGATCGCTTCCCTAAATTACTGATTTGCAACTTCTGATATTCTAAACCGAAAAATCGCCAGAATTTACTTTGCATGTTTTTTGGGGTTTTTTCTTTCTTTCTTTTTTTTTTTTTGGCTATTTTTTTAAAACTTAGATCCTGAATGCTGACCAAATATAAATCATATTTTGACAAAATA
>OY757922.1:98021004-98073504 GCA_963585895.1 Sepioteuthis lessoniana | reverse complement strand
AACCGGTTCTCACCAACTTAATATTTAAAGAATATGCTAAGCCATAAACAACAATAAAAAAAATGAAATAAAATAACTTAGATGAATAAGATTCAAAATTTAACTGATAAATTCTACACTTTTTAACGTTGTGCTCTTCTCTCCTTGTAGATTTCATTTTTCCAAGATGAAATTCAATCTCATTCTGAAGATATATTTGTAGCAAAACATGTAGTAAATTTGATTTTTCGTATAGTTTTCCTTTCCTCACACTGTCGAATTTTATTCCATACCTTATATATATATATATATATATATATATATATATATATATATATATATATATATATATATATATATATATATATATATATATATACTAATCAACCCTTCGTATGTGCGTATTACGTATGCGTATATTCAACCAATCGTGACTCTTGACAATTCTAGAAATGTTCCATTGAGCAAAACTTGAATTTTCTGTACACCATAAACATGAATGAAGCGTTGCTTGCAAACTTTCCGACGCTGTCTCTAGCATCTGCTGATGGCGTTGTTTGCCTCATATCTCGTTGTTAACTTATGTTTTAATTATCCTTTCAATTTTTCCGAAATATTGAATGGAAATGTAGTTTAAAAATAAGTATCGAAATTTTTATAAAAATCTATTTTGGTAGATTCTTAAAAATGTTCAAGTTTTATTACAATTTTTTTAAAGGAAAAATAACGTTTCACACTAAAACTTTTCACAAATACACAGATTTTTGTAACAGTTTTCTCTAAATTTTCTTCTTTCTAATGGCACGAAGATTTCGATAACATTTACATGTGATATTTTCCCCCAATATGTCAATTTACATTACATTTGGTATATATAAAATAATATAAAGATGATTTTTAAGGCGAGATGCATTTTTTTTTTATTAAATAGACTCGTTCTTTGACATATCAAAATCTCCAGAGGTTCAACTCCTTTATATAAAATGTAGTATTTGCATATAGTCTACGTACATTCTGTCTTATACAAAGTGTTTTAAAAAAAGTGATATGATTTGAAATGTAAATATCTGTGTAACTACATAGTCTAGGAAATAATCTGTCTTTTAAACCTAAGCGAGTTGATATCAGTTTTTCAAAAACACTGTACTTTTTATCAAAATTAAATTTAAATTGCGATGATTGTCATTTGCAGTCAGTCTAGATCTTATTGTAGTTACTCTCCACTGTTTGATTTTGACACCGATTTTAACTCTAAAAATAGTAATTGCAACAACAATAACTAAATAACGTCTTTATATATTTGTTCATTAAAAACTGATTCTATATTAGGAACAGTTTCCTTCGTATTTTAACATCACCTATTTCACATTAAGACATAATTTTAGTCTTATTTTATGATTAACAAAAAATCATTCTATCATTTCTTTTATTTTTATGCATTTTTTAGCTCTTAAATCTAAAGTTGTAGTATTTTCAACAAACCTTGAGACGTCTCTATTGATTAGAAAAAGTGGATAGAGAAGCTCAAAATTTTCTTTTAAAAAAAGGGGATGGGCAAAGTAGCTTAAAAATGTCGTCGTAATGGAGTTTATTCAATTCTGGTCATATTTATTGACTATCCTAAACATAAGTTTGAAGGCGATTACTACTTAGACGACTGGATCTTTCTTTTAAATCCCTAAAAAAATTCCTCAACTAAGAAAATAGTTTAATTTTAGATGTTGCATCTACTTATCCTCCTTATGACAACAATTGTTGTTGAGAAAAGAACAATAACTTTAGCTATCTTGCAACACTTTTTTCTGGTGTTTAATATACAAGTTGAGATAAATTACTTAAACCAAACGTATTCCAACGTCATCTCAGCACAAATTTTTAAAACTATAACAAGAAACATGTTCTCTGCGTCAACCAAACTGTTTATATTCTAAGACTAAAAATCTACGGTCCATATATATTTTTTTAGATTTAATTTTGATAGAAATATAGATGTTATGTAAACATGACATGGCATTACGTTATCAATCGTCCAATAACTTTCATCGATTTTTATTCTTATTGCTTTAAATTGTTTTCATATTCTTTAGGATTGAATATTATTGAGTTCATTCTTTGGAATTTATTGAATGTTTATTTTCATAACTGTTGACGGTAAGGGAAATAAAACACACGCCTTACATTTGTTGATATATATTCTAAAGTTTACAAGATATTTTGTCAAGTGAAATCTCCTTGAAACAAAATAAGTACTAAGATAGTTTGTTTTTTATGTGGATATAATCTATATCTTTTTACATTCACTGATAAGAATCAGTTAGATATGTTAATTTTTAATTTTAAGATTATCTTGATGGAGCGCAATTTACCAATCCTTTTTATTCTCTTTCTTTCTTTCTTTCTTTCTTTCTTTCTTTCTTAAGATTTGTTTAATTTGATTCGTAAAGTGTATTAAAGAAACTATAATTTTAAGATTTGGCTATGAACTGTATTTAGAAGGTTTCAATTTGATTTCTTTGTGAAGTGAAGTAAAAATGGTATCACTAAAACATTTACTCTGAAGGAAAGTAAAGTGTTATTTTGGGAAATATAAGTGAAGAAAAAGAAAATATATCAATTAGATTGCATTAAAAAAAGTTTCACACTTAATGATCTTTTGAAAGAAGAACCTCTAGACAGAATGATTAATAAGTATTTAGTAGCATTTGTCTTCGAGAATGTTATTATCTTATAATATCTTAACAAGATTCCTATATTCTCATATTGTAATAATGCTATGAACCATTGGTTTCAGTTGCAATGACTTTTAGCTGAAGGCATCAGATGTTTCTAACCTCATATCTCAGAACATTGACATTCAGCTTCGCTTCTCCCTACTCACTCAGGTACACCCGTTACCTTAAATGTTGAGCTTAAGACATTCAAATTACCTTCTTCTTCTTCTTCTTCTTCTTCTTCTTCTTCTTCTTCTTCTTCTTCTTCTTCTTCTTCTTCTTCTTCTTCTTCCGATTTAATCACTATTGTTTAAACATTTCTACAAAATAAAACATTGTTGCATTCTTTTCTCTTCTTCCTTAAATGAAATTCTTTATTTCCTGTATTGAGCTATAAGAGTACTGTTATTATTCGCATGTTTGTAATTCACTTAAGAATTTACTGATTATCACAATGTTTAAAAGTTCATTAAAAATACTTATCATTTTTTAATTCGTAACTAATCAATCAGTCTGTTGTGTATTAAGCTCCGTAGAAAGTGTTAAACTCACCTAACTGCATACACACACACACACACACACACACGCACATACACACACATATATATATATATATATATATATATATATATATATATATATTTCGTTGAACATAATAGACATTTTTTGTCTACATATTTTTTTGTTGATCCTTTCATATTGCCGTATTGATTTTATAATATTCGGCGGGAATTGATTGATGTATCTTCCATAATTATCTATTTCCCAAGTACTTTCTGCCCGACTTTAGGCCATCATCACAGGAGGATCTATTACAAAAGTAATGTAACTTTTGTATGTACATTACTACTTTGTGAGAAGAGCGTCTGTACCGTTGCAGTATGTAGCGTTTACTTATAAATTTGTTTCTATAAATAGTGTCAGTAGCTGAAGACATTTAAGTACATTACCACTGGATTGAAAATTGATTCAGTTAAGTTATATATATATATATATATATATATATATATATATATATATATATATATATCTTGAAATAGTACAATATGGTGAATCTGACAAGATGATAAACATAAGTGGAAAGATGGATAAACTTGACATCTACAGAAGGTTTAGTAGTAGAGATACGGTAGAGATATTCATGATAGGGTTTAGTAGTATAGATATTTCATATATATATATATATATATATATATATATCCAGTGTGTGTCTGTGTGTCTGTGAAACATTGGTTTCAGTTGCGATGATAGTGACCCATTGACATAATGGTAAGAGTGTTCGCCAATGGTCCGAGAGACCAGGATTCAATCGCCGGTCGAATCATACAAAAGTCTCGAAAATGGTACTTGATGCCTCCTTGCTTAACACTCAGCATTATAAGGTACGGATCAAGGGTAAGTGGAGCAATCCAGGGAAAAGAAAAGTGCTCTCCCCGACACGTCGCTGTAGTAGCTATAGAAAAGGGAGACTTCAAGTCACCCTAGACTACGGTCGAACAACTTACAACTAACTTATGCATACGTATATATATATATATATATATATAATGTATGTGTGTATGTAGGTGGGTTTAACCCACATGCATTATATATATATATATATATATATATATATATATATATATATATATATATATATAAAATGTATGCGTGTATGTAGATGAGTTTAACCCATATACAAGAAACTGACTGTCACCAAGCGCCGTTGACTCTCTATCTATGCTATCCATATATATATATATATATATATATATATATATATATATATATATATATATATCACTGATATCGTTCCCTTTTTATTTATAAATATACATAGATATGTGTACATACAAGTATGTCTGGGTGTGTCTATAATATGTATGTATGTATCTATGTATAGGTGAGACTGAATTAGTTGGACAAAAGTTAAAACTGTGCAATTAATATTAAAAGTGTATCTAATATTAATGTTTATGTTATTTGTTTGTGACTGCGTTTTAAATGCTGTCAAACTGTCCATGAAACTTATTCTGTGATAAGAACATGAAATATTTTCAGGTTTCTTTAGAAAAAAAATTTGCACACTTAGATTTCAGCGTCTGTTATGAAGAACGCAAATTAAAAAGAGGATTTCATTTTATTGAAAACAGCTGCAAATAACGTCTTTTCTAAATTTCTGTATTTTTTTGATGATTTATTTTCAAGATCTATTCCACTGAGCATACACAAAGATAGATGAATAAACTTGCAGTCTGAGTTTCGATCTGAAATAGTCGCCGGGTATAATGTTCGGTAGATGAAGAGAACATGAGTTGAAAAAGGAAAAAATTCTTGAAAAATATTTTTTGTACAAAATACAGTAAATTCTTTTTTCATTAATAGGGTAAGGACGTTTTAAAGGATCTGCGCTAAAATATACCTATATTTTCGTCTATAGGCGACTTTCTGACACCTATTTTTTTTTCTCTCATATAAGGGGGTCGTCTCACACATGAGATGCAAGCTTTGTGTGTGTAAATAGTTAGAAAAGCCTAGACCTAGTTTGTATATTGTGTACGGGATCACCTCCTGATATTAAATTAAAATTAAGGTCTGAAAATGTCGCATTTTACATGGGTTATGAGTTAAAAAAATCGTTATTGCAAGAAGCCTGAAACGATTTGAAAGGGAAAAACTGACTCATTTGAATCTTCGTAAAACATTTGAAATAACATTGCAGACATTTGAATAGATCCTCTCTTTCTTTTTCTTTTTTTCATTTTATTTTCTTTTGTTCTCTCGTTACTTGATTTTAAAACCAACGTCACAAACATCTTCACTACGATTACTTTCGAATATTTGAAAATCGTATTGTAATACCAAATAAATCATCTAAATATACAAAAAAAAATAATTACTAAAAAAAGTCAACACTTTTGTAGTTTGAAAAAGATTAATTATTTTATGATCTTTGTTAATGGGTTATTTCTTTTAAGCAGAAATTTATTAAAGCAAAGAACTTAGTTTTATTGATTTTATATAAATTCATAAATTTAATCTCATTGGTGGAATATCCTGATCACCACTCTAATTTTAATTTTTTCTCGTATACAGTTCAATATTATGAGTGGAATAAAGTATTCCCTTTTTTCTTTCAATAGTTTCTCTATTATCAAAATACAGGATAAACTTTGGTAAACCTTCAGGTTGACGTTATTACCGAACAATAGCAAATGTGCGTTCAAATCCTGTTAAGAGTTTTATTTCAAGCAAAATATTAATATTAATAATTATCAAATATTTATAATTTAAAGAGAGCGTCATTTTAACGTAATTTATGTAATACTTTATTTATTTATTTATATTTTTATTTATATTTTTTGTCCTTTTTTTTTTTAGGTAGTGGAGTTGTTTTTGGATTTTTTTTTACAGTTTCTGAAGAGTCTCACTTATAACTAAATATGAAAAATAATTTCACAATAAATCTAAGTTTAAAAGTAACACAATATTTATTTAAGTTAAAAAATAAACAAGACAAGATTAATCATTTATTTATATTCATATATAATATATTTACTCCATTGTACAGTATAAATTCTAATCAAAGCGTCCAGCACTAATTAAACCTCTTTGCTAAGTTGACGATTTCTTCGATGGCATATTGAAAACAATTCAGTTTACTAATAATATATCTACAACGTCCATGAAAGCAGTGAAAAAATTACTTTAACTTGCCACAATTTGAAGCCGTTCTCGAAGAATATAAAATATCCAATTATAATGATGATGAGGCTATCTAAACAAAGAGTTTCTTCTTTTCAATTAGAAAGAGATATACAATTGAAAGAGTTGCATACGCCTATCATTTAAAATATTCTGCTCGTGTGTGTTCAGAATAAATTTGATTGTAATTAACACAATTATCAATTGATCGGTTTTAATGAAAAATCAGACGCACAATAAAATATATTATTCAGTCATTCAAGATTAATGATTTTCAAGCAATCCAAGTACTTATTAATGGTTCAGTTCACTCTGGAAGAGGTACTTGACAATGTTCTTTTTCATAAGATTGACATATTTTTAGTCTGTTTGTTATACTGGACAATTAATATTTATATTCTTTGATTATATCAGTTGATAGAATTAATTTATTCCCCGGAACCAATAGATTTAAATGATATGTGATGCAGGAAATTGATTATCGAAGACTGAACAGCAATTGAACTTATAAAGAATAATTATTTTAGAATTTAAAATATTTTTATTGATATATTTTTAACGTTAAAAATGGAAAGATAGTGAAATTACTTTTTCGATGAAAAAAACTGGAAATTGAAAAAAAAATTTTTTTAATCTAAAATAATAAGTTCCTCAAACTAACAGTTCGCAGAAACCATTATTTCCTGTAACCAACGTTCCTATATTTGTATCATAGGATTAAATGGAAGTTTTCCTCTGAAAAAAAAAAAGTTTCCCTCTTTCTACTTTCAATTCTTCCCTATTATTTATTCTATTTTGAAAGTCGGTTCCAGCCATAATTATCTACAGTACATCCACCCTTTTCTCTGCAAAGTTTTCTTTAGTGTTGTTGTACCAAAATAATAGAACTAGCAACTTAGATGTCTGAGTCATAAAGGAAAAGCATGAGACAAAAGGAAAAGGCTAATTTGCTCTTGTTTTTTTTTGTTTTTGTTTTGTATTTTTTTTGGCTTGTTTTTGTTGCTGTCTTTTTTTTTTTTCGTGAGGTGGTTGTGAGAGAAAAATAAAGAATACGAATTACGAATAATCTTTAAAATATTTAATACTTTATACAAAGTGGGGCAGATGTAATAAGCAGTCAATATTGAAATAACATGGACCTTGGTTTTTTTACCAGTGAACTAGTGATTTTTTAAACGGCTGATGACACAATCTACCGTAATGAAGTTTCTCTTTTTTATGTTCTCGTTTACAAAATGCTTTCATAATAAAATGAAAAAAGAAAGGGTGAGTATTTTTACGAAATTCTCACCGGGGCTCGACAGATTCGCCTAATTTAACCGAAACATTATTTGACATAAAAATATAAAATACAATCAACTATTATGTAAATGTTTTGTATTCTGTAATACTGGTTGCCTCATCACACACACACACATATATACATATATATTATACATAAATATATTATACATATATATGTTATATATATACATGTATATGTTATACACACACACAAACACACATATATATATATATATGAATATATATATATATATATAAATAATGTATATATATATATATATATATATATATTATACATATACATATTATACATATATATGTTAATATACAGGTATATGTTATATATATACACACACACACACACACACACACACACACATATATATATATATATATATATATATGTATATATATATATATATATATATATTAATGCACATCAGTAGAGAATGATAGATAAATCGATTTTTAAAGTATTTTAATGTCATTTTTTAAATGTTTCTCAAGCTTATCTTTTTCGAAGTCTATAAACAATTTCAAATTAGATTATTAAATGCATAATCATATTAGATTTATAATCAGATTAATAATTCCAAATTCGCTTTAAATTAAACTATTTAAAATAATTAAGAACTTAATCACCAATCTTTTACACAGTATGAATTCTTTCAAGTTGTTCCGTTTTTAGTTCCAAGATGAATGTCTAATTCCAAATACAAAAATATCTATGGATTAAATCTTAAAGATTTCGTATTTTCTTTCTTGTGAAAATGTAATTGATCCAATAAATACAGACAATGAGTGATAAAATTATTCCTCAATTGCTTATAAGATATTAATCTCGTACTTAAAAGATTTTATAATCATCTTCTTTTCATACACTGCAATTATTTTTTACAGCGTCGCTACTTCTGTTATATTCACCATCATTTTGATAATTTTAATTGTAAAGATAGATTCTTTCAGATTTTGATATTTGTGTGGTCACTAGATTCTTTTTTTTTTTTTTTTTTTGCATCAAAAACTGCTTTTTTATTTCAGTTTTGGGAAATAGCACAAACGGATGGTAATTTAACGTGATCTAAAGGAGAAGAACATTTTGATCATTTTCTTGCAGTGTTGCTTTTACCGGTTTTATTTGAAAGACACAAAAAACACCGGAATAATTAAAAGATTGCTACGACAAATAGTAACTTTTTCTTTCTTCTTTTTTTCCCCATCTCTGAAGCTTATTTTGCCTTTTGCATTTGACATCATCCGAATCTTTTCAATATTCTTATTTCCCAGGACATTTAACGTAAACAACAATTATTTATGTTGAAATAATAAAAAGAAACTATGAATGCAGCAACAATAAACGATTTTTTTTTTTCGAATAAATATTGAAAGAATACAGTGAAAATGTTTCAGATTTTAATGAATTTCATTTTATAATCTTTTTGTAAATCTGAACTTGATCAATAAATCTTGATAGACTTTAACTTCTTAACAACGTTCATAGCAAACGTTCTACTGGCTTTTGGTTTGAGTAAATAGAAGAAAATTTATTGTCTGTGGCCTTCTTCTAGATTCTTGGATTTGGTAAGGCGTTTGGATTGGACATTCCAACCGATTAACTATATTGAAAATAAAAGTTCATCATCAGTAACTGATTTCATATAATGACCGTCTTGGGAAAAACAGAAGACACCTCAGACATTTGTGATAAGTAAGCCAGATAGGAAATACGTTAGTCTCATAGCTGAATATGACATATGATAAAATAATTAAAGTAGTGAAAGAATTTCTATCAAAACTATTGAAATAAAATAACATTTTGTATGATATCGTTTGGAATTGCTGCAAACGTACATTTTAAATGCTTCTTTATAATATAAAGATCTTTTTTCTCTTTTGATATTTCTATGAAAAAAACCTGTTTCATAAAATTTCAAAATCGATTTCATTAGTTGCCAGCTGATTCTATAAGCAGCAAATCAGACAATCTCTGTACCAATGAGAAACTTGCATTAACGAGTCACAATTATAAAATGTTGGTTGGCGTCAAATATGTGGTTGAAAAATCATATCTCGCCAGCATCACACAAATTTTATTAATATATTCGCCTCAAAAAACTTTTATGCTTATGGACTCTTAATTTGTTTTTTCATTCACTATGATTAGAAGCAATTGCTATGTTTCATAAAAAGATTTCATATATCAATAAATTATCATATACTATGAATATCAAACTGTCTTTTTTTTATTTTGAATTTTATTGGTTTTCAAATTAGATATAGATACATCAGATTTTGTTTCTTCCTTGATGTGAAAATTACACATAAAAAAAAGAAGACATTATTCCTACCAACATTGTGCAAATGAAAATTTTATATCCTAATGAAGCATTTGTTTATAAATAAAGATTTGTTTAAGTGGAATCATCGAGAGTAAACAAGACTGTTTCATTATTTTTACCAAGTTCAATTCAAAACAAAAACATGTCACATTAATAAAAAGACGGTTAAATAGTTTCCTTCAAATGTTTTTAAAATATCTCAGTATTTTGTAATTCAAAACAAAAAAATGTCACATTTATATAAAGACGGTTAGATAGTTTCTTTCAAATGCCCTTAAAAATATCTCCGTATTTTCTAATTTAAAATAAAAAAAACATTTCGAAGAAAACAGAGTAAAATACTTTTCCTCAAAATTTACAAACGTTAAAAAGAAAATCTTAAAAGTCTGAAGAATTTATTACACATTTTAAAGACTTAAGTCAATACGAAATTAAATAATCTCTCGCATATTGATAATGAGAAAACTCGCAAAATTAAGGAAAAGAGATTTACCTGGGATCCACTGAATGAAGCGTGTTCCAAATGTACATTAAGATTCAACTGAAAACTTTGATTACAAACCTAGATCACATTTGTGACTTGCCCTTCATTTTTCTACATTCACCTCTTCGTCCATGCGGTTTAAGAAATATTAGTTGGCTGATTTTTCTTCAAAATATTTGTAACTATTTCCCGCCATAATTCTGTCATCGACAATTGTTCCCTTTCCTTTATTTTCAAAAATTAAGCCATTACATTTTTTCTTTTCTTTTTTTTTTTTTTTTTTTTTTGGCGGGCGGGGTGATATTTCATGAATGCATAAAAGATTGAATTATTTGAGTTCTTATTTCGATATATTAAACTTTTAAAGTAAAAAATTCTGATTTTTCGAATTGGACTGTTTTAAAAGATTAACTTGTTAGTGTCCAATGATATTCCAATGTGGGTGGCATGTCGTATCTTTTCTGATTTTGGTTTAATCATCTCGATAAAACAAAAACATAAAAAATAAAGCGTGTCGCCTGTAACAAATATCAAAGGATAACATTGAGAACTTCCTTTCTAAATAACGTTTGACAGGATGCATTTATTTATATATAAATAGCGGAGAATAACTTCTTGCTTGTCATGTCGAGAGAAATTACTTTTCCAAGGGAAATAAGCATAAATTACCACAGTCAGAATTTGAACTCCGTACGCAGTTTTTCTATTTTGGCTAGTTAATCCGTCCAAACAGTTTTTGTAATACGACAATTTAGATATTTCTTATCTTTAAAATTATCGAAAATCGAGTAAAGTAAGATAATATCAAAAAGTTCATTTCTTTAAAATTGTGTTAAAATCTATTAAAATATGATTTGAAATTCGTGTTTCATATGATAAATATCGTGAATGTTGGTTTGAATAATCATTTGAAACAACAACAAAAAAAAAACTGTTGAAAATACAATTGCATCTGAATATAAAACAGGTGAAAAAGACATTTCTGAGGTTGATTATCAGAGATCAATTGATTAGAATATTATTATAAGCGCAGTGTTGATGATATTCTGTAATATAATCATCATCAGCAGCAGTAGCAGCAGCAGCAGAAGAAGAAGAATCAAGGTGTGTGGACAACACGAATTTCTTGGACTCTCTCTCTCTCTCTCTCTCTCTCTCTCTCTCTCTCTCTCTCTCTCTCTCTCTCTCTCTCTCTGCATCTGTCCTTATCAACCCTCGCAACAGTATCATGTGCCCTCAAAAAACCCTTTTTTACTTGATAGTCAACTAATGTTTCTGATACCTTTCAGTTACTACAGAAAGAAACATAGGCTTTGTTGTTGTTGTTGGGTTTTTTTTTCCGAAGACAAAAAAGATAAAAATTTATGACTAGCGATATCTGAATTCAACTTTACATTTTGAACAAATTTGCCAAGAAACAACTTTAAAAAAAAAAAAAAAAAAAATTGATAAATATTGGTACAAAATATTTGGTACATCATCGCAATTTTTTAAAGAAATGATAAATATGCATAATACATATTTACGAAATTTTAAAATATTAATCGATATTCTCTACGATACAATGTTTATTTTATTTATTTTATTTCAAACAAATGGAAAGCATGAAATAAAGACGATACGGAAAACATTTTGACTGATATATCATTGTGTAAAGTGTTTAAAATAAACGGTTTTCAGTTTCTATGTTTGTATGCATATTACGTATAAAAGCAAATGTCAAACTGGTCGATGAATAAGACTATGAAATACAAATTTTGTTCTTGAATATTATGTGTTATTGCGAAAAGGAACCTTATGTTTGTTCCCTGAATGATGAAATTTAGAAATTGAATTATTTTTACATAAAAACGGTAAAATTTTTATATTTTTATTTATGTAAGATAGGAATAAAACAACATGTAAATCAAAATTTACTAACATGAATAAAAACAAGTTTTTTTGTTTTTTTTAGATTTACGACTACATTGTAAATCCCTCTTATATCCCCCAAATATAGTCACCCATCATGCTTTGAAATTTTCATTACCCAGATGACAAAACAAAGTTTAAAGAAAAAAAGTGGTAGTCTCCATCTTAAATAATAAGCAATTGGGGAATAATACTTTCTTTTCAGGAACAAGAAAATATAAGTATTTTGTATTACAATGAAATTTCTTTTTGTAAATGATAATTAACATATTTAGCAAATGGATAATTATTTCTTGTTATTGTCCCTTAATGTATTAATTCTTCACGGTGCCATATCGAGCAATTCCTCTTTGTGTCATCTCCAAGTACAAAGAGGCTTGTTTGGTATCACCCATCCCCTTTCTAATTGACATGCGACAGTTTGTGCTATGTTATATCTGACAAAAAACGAAGAACAATCTCTGGCTTTCGGATAATTATTCAGCAAATCAGAAATCAGACATATCAACTACTGTTTCCTTTCTTCCCAAAAATGTGTCAAATCTTCAAATATTGAAATGCTGTCGAAATAAAATAAACTCGTGTTAGTTTTATCAGTAATTTGAAAAACACTATACACGTCGGAGATAAATATGAATCTTAGGAAAATGTTAAAATATAGAGTCGATGCCTACTTTTAAGCCGATGTTTTATCCTTCCTTGATATCTGCCTGTTTTCGTTGATTACTTAAATGCTTTGTTTAAAACAAGATCATGAAACTCAAATTAATTGTATAGCAGAGAATTTTTCTTGTCACTTTCAGGAACTGCCTGCAAAGAGAAACCATGAAAGGTTAAAGAAAATATCATAGATACAAAAAAATCCATATCTAAATAGAACTAATGAATAAGTTCTATTAGGAAAGTAGAAAGGTAAAAGAACACGTATTTGTTGTAATGGCAGAAGGCAAAGACAATTCGACAAAGTAGATAAATGATTGGTTATCATAAGAGAGGAAAAGTAGAAAGAATTTGATCGTGAAATCAATCTTAACGATTTCTTTGAAAAGTATAGGAAAAAATAAAAATTTGAAAAAGAAATTTTGAAATTTGCTGCAATATTTATTGAAAAATCAACCAAAAAGTTTGACACAAAAATCAATGAAACTTGAGTCTTAGCAAAATGTTTTAAATCTGATCTAACACAGAAGATGGAACCTCAACTGACTTACACGTACACGTGCAGCTCCTAAACACATAAATTTACTGTTAAAACTTTGTGTTTTAAATATAAGATACGAAACTGGAAGCTCTTAAATTCAATGAAACTTTGACAATGCAAAAACTCAGATATTAAAATACAGCAATAGGTTTTTCTTCCTTTCGTTAAAATTGAGTACTTTTTAAGCTATCACACCCTCAAATATCAGTTGTAAATAGAAATTACATTTTGACAAGTTAGTCGCTTTACCTGAAAAGATATCTTTTAAATGTCAATCAAAAGCAGACAGATATGAATTGAATAAAATGAAATAAATATATTATCCAAAGTTCACAAATCAAAAATCACTCTAAAAGCATCAATGTAAATCCTTTGCGAATTATTTATCGTTAATTCTATTGAGTAAGTTTTCACCCATATCAGAACTGAAGAGGGCTATCGTTGCTTAACTTTCGTGATCTGACAGAAACCGGTTATTTCAGCGTGACTTGTCAGTACATAGATACAAAAAGGATCTTAAGTTAATTATACCCATTTTAGGTCAGGTACAATTCAAATCCATTTTATTTCATGTTGCTAAAATTTTGTAGGATTATTTTCAGCGACAAATTTCCATTAGTCATACTTTTTTAACTAAATTTGGAAAAACGAATATCTAAAATGACTTTAATACAGTTCATTAACAAAATATATTGTATTGTCCATGTTATGAGGACATATCCTACCATACCCCAAAGATGGACTCGTCCAACCTAAACATATTCTCCGAGCTTAGCTCGCTCGGGGTAGATAACTTCTCGTTCCTTTAGAGACATTTGACAGACGGACTGCAAGCCGAGCACGGCTAGTACTTCCTTTGTATGACTTCCTTTTTTCTGCTAATACAAAAACGTTTACCTATCACCCGTTGTTTGAGTTGTTCTTCCATCGGTCTTATCAGAAGACCACAACAGTCCATAAGTCTAAATATTACAAATTTTATAAAAACTTAATTTTCTTCAAAATCAAACATACCTAGACTTTATTATTTCTAGAGAAAAATTATGCAATCAGAACAGATATCATCAGGTATAAGTGGTGTGCTAAATTGAGCGCGTGTTGTTACTTGTCCAATTCTAGAGTTTGAAAGACAGATATGTTAAAATCCTTGAATAATTATCAGCATGGTTAAAGCCAAATTGACTTTACAAATTCTGGTTTGATCACTGAAGTTAAACAGCATCGAAAGGGATCATTATTGAAAGGGATAGAAGCACCAATTACTGTAAGTATTGCGTCGCGTCAAAACTAAGTTACTAATGGCTTAAAAGTAATTAAATTCACTCATAAGACGCATTTCAAATTCTCAAAAATAATGAGAACACTCTATCTTCAGCATCACATTTGTTAAGACTATGATTATCTTAACTATTGAAATAAATTTCTTAACTATTGAACTTTTAAAGGAACATTTTATTCTCTAATAAAAGAAAGAAAATCTCAAAAACAACTTAGTTTTACCATTTTGCAAAGACACATTATGATGACATAGAGTGACTTAAATTTTGATGATTGGCCCAGAATACCAAAAAGTAAAAGAATTTCTAAAGAATGTTTTCTCTTTAATATCTTTGCCTTCCTGAAAATGTTCACCGGATTCTTGGAATTGAGTTATTTTAGGAATCAACTTTGGTTAAATAAATATTAAGTATTGGAAAGTCTTTTAAACATCTATCATGAGGTTTTCACCGCAGCAGAAATGAATATTTTTTGCAGATATGTAATTCAATTAAACATACAAAAATGTAAAACGGTCTTAAACATTATAGATAAAAGATAAAAATGAACATTGGAGCATTGACTGAAAAAATCCAAAATGAAATGCTGATAACGATAATCTACCTATTGTGACGCGATATGAAATATTTATTTAGAGGTGCCCGTGGTGTAATTGTTATCGTCGTAGGAAATGAACACGGCGACACGAGTTCAAATCCTGGACGAGACTGATTGCATTTCACATAGCACTAATACCCTTGGGAAAGGTATGAATCCAATTATTCTCCCTCCAACTATGGGTAAATAGTAGGACAGACTAGGTTCTTCAGCCTTGGTTAGGCAACTAGTCTAGGAGAAGGAAAACTCTGAATTAAAACCTGTTAAACTCCGCTTAAAAATTGACCTTGTGTCATATGCTGCCCGAGCGGAGGGGTTGGTAAATAGGATAAAATATTTATCCCAAGACGAGAGTTTATTTTTCGCACATGTGAAAACAGGGCAGCCTGGCACTTGATCCCTCGCAGAATAAGTCCTAGTTAAGAGTCCTTTCTCGGCCATATATGAACTGGCATATTATGTGGGGGTTAATTTGGGGCTAGGCTGACCACCTCTGGCAAGGGGTTTCCAAATTTCACGTTACACACCCACCCAACAGACCACTACCTCTTCCTACCCCTAGGATAATGGAAGATATGGGCCTCTAGGTTTAGATATAATAATATTAATTATCGTAGTCGACAATTTCAGTTTCCCGTGTAATATTTTTAAAGGCGAGTAGGACATGAGCGAGAATAAATTGAGCCGAATGAAGCTGAAAAGGGAGCAGGCAAAAGACAACTTGATAGGCAGACAACGCAATGAATAAATTTCAACACGTGGCGACATTAAAATATAACAAGGTTTTTAATACACGCGGACACACATATTTAACGGGTCGGCTATATTATCAGTGGATAATACATAAATACAAATGTCTTTCTTCCTTATTCTTTTCTTTCTTCCTTCTTGAAATTGAGAGAGAGAGAGAGAGAGAGAGAGAGAGAGAGAGAGTACTTAGGAAGGGTGTAGGGAGAAACAGTCTTAATGTTTACTTAGCTTTTTTTGGCGGGTTCCCTCTGAGAGTATTTTCTCTTTTACGGGCTAGCGGGATTTTTTTTACAGCTTTGGCTTGAAGGCATCAGTTCTCCTTGTCCAAGATTCTTTCCGCTTTTTCACCCGGAGTTTGGCATGAGATTCTCCCATGCGTTCATGGCCAACTCCGTCCACTAAAAACTGATATTCTTTAGTCCTATTTCCGCTGACGAAAAAGGGTGCTACTTCCGCTTTAGGATTCTAGCCAATCATTTAGCCTCTTTCTTCTTCCTTCACCCTGTCAATCGATTCCTTCGGACAATTATATGTCCTTATACCCACTTCTTTATCCATCCGGTCACAGAGTGCAAACATCTGTTGGCTTTCATTCTGACCCGGATTTGTTACTTCGGCCGCGAGGAATTGACCTACATTCCTATTCCTGTTTTTAACGGTCAGTCTTTGGCGGCCTGTTAATTCAAATACGGAGGGGTAAGGGAAATTCCTTATTTCTCTCCTCTCAGTGGTAGACCACGTGACACTATAAACATTTGCATACAAAAATTCGAACACTGATCTATATTATAAGGATCCTCTGTGTGTGTGTGTGTGTGTGTGTATGTGTGTGTGTGTGTGTGTGATAATGAAATTTCAAATACAATTTGTATTTTTTAATGGTGATTTAATTGTCGATTATTTCCTCATATCTATTTATTTTCAATTAATTATAATATAAATCAATAAAAAGGATGTGACTCGATATTGATCTTATTAGTCGCTGATTGTAGTGAATAATAAAACAATATTGTTCATTAAACTGAATGAAAATATGTGTCAAAATTCCTTCCATCCGCATTATTATCTTATCAAGATATAAAATATAAAAGATTAAATGAATTATTAATTCTCGACGAAGGAAGGTGCTTATATTATCATTGTTTTTGGGGGTTTTTTTTTTTACTTTTCTATTTTCCTTCGATAATCATCGATTCTACATTGAACATCCGAATTTTTTTTCGTTGCAATTCTTTATTGAAGACGATTTTGAAGTGGAATTCATATTATGTAAAATAGATAAATAAATAGATGAAAACCTCAGAAACTAAAATAGGATGTTGTTTTAAAGTTTGGCATTTCACAGCAAAATTGAAATTGCGAAAACGAAACAAAAATGAATAAAATTTGCCATCCTTTTCAAAAGAAAGGTTTTCAATCAAAAAATTCTTATATGATAATTTCATCGAATTCAATTGCGCATGCGTATCAAACGTGCAAAGAGAATGTAGGGTGATTACATTTGGACTGATCAATCCTTTTTGTTTTTAATATTTAATATCTAATGTTTATATGTTTTTTTACTCATGCTAGTTGCATTAGGAGAACCACTGGTTAATTCTTTCATATGAATCCTAGTTTCCAAAATTCGTCAATAACTAATTATGGTAGCTTAAGTATTTAAAAAAAAGTATAGACGAAATTTTTAATGAGTGGATGTTCTCTCGTGTAGGAAACGGACACAGCGATCCGATTTCAAATACTGGACGAGACGGTTTGGATTTAACATAGGTATGAATCTAACTATTCTCCCTCTAGCTATTGATAAATAGTAGGATTGACTGGGCTCTTTAACCTTAGTTAGACAACAAGTCTAGGAGAAAGAAAACTGAATTCAAACCTGTTAAACTCCGCTTAAAAGTGACTTTCTGTCAAATCCTGTCCGTGCTGAGAGGTTGGACTAATACACACACGAAAATATCTCAAATCTAGATTTCTATCGCTTAAAAAAATGTCATTAAAACTCACCTGTCTCGCAAACATATTTGTTTGTTTCACCAATGAGCAGAGGGATAAAGTGTCGGGTATCAGCAACCTTTTCAGCATAATGAGCTGTTCCATCTGCCATATATGACAGTAGCGGAGATCAATCTCGGAATAAGCCTGCGAGTCAGACCAGAAGAGCCGTTCCTATTGGTGAAGTATATCATTATTCTCTCACTAATCCTATGTTCTTATTACTAACAGTCTCTCTCTTGTAAATACTCTCTTCCTGTAAATATAACTATTTTCCTCACATATCGTGGTTTGTCTTATTATTACTACTACTTGTTTTCACTAACCAGAACACAACATAAAGAAAAAAAAAACAAAAAACTTTGATATCACCAATTTATCTACGTCCTTTATAAATAATATATCATGTAATATTACCATTTCAATAGATCTATACCTGAACTTATCGATGAAGGAGCCATATTTATTTGGCCGAAATTATTGTCTCATTTCTTGACATTCAGTCTCTACCTTTGAGCATTTTGCTAAATTACAAATGCCAGTATTAGTCTGTGGTCATAATAATTTATTATCAGTAAATGTAAGTTTAATACTTGATATCATTGAAGAATATATAAATTATCTGATTTGTAAACAACTTCGAATCGTGTTTTTCTTGGAATAATTTTTATAGAGGTTTTGAAATTGACATAATACTGAAGCCTTTATAATTACAAAGTTTTGTTTTTTTTAATTCAACAGATTTTTATTTAAACATTTAAAAGTGTCGCTAAAATTCCGCCTAGAAGGTTAGTCTTAATTTCAAATTTATTCTTATTTATAGAATTTATATAATAATTGTATCTCGTGTGTGTAAGTGTGACAAAAGATTCCTCACGCTAAAGTTATAAATGGGAATAAAAGTTGGTTTATTATGTAAGAACTTTTAAATGCTGCCAAGCAAATGAAAATCTTGCTGCGATGAACCAGTTTTGCGGTTAAGGTAAATATACATACAAAAATCGAATCATTTTAATGGTATTTAAGCAAAGAAAAACGTGCGATTGTCGACAAAAAGAAATAAAACCGACGGAAAAACAAAGAATTGATAAAATTTAATCTAATTATTTTGCTTTTTTAATCATTTGTGTTTTTTTTCTAATATTCTTTCAGGATTTAAATTGATACACTATTTCTAAACAATGTAGTCTTTATTTTTTTTCTAAAGTAATAAAGGTTTCTGTTTTAAGATCATTGTCTTCGATACATTTTTAATCATAATGACAACGATACATTGAATTAACAATAACAGTGTCACGTGACAAAATCAAATTTACGCTTTTTTTGGGGGGGGGCTTCAAAATAAAAGTTCATGAACTCTGATAACTTTTGGGAATGAAAATTTATTATTTTTTTGTTTTCTTTTGTCTTCTTTTTTTTCTTTCTTTTTAATTTCTTTCGTAATTTTTCACATTTCCAGTTTTTATCGATACTTTTTTTGCATTTCTAAATGTTTTCTATTAACATTATTACTATTATCTAAATTGTCTTTTGAGTGACATTTTATCATGTTGGTTCTCTACGATTAATCACAGATCGATATTTTTTCGTTTTCTATCTGAAAAAAAACTACAATCGAGTTGTCTTTCAAGAAAACATCGAAGGATTATATTCCCAAAAGACTGCTTCACAAAACTAACTTACATTTTGCAAGTAGAGAACTAACAATTATTTTGAAGAGATTGCATTAAATATATAAAAAAAAAATTGAATAAAGCGTCCAGAAGCTTTAGATAAATTGTTCCAACTCTCTTGCCTAAATGCAGACTTGTTTTTTGTGGTAAAATAATTTGAATTCTGAGGACACAAGACCTCGAACGAAACATTCCAATTTGGTTTTCCAAACGGCTTTTTTTCTTTTTCTCGTGAACTATCGCATAGAATAGCCTTAGGTAATTGAAGCTTTTAGTAAAATTATTATTACTTTTTTATTGTGTTTTTTTTTTTTTGTTTTGCTTTGTGTTTTTTTTTGGGGGGGGTAAGGTTTGGGGGGTTGTTTTTTAGGGGAGAAGGGGTTACTGTATTCTGTTGTTGTTGTAGTAGTTTGGAACGTCCTACAATAGCATTCAGTCTTTACTCATTAGAAGCCACTCTCTCTCTTTTAAAGTATAGATGAAAAATAAACAAAAAGTTATAACAGCGTTAAAGAATTAAGATATTGGTATTCTGTGACTTAATTTTATCACATAGATTATTATCAGATAGGTCATTATGAGATGAATCATTATCAGATCGGTCATTATGAGATGAATCATTATCAGATCGGTCATTATGAGATGAATCATTATCAGATAGGTCATTATGAAATGAATCATTATCAGATAGGTCATTATGAGATGAATCATTATCAGATAGGTCATTATGAAATGAATCATTATCAGATCGGTCATTATGAGATGATTCATTTCAAAATTCCGGGAGTGAACAATAGAAAGGAAACAGATATCAAATAATCACTGGGTTCTTTTTTGGGTTGAGGAGCTGGTGTTCTGTTTTTTCTTTTGGTTCTTTCTTTTGGGGTGGGGGTCACAGTTTCATCATGAAAATCTGGAAATAAGTTTAATCTATAGATCAGATTATAAAAGAGTCTTGTTGTTCATATTTCCTGGACAAAAGCGGACAGTTATTTTTTGTATAATTTGGACTGTCGATCTATTGAGACAAATCTCTTTGTACAGATAAGTTTTAGTTGCTTATATTTAATTAGCTGAATTACCTGTCTTTCGTTAAATAACAGGTAAAAACTTGGATTGCAAAGGTTATTTTACTATATTTGTTTTGGGTTTTCATTTCTCTGTTTCTTTGTTACTTTTTTTCTTATTATTCTCCTAATTAAAATTATTTAGAATACAGTTTATTTCTTATTGAATTATCTTACTCCTTTTGAGTTTTTCACAATAGTATTAACTTGTGGTTTTCACTGAAATCTTAGTAATAGCAAGTCTCTTCATCTCGCCGGGACTTTCCTGATTATTATTATTATTATTATTATTTCACCCATTAGAGAGTTTTCCACTCCAGCGTTAGCTAATGGTTTTCCTCTGAAGTCTGAGGGACAGCAAGTCTCCAGGACTCTTCTTAGTATTCTGGTGGATCTCAACAATGCTGTAGTTTGGATGATCTCCACTCGTCTTATTTCCAAGTCCTCCAGTCCCTGTACCAATCCTTTGGTGATTGCACCGACGGCACCAATTACAATTGGTATCACTGTCACTTTCATGTTCCCGAGATTTTTCAGTTCTCAAGCAAGGTCTAGCTATCTATTTCTCTTTTCGCTTTCCTTAAGTTTTACACTTTGGTCAGCCCTCACCTTAGGTCTTGGGTAAAGACCTAAGATGAGCGGAAGTAGTGATTATACAAGGCGATGGGCAAATCATTACCAAAATTACACGAAAATGAAAATAACATTGACATCTCACTTTAACACATATATTCATCAAAACTGCGTGAAAATATCTTGAAATACTATTGATTAGATTTATATAAAGAAATCGCAACTGATTTCAACTATGGCCACCAGACAACTTCGGAATATCCTGCAAGTCTCTCCAACAGTCGCCTTGTCTAAATTGCGAAACGCTGCTGTCATCTTTGCCTTCAGTTCATCTTTAGTGTTGAATGGAATTTTGCTAGTCTCACGCTCAACCCCACCCCACACATCAATGGTATAGCAATCTGGGTAGTTATACGGCCAGATTTTAGGGGTGATATGGTCGCAGAAATTTTCTGAAAGCCAAGACTGGGTTTTACTGTATGGCACAGTGTCCTGTTGCTAGACAAAATCTTCCAGCAGCCACTCTCTCAATCCAAGGCCGCACTACCTCCCCCAAGTCACGAGGGAAGATAAATGGAGACCTAAGGTCATCATTGCTCGTTACCACCTCAAACACGATGATTGTGGATTGGGTATTTAGTTTTAATCAATATGAATAAGAATCTGTCCTCAGATTGACTCCCAAACAAAATCTGAAATTTTCGTATTGGAACTGCTGGCGTGAATGCCAACTGTACCAAATGCGTTTCCAAATTTCATGGGGAAGGAATGGCACCATGGTTCTGCTTTCCACTAAACAATGACTAACTGATACGAGTTTGATGCACAGTAGAAAAAATCCTTCAGTAAAGAAAGTGAATGCACGAAATTACTCATTTAAAATGACGACAATTTGTCCATAGCATCTTCTATGTATTCACTCTCTGTATTCTGTCTATGTATTATTTTGCTGACTCTTTTCGGTTATATTTTTCCCATATGGATAGTGCTCTCCTAAGGAGAGAATTTTTTTTTGTCTATTTCATATACGCTAGGGCTGTCAGGTCTCTTTCTAATGCGTTTACCTGTCCTTTTCTTTATCATACCCAGGGATCTGACTATTACTGGCACGGTGGTAGTTTTAAGGTGCCATATTTATTATTATTATTATTATTATTATTATTATTATTATTATTATTATTTACTCCTTTAGAGTTTTTCACATCAGTGTTAGCTCACTGGAGTTTGAGTGACAGCAACTCTCCTCAAGTCTCCAGGACTCGTCTCAGGATTCTGGCCGTTCTTAGCAATGCTGTCGTTTGGATAGTCTCTACCCGTCCGCCAACTTCCAAGTCTTCCAGGCCTTTTAATTATTCTTTAGTTATTGTGCCTAAGGCACCAATCACAATTGGCACAATCGTTACTTTCATGTTCCACAGCTCTTTCATTTCTCTAGCAAGGTCGAGGTACTTATCCTTCTTTTCACTTTCCTTCAGATTTATTCTGTGGTTCACCGGGACAGCAAAGTCGTCAATCTTGCAGATTCTCTTTTCTTTTTCTTTTTTTTTTTTTTTTTTTTTTTGTTGATTATTATGAGATCTGGTCTTCTGGACGGGATTAGGTGATCTGTTTGTATATTAAAGTCCCATAGGAGTTTATGCGAGTCATTTTCTAGGACAGGTGCAGGGTTGTGCATATACCATTTGTTTGTATGGTCGTATTGAAATTTCCTGCACATTTCCCAGTGGACCGCCTTGCCGACTCAGTCGTGTCTCGCCTTATACTCCCTCTGTGCTAATTTACTGCATTCGCTTATTATGTGATTGATAGTTTCGTCTCTGTCACCGCATAGCCTACATTTACTGTTTTGTTGCGTCTTATCTATCCTTTCTTTGATATGATTGGTTCTTATGGCGTTGTCTTGTGCTGCAATTAGGAGGAATTCTGTTTCTCTCTTAAAGTTTGCTTTTCTTAGCCAGGTCCAGGTTTTCTGGTGTGAGATGTTGTTTATTAGACGTTTAAAGCGGCCATAGAGTTGTTTTCCCTCCCATTTTTGTTTCTTAGTTGTTGTCACTCTTTCATTTATCGTGTTGTCGGTATTGTTTCTGATGGTTGTAATTAGTCCTCGTTCGTGTTTTTCTATGTAGTCTTCGAGCCGTTGTATGGATGCGTCGACGGTGTCTTCGATGCTGGCAAGCCCTCTTCCTCCATATTTTCTAGATACATATAATCTGTCAACGCCGTCTCTGGGGTGTAATGCATTTTGCATGGTCATTAGTTTCTTGTTCTTTGGTCCATTTGTTTAAGTTCCTCTCTGGTCCACTTGAGAAAGGGTCCCGAATATCTGACTAGTGGCACAGCCCAAGTATTTATTCCTTTGATGAGGTTTCTGCTGGAGAGTTTTGTCTCGAGTAGTTTTCGCGTTCTCCTGGGATATTCTTTTCGGATCGTGTCTTTCATTTGCACTTGTTTGATGATGTCACCCTCCAAGATGCTTAAGTATTTGTAGGTTTCCTTTTCTTCGAGCGTTCTAATTCTGTCTTGATTTGGTAGTTCGATCCCGTCAGTCATATGTCGTTTGTCACTTTTCATGACGAGCATGGCACATTTTCCTATGCCAAATTCCATTCCTATGCCCTGGCTGTATATTCTAACGGCGTGTATGAGAGTTTCCAATTCTTTTTACATTTTTTGCAAATAATTTAATGTCATCCATGTACATTAGGTGGTTGATCTTCTCTTGTGATCTGCTGAGTGTGTATCCGGCGGCGCATTTTCTGAGAATGTGGTTCAGTGGCATCATGGCTATTATGAATAGTAAGGGTGATAGTGCATCTCCTTGGAAAATGCCTCTTTGGGTCTTTGTTTCAGCTATGCTCTTCCTCCTGCTGTCAGGTCCACTCTCCAGGTTTTCATGGTCTGTTCGATGAAGTTCATGACTTCATGTGATATTTTGTACATTTTGAGACAATGTAGTATCCAGATTTGTGGGAGCATATCATATGCCTTTTTGTAATCAATCCAAGCCATAGCTGGATTTTTCCGTCTTGTCTTGCTCTCATTTAGGATGTGTTGATGTATGTAGTGTAATTCCGCTGTGCCTCTAGATCCTTTGCGGCATCCTTTCTGTTCGTCAGGGAACAATCCGCAGCTTGTTAGCGAGTAGTAGATCTTTTCCCTTATTTGTGCTGTTAATATTTTCCACATCATTGGTAGGCAGGTTATGGGTCTGTAATTGTTTGGAGCAGTCCCTTTGCTAGGCTCCTTTTGGATTAATGTAGTCTTTCCTTTGGTCATCCATTCAGGTATTTGCGCGTCTTGTAAGCATCTGTTCATTTCTAGTGCTAGTCTGTCGTGAATGGAGGTGAATTTCTTGAACCAGAATCCATGTATTCCATCATGGCCGGGCGCTTTCAAGTTTGATATTCTTTTTAGTGTTTTTCTGAGTAAGTCGACATGTATTTCCATTTCAAGTCCCTCTAGTTGTCTTGTGATATTGTTTATCCATTCAGCGTTTTCGTTATGCTTCTTTGGTTGCCATATTTTAGTCCAAAATCGTTCGGTTTCTTTTGCATCCGGTTGTTAGTATGTTTTCGTGTCACTCCCTCCCAATTGTTGGTAGAATTTTCTTTCATTGTTTTTAAATGTCCCGTTTTGTCTGTATTGTTTTACCCTTTGTCGATATCTGCTTAGTCTTCCTTCTTTGGCCAGTACTTTCTGGTTTATTTCCTCAAGTTGTACTATTTTTTTCCCCATGTTGCCTGTTCATTCTTTCCGCTTATTTCAGTACCTCTCTTTTTTATCAGTCGGGCTTGTTTTCGTAGTTTTTTTTTTTTTTTTTTGCGTTTCCAGTCGAAATTCCCATCCCGGTTTTGACTGTTTCTTCGTGCTTTTTGAGGGGATCCCAATATTCTCACAAACTAATTTTGCTCCTGCATAGATTAGTTCATTTAACTCGGTTATATTATTCGTCGGTATGTAAGGTAGTATGTGATTTATTTTATTCGTTTCTGTCTTAAGTGTTTTCCATTCTATATTTCTTAATGAAGGTAGAATAGTCTTTTCACTATTCATGATTCTCTTTACATTTTCTAGGTTTGCCTTTTGTTCTTGTGATAGTGTTTCTTGGTTGTTTGGTAGTGTATCGTTTGGGAGTGTGGTGTTTTCATTTGCCGAGGTTTGCGGTTCTTTTTCGTTGGATTGTTTTTGTTTGACCCCACTTGGTGTGTCTGGCACAGTGTTATTGTTTTGTTTCAGTGTTTTTTGATGGATTTCTTGTAATTCTAGGTCAGAAAACCAATCCTTCTTCATAATCGTCCTAACTTGATCGGCTAACCTTTGGCTAGTTGTCTGAAATATCGAACGTTCTTGCAAGATCTCCATCATTCTTTTCCTGTATCCTCTTTGTGAAGGGTTGCTCCTAAAGTAACATTCTAGCACAAGTTGATTCTCTTCCCTAGTCCATATTCTGCGTTTAGGTCTCTGTTCGTAGTGGTTTGTGGCGTCGTCGTTTATATATCTGAAAAAAGAACAGCCAACATTCGTAGGATGACGATCGAGTCTCCCATGTTGGCTATCAGGAGAGCACCTGTCGAGCATGACACCCAGGCCAGCTGCCTGGGTCCCACGTTGTGTAATATTGTGATTTGACATTTTTATCATGGGTGGTATAATGTGGTTATACCAGACCCAGGGGTCGTTTATGATCTGCGCACCTGACACAGATGTGGCCAGGAACAGCTATAATAGCTGTACATAAAAGCGGGCCACAAAAAATAAAATGAAATAAAATGAAATAAAACAATAAAAAAATAAATAAAAAAGACACCCAAGCCTTTCCCAAAAAGTTTTAACTAAGTTAAAGTCCAAGGCTATCATAGTGTTAATGAGTTCTCTTTTGGCTCCTACTTTGTTTTTTTTTGGGGGGGGTGCGGGGGTTCAAGGCAGTGTTCTGAAACTTGTTACTATCATATGCTAGTCCTATATTTACACTAAATAAAATTTCGTGGTCTGGCAGTGAAGTTTTTTCCTGAAAAGTATTCTCAAATACAGCGGAGATTTAAGACAGAACTATTTTAAATCAAATATATGCATTTTTTTTAAATGAACTGTTTAGTAGAATAAATAAACTAACCTCTTTGAGACTTTGGAAACGGATGACTGCCTTCCATTTTAACAAATGCTCGCGAGAATTATTTCTAATCTTACTAGCATTTAAGTTAATTCCACTCCTCTATATCACGGTCGGCGGGGGGGGGGGTCGGTACTACCTTTCTTTTAAGGGTTCGTCATAGCTCGTGTTAAGCTACATTTGAGGCGTTTTTTTTTTGTTTGTTTTTTTTTTCTTTTTTGGGAATTTAGTCGTCCAATAGTGAGGCTTTTTTTTATTATTATTATTATTATTATTATTATTATTATTATTATTATTATTATTTACTCATTTGAGTTTTTCACATCAGGGTAAGCTGATGATCTTTCACTGGAGTTTGAGTGACAGCAAGACTCCTTAAGTCTCCAGGACTCTTCTCAGTAGTCTAGTCGTTCTCAATAATGCTGTAATTTACATGGTCTTCACTCGTCCGCCAACTTCCAAGTCTTCTAATCCCTTTAATAATCCTTTAGTTACTGTACCAAAAGCACCAATCACAATTGCTATAATTGTCACCTTCATGTTCCATAGTTTTTACAATTCCCTAGCAAAGTCGAGGTACTTATCCTTCTTTTCACATTCTTTCAGTTTTATTCTGTGGTCAGCCGGGACAACAAAGTCGACAATTTTGCAAATTCTATTTTTTTTTTAATTATTATTAGGTCTAGTGTTCTGGCTGAGATTAGATGACCTGTATATTATTATTATTATTATTATTATTATTATTATTATTATTATTATTATTATTATTGTTATTTACTCATTAGAGTTTTCACTGGAGATTGAGTGACAGCAAGTCTCCTCAAGTCTCCGAGACTCTTCTCAGTATTCGGGCAGTTTTCAATAATGCTGTTGTTTAGATGGCCTCCACTCGGTCGCCAACTTCCAAATCTTCCAGGCCCTTTAACAATCTTTTAGTTACCGTGCCAAAGGCACCAATCACAATTGGTATAATTGTCACCTTCATGTTCCATAGTTTTTTCAATTCTCTAGCAAGGTCGTGGTACTTATCTCTCTTTTCATATTCTTTTAGTTTTATTCTGTAGTCCGCCGGGACAGCAAAGTCGACAATTTTGCAGATTCTCTTTTTTTTTTTTTTTTTTGTTGATTATAATAAGATCTGGTCTTCGGGCCGAGATTAAGTGATCCGTTTGTATATCAAAGTCCCACTGGAGTTTGTGTGTATCATTTTCTAGCACAGGTTCTGGGTTGTGAATATACCATTTGTTAGCATGGTCAAATTTAAATTTCTTAGACATTTCCCAGTGGATCACCTTGTCCACCCAGTCATGTCTAGCCTTGTACTCCTTCTGTGCCAATTTGCTGCATTCGCTTATTATTATTATTATTATTATTATTTACTCCTTTAGAGTTTTTCACATCAGTGTTAGCTGATGGTTTCTCACTGGAGTGACAGCAACTCTCCTCAAGTCTCCAGGACTCGTCTCAGGATTCTGGCCGTTCTTAGCAATGCTGTCATTTGGATAGTCTCTACCCGTCCGCCAACTTCCAAGTCCGCCAGGCCTTTTAATAATCCTTTAGTTATTGTGCCTAACGTACCAATCACAATTGGCACAATCGTTACTTTCATGTTCCACAGCTTTTTCATTTCTCTAGCAAGGTCGAGGTACTTATCCTTCTTTTCATATTCTTTCAGTTTTATTATTATTATTATTATTATTATTATTATTATTATTATTATCATACTCTTTAGGAGATTTTAATACCTAGGTTTGCTGATGGTCTTTCACTGGGGTCTGAGTGACCGCAAGTCTCCTCAGGTGTCCAGGACTCTTCTCGGCATTCTGGCTGATTTTAACAATGCTGTAGATTGAATGATCTCCATTCATCCCCCGATATCCAACTCTTCTACCCCTCTTTCCAAACCTTTGGGGATCATTCCAAGCGCACCAATTATAATTAGGATCATTGTCACCTTCATGTTGAACAATTTTCTTATCTTTCTTTTCGTTTTCTTTTATTTTCACAGTGTGGTCTGCAGAGACGGCAAAGTCTACAATTCGGCGAGTTCTCTTTTTCTTGTACATTATTACTAGGTCTTCTGGTCGGGATTAGGTGACCTGCTCGTATCTCAAAATCCCAGAGAATTTTGTGTGTCTCATTCTTCCTTACGGATTCTGGTTTGTGCATATAATATTCGTTCTTTTGGTCAAATTTCAATTTCTTGCACAGTTCTCAGTGGATCACCTTCCCCACTCAGTCACGTCTAGTCTTGTACTCTTTTTGCACTAATTATTATTATTATTACTATTATTATTATTATTTTCTAAGTGAGTTTTTTAGACCAGTTCAAACAGGTAGTTTTTCACTTGGGCCTGTGTGACAGCAAGTTCCCTTTGGTATCGAAGACTGAGTATCCTCGCTTCTTTTAATAATGCTGTAATCTGGGTGGTCTCGATTCTCCAGTTTCCCCCAGTATCTTTTCAAGGTTCTTTTGAAATGTTCCAAGTGTTCCAACTATCATTTGTATCACCGTCACCTTCATGATCTACAAAGTATTCAGCTCTCTGGTAAGGTGCAGGCATTTGTACAGTTTTTCACCTTCTTTTAGTTTTCGTTTGTGGTCAGCCGCAACGACAAAATCCACAATATGATAAATTCTTTTCTTCTTGATAATTAAATGTCGGCATTAATAAGATGTCAACCGAGTTACTACGTACAATAGTCGACGAGATGTATTGCATTAGCCATCCAACTTCAAGAGACTCGTTCTTTAGGCGAGAAGCCTTTTTAGTACTTTTCAATTGTAAGATTATGGTGCGTGGGCTAATAGCCCGGATGTTTCACCAGTAACTGGTGCTACAATGAACCTTTCTGAACTAGATACATATTTAGCCATTTTGCGATCCTTTGCTTTTCGATTGGCTGATACGAGGGCTGACGTCGAAATATTGCCACGAGAGGATTTTCCGCTTCAAGTGCAATCCAATACAAGTGACTTGCCACTTTCGAATAAAAATATAATCAAAACCTTGCTGTATAGAAACCTTTTCTTGACGATATCATTTAATGCGATGTATCTCGGGTCACGACCAGCGCTACTGCATCGATTTAGCCAGAATTCATCGAATGAAGCTTCATATCTGCATCTCTGATGGTCCCATAGGCAAAAGCCCAGATAAATAGCAACGCCGATTCGTGTGCGCTCGTCATCAAGAAGATTATGAGGTCTTCGTCGAAACAAAAAATCTTTTTTTATCACCAAAATTCCTAACACGACGGTGTAACACGATCGACCATATTAAAGTTATAATTTAGAAATAATAATGCGAAAAAAAGTCTTTATTCAGATTGTCATCATTTCTAGCAGTGCATCGCAAACACGAGAGAGAGAGAGAGAGAGAGAGAGAGAGAGAGAGACCTTCTAAGGGTTTATGAGCAAATCTCGCTTTCAGCTAAAAAGAGGCACATCTAACCCAACTTGTCTTTTGGGGTTTCAAACTCAACTCTCTTAAACGGCCGTTTGCCTCAGTTCAAAATTATCTTTTCTTATATGATCTCTTAATTATCTCATTCAACTAATGTTACGAAGACACGGTCTTAAACCTTTCTATGTGACGTCATATTCCTAAATATTGCATCTTACGATCATAAACTTGTATTTCTTACCCAGATGACAAACACTTGATTTGTTTATGTTCAATATCATGTCTAGAACTATTTTGAGCTGACTCATCCGGCACACGTGCAAGTCTATGACCTTTTGCGATTAAGTACACTTACACTCAAAAATGTTTGCGAACTTACAATTTTATCAAACAAAACAATTTTTAACCAAATAAAATAATTAATATGATTAATTATTGCCCAAATTATTTTGCAGATGGAGAATTTTACAGATGCAACGAAACAAAGAAACTAGACTAATCCTTCTTAAATAGAAGCAACAATATCATCATGAACTGCTATAATAATGTGTTCACAAGTTGTCTAGTAAAATATAAGTCCATTTAACAGATTTACCATTGATAATTTTCATAAAAATTCACTTTTGAAGATTACTATCTTTAAGTGAGTTACTTGTAAGATTTAGGCATTTTTTTCCGATTTTAAGTCTTAGCAATAATGTCATTGTTAGTCCTAACTAAGCAATAATACCATTGTTAGTTCTGATTAAGTAATAATGCCATTGTTAGTCGGAAAGAATCCCTAACCATTGTTAGTTTTAACAAAGCAATAATGCTATGTAATTACTTTTCATCTCCAGCTTAAATGTTTCTTTAAAATATTAAAAGTTTTAAGATATATGAAATTTCTCATTAAAATTTTATCATAAATTTATGATACGATTTTATTAGAATTTGACTTGTTTACTTTTAAGAATGTAAAGTAAATCACGATAGAACATTTGACATCATTTAAAAGAATGAATTCAAGATAAAATATTCTGTTCTCTAGAATTAAAAATTATTCGCAAGGAGGTTTTATATATATAGAACTAAATATGATACGTAAAATATTTGCATCTTAAATATATTTGGGTTCAAAAGAACTTCCTTTTCATTGGCATCAAACTCAGATATATTATGTTTTCTTAATTCATCTTTAACTATTAATGGGATCGATAACTAGGTTAACTTTGACCCACAAAATTAATTCAATTTACTCAATAAGAATTAATCTTACTACGCGGGTGTTTTTTTAAGTAAAATGAGTTATCAAAAATCATAGAAGAAACTTGAATACAAAACACAAATCCAGGAATTCTCAAAGCATAAATTGTTCTATTTCTTAACTCTTGAATAACGTTCAAGCAAATTGAGGGGAATTTATTTGCTGTTCATGTTTTGACATAATTACAAAGATATTTCATTTGTATAGAAATGCAAATTTTATAATTTAAAAAATATGAAAAAATTAGCAATAAATTCAAACCTTTCAAGTATATTCTTATTATAATATAAAAAAATGTTGGGATCAAATAACAGTTAAATTCAATTAAAAGATATT
Organism: Sepioteuthis lessoniana; assembly: GCA_963585895.1. NCBI lineage: Eukaryota > Metazoa > Mollusca > Cephalopoda > Myopsida > Loliginidae > Sepioteuthis > Sepioteuthis lessoniana. The sequence goes on along the minus strand of OY757922.1, from coordinate 98,041,879 downwards.
ATATATTAAAGTAAAGAAATCATAAACGTTTTCTTGTTATCGACTTATTTTCTCGTTTCCTTAATCCGACATTTTTCTTTCTAATTTTTTTTTTTTTTTTTTTTTTTTCACTGGATTCTTCAAAGGAGAAAAATGCATTTTGGGTTGGAAAGAACTCTAAACGGAAAGTAAGTGACGATTTGCAAACCCAATTCCTTTTTTTTTTTGACAGTTGGAAATTCAATATAATCAAATGAAACCCACTTTTTTTTCTCTCTCTCTATTTCTATCTCTTATCAACTTTCAATCTTTTTTTCATCTACAAAAAATGTTTATCAATTTAACCCGACTAATTTTAATGAATGAGAATTTCCGTGACGTAATGGCTAAAGTGTTCAATTGCAGCTTCGAATTAAAGTTCGATCTCCAATCATGTTATTACCTTCACTTTCGGACATGGGAAAGGCATGAACCCCCACTATCCTGCCAGCTATGTATAAGTTAATATCACTGCTGTACTTCTAAAATGATGGATTTGATATCAAATAAGCCATAAAGATTAATGGCATATCAAACTTTGTGGGTTATTTAACACCAAAGCTATCATTATAGAAGAACAGCAGTGATACTATTTCAGAAACCAAATAATTTTGCTGATATTTATCCATGAACAAAATTTGAATAAAAGAAGAAAAAATTTAAGTTTTAGATTATTTATTTTAGATTTATTTTAATCAAAAGATTGGTTGCAAGAAAAATAACTTTCCAGTTCGACTAGGACTTTGAATTTTTTAAACAACTCTTATCGTATTTTTTTTTTAATTTTTAAATCATCTCAATGGATAAAGCAGCGTATTGTTTATTGATTGGCTTAAGGTTTCAATCTTAAAATCAGTATAGACCGCTATTTGATATTTTATAAATGAAACATTGTTAACCATTATCAATTTTAACTTGTATTTTGTTTTTCATTTTTTAGTTGCTTTTTTTTTTTTTTTATTTCAATTCACTCCGCCCATCAATCTTCGACAACGAGGAAACAGTACATATCAGAAAGAAAGGATAAATTCTCGGTCAGATTTGTATTCCCATTCCTTTTTGCCTGCTTAAATTCCCTAGTTCCTCTTTGATTAACCATACATCATCTATAAAATAAAAGATGTTACGAATAAAACTCGAGTGAAAAAGAATAGTAAGAATAAATATGGCTTCGAGAAGGGATCAAGAAAAGAGTATAGGATGAGTTTTACAACTTAGATTCGGGATTTTGTTAATCAATGATCCCTCGTAACTCAAATAATTAGAGCAGCAGGTGTGCTTGATAAGAATTTCCAGAATAACCTTACTGAAAAATGATACTTTATGATTTCCGATTTGAACTCTTTTCTCGTTATTATAAATTGATTATCCTAATTAGTTGCAATAAAAAGACAACTAAAAAACTAAGGTAAACCAAAATTAATCATAGTTCATTGTTTGACATATTCTTTCCACTTTTTATCCGCTTAGATATTATTCTTTATTTTGATGGTTGAGAGAATACAACTAATATGTACATTTTGCTGCCATATGTTTTGCATACTGAAGACTATGAAAGATAACAACGAAAATGGTCAAAACAGTTCGGTGTTCTAAAATTGTTCTTACGAGTAAACAACAACAAAAAAAAAAGAAGAAACCGCTGACATCCAAATTGTCTCCTTTAAATAGAAAAAATAGATACACTAATGGATTTATTTTAATGGCATGTAAACCTACCTGCTGTTATTTTACGCCGAGGTGTGAAGGAATCGCGTTCATTGTATTTCATCTTCACATTTTTATGAAGTTGCTTCTTAAGAGGTTTATTTTCACGCTGTCTTATCAAATACAAATATTTTTTAAACAGATCTATTTGACCCATAGATGGAAGCCTAACACTTAATACAAATCGGGGACAGAGTGGACTTGGGAGTAATGGCAATGAAGGAGTTCCCCACACTTCCAAGATCTTCAGATGCTGTTTTGTCTCATACACTGCATTTTTTGGCGAGGTGGTTACCCCTCTGCAAGGGGTACAGACAGCATATTCCAAACCTAATTGACAGTCTAGTAGAACAAATAGAATATTGAAAATAGAAATAAAACAATAAAGAAAAACTTTGAGCTTAAAAAACATACAACCCCCGCCCCCCCCCCAAAAAAAAGAAACATCACATCCTGAACAAATTGTCATTATTTTCATTCACTGACTCTTAAATCTTTCATATTGCTGTGATAGCCTTTCATGTGTGGCCGTGAATTTCAACAATCAAAACGCATTAATATCTGTTACTTTTCAATTTGCAATTACCTGGAATCAAAGCCGGACAAGAATATTGAAAAAGACATGATTTTTTCCATTTCCTGATCGTTTTTCTTAAAACGCACGATCACTCCTTTAAATTGACTTCTTTCATACATCCTCAAAACCCGCTGCAAAAATGTTTATTAGTTCTCTTAATTTTATGTTTTTCTATTGTTTCTCTCCTTTTTTTTTTATTGTTCTGACTTTATTCAAATGAATTTATTGTTGCCGTTCACTGCGTCGATATCTTTTAATCCTTTTTGGCAAATATTGTTTCATTCACTTCTTATCACAACTGTTGATCTTTTGTATAGCAGCATCAACGTAATTAATTCTTTATACTCAAGTCTCATCTTTCAGCTTGCTTTTGCAACACTGTCGATACTACTACTACTACTAATACTACTATTATTAATTATTAATGGCAATAAAAGTAGTAGTAGGAGGAGTAGTAGTAACTACTACTACTACTACTACTACTATTATTGCCATTAATAATTAATAATAATAGTACTGCTTCTACTGCTATAATCCCTTAACTGATTTAATTAACGTTTTCACTTTTGTTATCTGTTGTTGTTGTTTTTTTTTTTGTTTGGTTTTGTTTTGTTTTGCTTTTTTTCTGTTATTTTTGTTTTTTGAATTTTGTACTTTTTGAACAATTTTGAATCATCCATTTATATCGGTGGTCGACTTTTTCTGCTGTGTTCGTAAATTAGTATACATCTTTATTTTTATTTTATTCAATTCCTTTCAAATTTTTTTATCTTTTATTTCATTTATTTATGCTTTTTTTGGGGGGGGTCTCGTTTTGCTTTGTCTGTTTGTTTATTTGTTTGTTTGTTTGTTTGTTTGGGAGATTTTTTTTTTGTTTTAGGGGATTTTTTGTGAAAGTTGGGCGTTGGATATTTTGTTGTTTTTTTTTTCCTTTTTTTTTTTTGTTTTATTTTGTTTTGTGTTTTTGAGGGGATGCTTGGAGAGGGGTCTTTTTTTATTCAAGATTAGATTCAGTGAGCACAATGGAGATAGGACGACTAGAAAAGATTTCTTTTCATGATTACTTTTGGTATATATTCTCTATCGACGGTCAAGTCGACTAATTTCTTGCAACGACAATCTGCTTGTTGAGATAAAAAGTAACTGAAATTAAGATGAAATCATAATATTAAAAAAATAATTCATAATGTTTCGGCTAAGAAATTCGTGTGATATTCTAAAGACATTTAAATCAGATTATTTAGAGGTCTATTATAATCCAGTAAATTTTGAAACAGTATTTAATAATGATAGGTTTCCTATAAACAATCAGTTGATAATGATATAATCAGTGGCATAATAAAAGCACATCTCCGAAGGGCTGAAAATAAATAAGTACATTTTATTTGCAACACAACTGTCCATAAATAAGTACACCCTTAAAATTCTTTAATAAGATGTTCATTTTCTTCTGAACCAAAAATACCTGAATTTTATTATTTCTAGTTGAACATTGTGAAATCAAAACAGATATTATTAGGTATTATCTATTACCAAAATCAACAGTACTGAAAATCTGAAACCAAAATGTCAATGTTTTGCTTTTATTGCTTAATAGAGTTGAAATTATCACTCTAGTCTGTAGTTCTTAGAACTTCTGACGAAAGAATAATTGGATCAGAGTTATCTGCCTCTAATCCCGCATCTGAATTAGGGACAGGTTATCTTACCCTAGTTTTTGTTACAGTCTGTGTAAAGAACACCGTGTGTATTTTAAAAAGTCATCCTCATCTTTTTGCCTCGTTGAATGAGTTAAAGTGTCCCACCTGGAATAGATGAAGACGAATTCCAGGACTTAAAGTGGTCTGTCTTAGTTTTATGTGGAATTAGATTCGTAAATTCCCAACAAATAGTATATCAACCTTCGAGGGTTATTTAATGCCAAATCAATTTTTGTAGAAAGACAGCAGTGGTACCATATTTAACTGGGAGATAAGAGGGTTCGTACCCTTCCCAAGGGTATTAATCTGAAAGTGAACGTAATAGCATGACTCCCTTATTACGACGTTGTAGTTCAGTACGTTAGCCGATATACACATATTAGTCCTTACCGATATCAATATGTAGCTGTCCCAAAATAAGTAGTCACCCGATATATTCGCACGCAATTTTATTTTTGGCAACAGGGATGTTGCAATTTACTTTTGCTTACAGAATTTATATGCCATCGAGTTTGCTCATACATAATATCTAATAACACTGGTTTACAAAGAAATTGAGGCAAGCACAAAAATACCCGTTTTTACCTAATTTGAGGGTGCTGAATTCAAATTTGAAATCCGTTTTTACTCATCATAATTTTTTTATATGCATTGTGTGCATTTTGTGCATATACGGTACATAAAGGTGTATATGAAAACAGGGTTAATTCTAATATTGTGAGACTTATGGCTTATTCTTTAGTTATTATGCACTAAATGTAAGTGATAACATTACATTATATATATATATATATATATATATATATATCAAGACGGATTTTGACAGTTAAGGCAGCAGGTATCAATCCACACTCTGGCAGTCTCGCAGGCGGCGCAGGAGGTTGGTGTCCCTCAACTATCGTGTTACACATCTTTTGGGTTACTAAATATTAGTATTACATTTTCAAATGCACATTTAGTTTTACTTTGTAATATTTTCAGGTTCTCCAATGGCTTCAAGCACGTCAAAATGTCAAGGATGCCTCAACAAAGCCAATTCTTTCTGCTACATATGTGGGGACTTCACCACAGTTGCACAGCGTCGAACCATCACTTCCCTCCTCAGAACCGCCTACTTTCACTATTTCGACTGTAAAATTGGTGATCAGGACAAGTCTTGGGCTCCACACATCTGTTGTAAACCCTTCTGCAATGGACTAACTGCATGGTTGAATGGCAAGAAAGCGGCTTTAAACTTTGCAGTCCCGATGGTTTGGAGAGAGCAGCGAAAGCACGCAGATGATTGTTATTTTTGTTTAACTAATATAACTGGTTTCAATGAATCTTCTAGGAAAAAGATCAAATATCCCAACCTTCTGGTATGAGACCCGTTCCCCATTCAGATGATCTTTCTGTACCCACACCTCCAGTAAATAAGGATCTTCTTTCCTCATCAGATGAAGAAATGCCTTCAATGGAGGATTCTGCCGAGTGAATATCTTTGGAAGATATTGCATCTACATATTCAGGAACAAGTGGCAATAAGCCACACTGGATCACGCAAGAAGACCTGAATGATCTTGCTCGTGATTTTATCTGTCAAAACAGCAGTCAGAGCTCTTGGCTTCTCGGCTTAAACAGTGGAACCTAGTCCAGGAAGATGTAAGGATCACCAGTTTCAGGAATCGGAACAAAGACCTTGCTTCCTTTTTCGACATGGAAAACAAGTTGTGCTACTGTACAAACATACCTGGCTTGTTTACGTCCCTTGGTTTGCCACATAATCCTTCAGACTGGCGTCTTTTCATAGACTCATCCAAGCGAAGTCTCTAGGGTGTTCTTCTGCACAACGGAAATAAATATCCCAGCATTCCTATTGCACACTCTGTCCATCTAAAGGAGTCCTATGACAATATGGAGCTTCTTTTAGAAGCTATCAAGTACAGCGAGTACCAATGGATTCTGTGTGGGGACCTCAAGGTCATTGGTCTTCTTATGGGTATGCAAGCGGGCTTCACAAAGTGCTGTTGCTTTCTCTGTTTCTGGGATAGTCGAGCTGTATCCCAGCATTACAAGCAGAAAGATTGAGGGTCTAGAAGCACTTTTGTTCCTGGCGAACACAGCCTCAACGAGAATCCTCTGGTGGACATGAATAAGGTGTTTCTTTCTCCTCTTCACATCAAGCTTGGTTTGATGAAGAATTTCGTCAAGGCGTTGCACAAAAATCGTGCTGCCTTCCAACACTTGTCTACTGTGTTGCCTGGTCTTAGTGCCGCTAAGCTCAAAGAGGGCATCTTTGTCGGACCTCAGATCCGAGAAGTGCTGAAGGATACTGATTTTGAGGAGCTTCTTAACTTAAAGGAACTGAGAGCATGGGAAGCATTCAAGTCAGTCTGTAGTGGCTTCCTTGGTAACGCACGCGTACCAGATTACCAAGCCTGTATTGAGAACTTGCTAAAGTTTTACGAGGATATGGGGTGCCGAATGTCACTCAAGATTCATTTTCTCCATTCCCACCTCAAGTTCTTCCCGCCAAACCTTGGAGCAGTGAGTGATGAGCATGGAGAAAGATTCCACCAAGACATTACGAAGATGGAGAGCAACTATCAAGGCAAATGGAACCCTGGCATTATGGGAGACTTCTGTTGGATGCTCTTGCGTGACATCCTGGAGGCAAAACACACCAGATCTTCTAAGGAAACACTTTTGACTGTCTGTGGTACAATTAATTGTGTAGTTGTGTCATCCAAGTATATCGATTCAATCAGTGTTCTTTATCTATCCTGTTTTATCTGTTATAAGCTGCTGCAACTCTTGAAATATGCACATATATTCTGTTTATACTAAAATGAGACTATTTAAAAGCCAGAAAACTCGAGGTGATAGAGCAAAACTATTTATAAGTTTGAATTCAAATTAACAAAAAACACCTATCCCCATTCTTGCCTCAGACCCAATATTTTTTTTTTTTTTTTGTAAACCAGTGTAATATCCGCTTTGATTGTATAATGTTCTACAAGAAATAACAAAGTAAATTAACATTTTATGATGAATTGTTATGAGTGTAATTATTTATGGGTGATACTACAAATATTAATATGTGGCTCATTCGGTTGGGGCTGCGAAATATACCGACTGCTTCTCTGCAGTGAGGGAAGACCCCCACCCAACGAGTGTCCTAGATATGACACTAAACAATCTGGTGGTGAGTTCGGGGAATGCGTAGTAACACTTCATTGCCATTGCTCACAGGTCCACTCCAGCCCGGAGTGGTTGCACCTGATAGGGTCATATCTATTGGTCAAATAAAACTAAACAGTATACTCATGCTAATGTGAATTGCTTGAAATAGAAATGTTTTGACATCTAAACTGTGTACTTATGCTAAACTGACTAAATGGAACTGTTTTTGTATGCTGAACTGAATTGTTTGAAATAGAACTACTTTGACACTTAACTGTGTGTAAACAAAATCTATATTTATTCTAGACTTAATTGTTTGAATTAGAAATGTTTGACAAAGCTTGAAATAGAAATGTTTTTGATATTGAAACTGTGTACTTATGCTAAACTGAATTGTTTGAAATATAACTGATTATTTATACAAAAATGGATTTGGCATTAAATATCCTACAAAGGTCGATATGCCATAAACCCCCCCCCAAAAAAAACAAGCAAATAATCATATGAAACTTCTTCAAGTGTTTTTGAAATATACAACTTTAATATGCGGATTACTTGTCTGATTGATTGATTGATTTAACGACATGTCAATGGACGAGTTCTCCACACTCTAAAACTAGAGCTGCACCCTCATAAGCAACTTAGTCTCATACACAGGGTATCCTTTTTCAGGGTGCGGGGCTTACCCCTCCGCAGGAATACACAGCGTATTTTGAGCCCCACTTACAGGACTTGTTAAATTGCCTGACTTTTTCAGTTCGTTATTCGATCACATTCATAATGATTATAGTTGTCGTTGACATGAATGACGACCCCAAACATTAAAGAGAAGATAAAACTCTTAATTCAAATCAGCTTTACTCTGCATAAAAATTGATTTTGGGACAAATGTTGCCATTGTAAAGGATGGCCAAAATATTTACATTCAAAAGTGTTACTAGTAAATCTATGGTCAGTTTCAAATCCACCATGTCCAATCAGAGGCAAAGATCTTGTTTACGTCTTTCACAGGAAGTAGGTTAAAATAGCTTTTTTCATTTTGCTTTCTTTTCTTTTCTTTTCTTTTACTTAGTTACTATAACAAAATTATCAAAGTGATGAATAAATAAACTGTTTGTATTTTTGACTCTTTTCAGTAAATGTTAATGGCCATCAGTATAAATATTAAAATTTCAAAACATTGCTGATATTTGCAGCGACACAACCAATTCCTAATTCTTATGATCTTCAGCATTTGTGTCAATATCTTAATTTCTCTTCCTTAAAACTGTTTCATTTTTTGAATATTCCATAAACCTCAAATATCATTTAAATATTAATAAGGAAAGATAATACATTTATGCACTTAATGTTACCTTACCAAACTTCTTGAATTGCAATCAATCAAAGAGAATAGAAACTGCGTTTTCGAGTCTTTGATGATTTTTAAACCGAACAAAATTCATGAGGTGAAATGAAATATCTTTTTCCTTTACAACAGTTTCACTGTCTCACACGAGATTTCTAAATGTTAGGCATTTCAAGTGTTGCTGTAGCTGCTTTGTTAAATAAACTAGAAACTGTATCATAAACAATGCATTTATGTTTGGTACCGGAAAATGACAAACAATTTGTGGAAATCTTGTTCCAAATATAAGTTATAATGATTGGCACTTATCTGATGTAAAAAGGTCACACTGCTTCACGAATTGGGTGTCAAGGCGGTCATTTTCTAGATAGCATTTGGCCATACACACTTTTGAATTCGTTATATGACCATCTCCTACGCATATTCCTAAGTTTGTGAGTACATTAGCAACATCCCTGGGGAGATGGGAGAAGGGAACCAGAATGAGTGTGACATTCGGTTGGCGTGCAGGGTGTGTGGAGAGAACTGAAATGAACACCGTCGACGTAATCTGATATCGTTGCAAGTTTCTTCTTCCTTTTTCGGTTGGCAAACACGAGAAACAATTTTGCCGTATTGTTACGATATTACTTAGCTTGATGACTAACGTAAGACTTTTACTGAATCTTCAATATATGGCACTATTCACTACATAATATTGATTTTGAAAGCATTATCTCTTTAAACACGCCGTCCAGGAAATGCTTTCCTTAAGTCAATATTTCAATCGCAAAAAAAGATAGCTACCCAGACAATTAATCTTAAATATGTCCCATTATAAAAACGAATTTAACAAATCACCTTCGTATTTCATTTGCTAAGCTTTTTTTTTCATCACAAAAATTATCATTATTTGGTAAAATAAATTTAGGAAGCTCATTTCATTGTTGAAGATCGAAAGCCTTTTATTATACATTAATGATTATTAACTGCTTTTATGTCAAAATTTGTCGCAAGATATTATTTCATATTTTATATTTGTTATCGTTATATTTGCTACACGTCCTTTTTTTTTCATTATATTTAACTCGTATAATGAAATGAAAATAAATTGTTTGTTCTTAATATAACAAATGCATCTTTCTCTTTGACAGTTTTTTTTTTCCTTTTTTTCAATTGTACTCAACACAAGAGAGAAATATAAAGAATCTCAGATCATTTTTGAATATTCAAAATTTTACATAACCAGCGATGATTACATTGCAAACAAGATTTCCTTGAATATTTTGTTTTTACCTGTATTTTTCTTATTTTCATATTTCCTGAGGTGTCAGATATTTCTTTTTAATGCATTATAACTACATCCACTATAATGCAAAAATCTGAAATATTACATTTTTTTTTTGTATTTTAGTACTTCATTTATAAAGTAAATGTGTGTTTCGATCTATTTCGACTTCGTATGACGAGCACCTAATCAACACATGGAGAGGTTTCTACAAAAATAAATGGACAGTTTCGAAAACGTATTTAAAAATAACTGTTTAAAATATTCGCATTCACGATACACAATAATTACAGGTGCATTTGAAGTTTATTATAAAAGCTTTCGGTAGTCCCAGGTGTTTCATTGTTAGTTTGGGTACCAAGAATTATATTTACTGAGAAAGCATTTTCTCTGCTTGAATTTGGCAAAATGACTTTTTTTACTTTCGTACAACGTCATTGTTGGTCAAACTTCGAGAAATCACTGCTGACTGGATTATCCGTCTACGATTGATATAAGAAAATAAAAGGATGTTTTTTGTTTTGGTCAAAATCCTGAAATATAAAAAGTATCCGAAAAACAATTTAAGCTTGTTCGTTTGAATTTTCTTCATAGCCAACAAAAATTGGCAAAAAAATAACAGATTAGAATGTTTGGAAAATTTTGCGGAAATTGTTGAAAATGATTTCTAACAAACTTCTGTTATTGCAAAAGTCTAAGTAACCGAAACAAAGCAACGCTTCAGGAATTCTTTCGAAAAAAGGTTTGAGTATTGCAAAGATAAACATGGTTTTACAGAGCATCTAAATATCAACAATGAATCGACTGTAAGATGCAGTAATAAACTTCAATTGTTTCCTAACAAAACTTTGCATTGTGAATGTCAAAAAATCCTATGCATTGTAATTTGAGCAAAAATACAAAAATCTGTGTAACAAAATTGGTCAAGTTTTGTTTATTTTTGTTTGATTTAGTTTGATTTCTTAATTTAATAGCATATCAACCTTCATGGGTTATTCAATGCCAAATCAATTCTTTTAGAAGGGCAGTAATGGTACTATTTAACTTCTGTCTTGGTGGATAAGGGGATTAAACCTTCTGCAAGGAAATTAGTCTAAAAGTAAAAGTAATTCCGTAACTGGAGTTCGAACTTATTCACTACAATGTCGTTGTCCAGCATTTTAGTCACACGCCATAAGGACTACTGAGCCCTTTTGTATTAGTGGACACTTGCACGGAGAATATATGAATACAATGAAGAAAAATTTTTGTATTGTCATAAGAACTCAGTCATTTGAAAATAAACAGATTAGTCACAACATGACAAAGAAAAGATCGGAATTGTGTTTTCATGAAACAACAAAACAACGAATGAAACTTTAAAAGCAGAAAAAATAATTAATTCATCGGTGAGACAAAAACTGTCATCCCCATTACTTTGCTTGTTGAGAATGCTCATCGATATTGTAAAGTACGTCAAGAGAGAGAATACTAAAGTTTGCAATGTAGCGTAGGTGGTATAACGATTATCATCGAAGAAAATGAACTCAGTGAACCGTCAGAATTCTGGACATGGGAAAGACATGTATCTATCTCTTCCTCACTACACATCCTGCTACGGACAAAATATCATAGATTGATTGATTTTAACGGCATGTCAACCCGACTACGGTTATTTTACGCTTAAAAGTTAGGGAATCGCGTATATTATATGTTCATTTTTACATTTTTTGGGTAATCGTTTCTTAAGAGGGTTTTCTTTTGCAGTCCTATCGAATACAAAAAAAGTTTAAACAGATTTATTCTGCATATAAATGGAAACCTTATAGCTACTACCACTCATAGCGAGCCTGGTAGTAAGGGCAATGAAAGGGTTCTCCACATGCTCCAGATTTCCAGAACTAGAGTCTCACAATCAGATGCAGCTAAGGGTCCTACCCAGTTGAATATAGTAGGACAAAATAGTAAGACAAGGTTCTCTAGCCAAAATAGAGCAACAAGTGTAAGAGTAGAAAAAAGTCAGAATTCAAAATTTGATGAGTGCTATTGTTTCATTATTCTTCTGTTATTGGGCTCATCTAAAAAAAAGTATTGCTGACTCTACACGATCTTTAACCACGATGAACAAATCACCAACATATTTTATTTGTTAAGCTTTGGTTCAGTTAATTGCTGTCACCGAAGTCGATGGACAAAAATTATTATTATAATTCAATAAAATAAACTTAGAAAATATCAAGATTTTTATCAACAGGCTGCATCTATTGTAATTACTGATGTTACCTGTCGGGATTTGGTATCATTTCTTCACTGTGATAAACACGACAATTTATTTCGTTTTTGTTTTCCATTTCTATCAGGTGTTATGAACAACTAAAAGAATTAAAAATAATTTCTCGACCCTCAACGAAAAGAAGATACACATCACCTAACGAGGTTGTTACGCAGAATTAACGAACAGTGATCAATTTTTGGTTGAGTCCATTTACTTTCACTTTCTATTAGGGAAAGGCATGAATCCATTTTTCTCTCAAAACATGTGTAGAACAACGGAGAACAATGGTTTCTCTTTGGTCTTCGGTGGTGAGCAACTTATCAAGAAGGACAACACTATCATGATCTATTTGCTCAACCCCTCCCCCATGAGCAGGATAGGGCACAAGGTCAATTTTTAAGAGGAGTTGAAGAGATTTAAATTCAGCGTTATCCTTCTCCTAGATACACAACCATAACAAGGTTAAAGAGCACAGTCTGCCCAACTATTTACCCATAGCTGGAGGTGAAATACAAACAACTAAGTTCAGGATTTGAACTCGGATCTCTGTGTCCATTTCATACGACGATATCCATTACACCATCAGCGCTTCCATCAAACACGCCAATGTTTCTCATGGTAATCCTAAGTTTACAGGAGGCCGCAAGGATCTATTATCACCTATTTCCAGAAAGAACATGGCACACATTCTTCTTAATCTTACATACAATAAAGTAACTCGATTATCTTCTGAATCTTACTGCCATCAGTCAGTGAGATATGTTAGCATATTTGTAATCATAGATCAAGAAGAGAAAAGCAGCTATTCAAACTAACGGTCAGAAGATCATTTTTATTTTTGCTTGGCTTTTATTTTTTACTTATGTACAAAGAGATTATGAAATAGCATAGAAATGTTTGTATTAAATGAAATCATATACATGAACTGGAAGAAATAACGTACCATAAATCCCGATATAGTGAAATAAAAACCACTTTGGACTGTTAAAAGTCTTTTACTAGTTTATCTGATAATTAAAGTATTTATGATATCACTTATATAATATGATCCTATCCTAATGATATTATAAATTGTGTGCATGTGAAACAATGAGAAATTAAAGAAATATGTAAATGTATAGATTACTGTTATTAGTTTTACTCAAGTGTTGCTAGGATTCAAACGTACGAAATGCACAGCGTCCATTATTAAATTACATTCAATCTCGTTTTGATTAATTTACTGCATTCGACTTACATCAGATAAAACACGAAAATTGCCTTCCCACACAGAAAGATTTATACAATTCACCGCCGCCGCCGCCGCCGCCATCAAAGAAATTTGAAATTGTTAATAGCATTCTCCCTCTCTCTTTCTCTCTCTCTCTCACTTATTTTCCCTTTACTTTCTCTCTCTCTCTCTCTTTCCTATTTTCCTTCCCTCTCTCTCCTATTTTCCTTTTACTTTCCCCCTCTCTCTCTCTTTCTTATTTTCCCTTTATTTTCTCTCTCTCTCTCTCTCTTTCCTATTTTCCTTCCCTCTCTCTCCTATTTTCATTTTACTTCCCTCTCTCTCTCTAATTTTCCCTTTACTTTCTCTCTCTCTCTCTCTCTCTCTCCTATTTTCCTTTTACTTCCCTCTCTCTCTCTCTTACTTTCCCTTTACATTCTCTCTCTCTCTCTCCTATTTTCCTTTTACTTCACCCTCTCTCGCACTCACTCTCTCAATCTCTTTTTTCCCTTTTACTTTCTCTCTCTCTGTCTCTCCTATTTTCCTTTTACTTCCCTCTCTCTCTCTCCCTCTATCTCTTATTTTCCCTTTACTTTCTCTCTCTCTCCTATTTTCCTTTTATTCCCCCCCTCTCTCTCTCATTTTCCCTTTAATTTCTCTCTCTCTCTCTCTCTCTCTCGTGTCTATTCTTCCGTTCTATCTTTATTTTATCAATTTATATTTTACCTTTCACTCGAGCTGAAACATATTTCGTTTATAAATCTATCGCAGTAAATATCCCAGTTTGTTATTTATTACTACTGGAAATTTGCATAATATATATTATATAAATATATATTTCCGTGTGCGTGTGTGAAAGAGAGAGAGAGAGAGAGAGAGAGAGAGAGAGAGAGAGAGAGACATCGTGTTTTATATTCTGTATCAAGTATTTTCATCTCATTTTCTTAAACAATTTTCTTACATTCACTATATATATATATATATATATATATATATATATATATATATATATATATATATATAGAGAGAGAGAGAGAGAGAGAGAGAAGTAGAAAGAAAGAGGGAATAAAATATATATGTATATAATGAATTGTTTTTTTCTGTCACTCAACGAAATTTCTTTTTTATGACTGTATTTCTTAATCTTTTCTGAAATATCATGCAATACTTTAGATTCTTTATTTTTAATTTGCACTTTTTTCCTCACACTATTTGTAAAATTATTTACCTCTCACTCTTCCAACACTAAATAATTCACGTGTTATTTTCCTTCTATATAAACAAACACGCACACGCATATATATATATATATATATTTAAATAAGTATATAAAATGAATAAACAAGATATTCGGAGGATGTATATATTTGTACATGAATATTATGCCATGTTTAACGTTCCGGTTATTTAAACTATCGTCAGGACGATGTTAGTATGTGATGTTTTGTCTTAACCGAAAAATTTTCGAATGAAAAAATGAAACGACAAAATTAGAAAATTCTTAGCGTTCTATTACGGTTAAAAGCGTTCTGTTTCAAAATGAATATGACGTAATTGGTTGGTTGGTTAGTTGTGTTTGTTGTGCTTTGTGGCAGAACAACCCTTATAGGTCCTTTACTGCAAACTCCAGTTTAATGCCAAATTTTTTATATATATAAAGATACGGGACAATTCCTTTGTCGCCTGGATCCCGACACAAGAAAAATAACAAGGAGAGTTGAAAAATTACAATTACAATTATAAACAGTGTTCCATCGTATTTGATAAAACTTGCTTGAGTAATAACTTCCTGCCTACACTCTTCAATATATATATATATATATATATATATATATATATATATATATATATATATATATATATATATAATTTTTAAACGAATAGTTTCTAGGTAACAATCTTAAACGAGCCAGCGAACATTTGATAGCACACAGTTAAATGGTTACAAGTATAGAAAATAATTAAATGTTTTTGTTTGATGGGTTCCTAACAGGTACTACCACTCCGAGTTAGAGTGTACTTAACGGTAATGGCAATGAAGGAGTACTCCACATTCCCCAAAGTTCCAGAACTGGAGCCTCACCATCAGATGCCGTTTAATGTCATATTCCAGACACTCGTTGGGATTGAGTCTTACCCTTGGCATATTCTGTTATATTTATTCATTTAATTTTGCATATATATATATATATATATATATATATATATATGCAAAATTAAATAAATATATATATATATATATATATATATATATATATATATATATATATATATATATATATACACGAGGTCCATACGATGTTTCCAGACTTTTTTCGTATGGACACTTTTATTGATAGTACACACATGAAACCGAAGTCACCTTCTAAGTAATCTCCACCGGCTGCAATGCACTTGTTGTACCATTCCAATAACTTCTGGAAGGCCCCATGGAAGTCCTCTTGTGTGAACGTGTCAATGACCTTTGTCACAGCCTCTTTCATCACCTCAATTCTCTCATAACATGACAGCCTCTGAGCTTAGGGAATAACCAAAAATCACAGGGATAAGGCCTGGACTATAAGGACGGTGAGGAACTGTCTTGATACCCATCTTGGTCAAATATTCTGTGACAAGGATGGAGTTGTTGACTGGTGCATTGTCCTGCCGGAAATGCCACTGGGCCGATTTGAAGAGTGCTGGCCTCTTCCCTAGGAATCTCTTCCTGAACGCCCTTAAAACCTCAACATAGTAACCCTAACCCTAACCCTTTTGCCAATCAACTCTGGTGTATTGATTCCCTTACTCCTCCCACATCTCTCATCATCCCTCCCAGACTCCCTGCCTCCCTTGAATCTTTTATGCCATTCAAAAAGTGATGCTCAATTCATGCAAGATGGTCAAAAAGCAGTGTGAAGCATTCCATACATTTCTGTGGCATTTTTTCCAAGTTTAAAACAGAATTTTATTGCATATCCTTCTTCTAAAGTGTCCTCACGTCCAGATTGCATTTTTGAAATTCACCAGCTTTGACAATCAGGCTTTAGTAGGGTGTATTCCAATTGCTTCTGTAGCTGTTCATTTGAACCTGAAATCATAAAAATTGGTCAGTCATCTCATAAGATGTATAGCAATAACATACTGAATTTTCAAGGGTCTATGACAATTTTAAAGTCCAGTACAAAAAAGTCTGGAAACTTAACGTATGCACCTCGTATGTGTGTGTGTGTGTGTGTGTGTGTGTGTGTGTGTGTGTGTTCCTTGTTAATAAACTTAACCCAAAGCTTCTTATATGTAGGACTCTTTGTAGCGTAGTGGCTAACATGTTGGGCAACGATATCCTAAATGGCGAGTTCAAAATCCATTGGCACCATAACGTTCATTTACGGACTCTAACCTTTCGGAATGTTATGAATACCTTTATCTCAACTCCAAGCAATGGCAGTTGAGATAAAGGTGTTCATAACAGTCTAACAACTATTCTTCTACAAATATGGATTTGGCAATAAATAACCCAAGAAGCTTGATATGCCATCAAACAAAGAAACCAAACCAAATGAATCATAAAGATTGAAATGATCAAGCGAAAATTTCAGATCAAAATTCAGCCATAACCCCCCCTCTCTCTCTCTCTCTCTCACTGTCTCTCTCTCTCTCTCTATATATATATATATCATCATCATCATGTCGTGCCACCAGCACGGATATCCCCCTCCCTCTCTCTCCACTTCTCCCTATCATTCATCGCTTTTGGCAGGTCTTCAGGGTTACATCCCGTATCCTCATATAGTTGCTCTATGTATGTTCGAGCTGGTCGTCCTGCTTTTGCTTGGCCACATGTGGGGGTCCATAGGAGTACATCACTAATGAGTTCGCCCTTGCTTCTCCGGCAGTGTCCTGCGTGTCTGGTTCGTCTAACTTGTATAGTTTTCCTGATGGGAGGCAGGTGGCTATATAGTTGGTGCCTTGTGGGGTGTTGTCGCCAGGACTCGTTCAATATTGCTCTCAACATTCATGTGTAATTGCCGTCGAGTTTCTTCTTCAGCCGTTTAGTTAGTATCCAAGTACTGCATCCATATAGTAGTATCGATACAACCGCTGGCTGGAAGAGACTGCGTTTCATTTTATTGGTCAAGTCTGATTTCCATATGATCGAGAGCCTATCGATAGCTGTCCATGCTTTCGTTAGTCCTGTGTCGATGTCTTTTTTTTTAAGACATCGACATATATATATATATATATATATATATATATATATATATATATATATATTCGAAAATAACTGTTCTGACATTTTCTAACATACTTCCGTCTTTATTCATTAAGTTTACATTTATTTGTGTGAAAATGATATCTCCAGAATCATATATGACTTACATACACATACGCACACAGGTATATACATGCACACATATATACACATATACAAACACACTTATATATGCGCACACACATACGCATATATACAGAGATATATATACACGCATATACACACACATATATATAAAAATACACCTATATATACATACTCTACTCGTTAATGTCCTTTAAAATTTCTCTTCTTTTCGACGACTTTTTCATTGTTGTATGTGTGTTAGAGAAAGAGAACAAAAACAATTGATTCAGACGCAAAAAAACTTCATATATTTTTTTTTTCCCTTTTCTTTTAATGATCACGGCGTATTCTCCTAGAAAGACGTCATTTTTGCGGATTCTTAAAAACTTTGTCTCTTTTTCTGCCGACATTTATTCCTACGTCACTTTCTCTTCATTATCAATTGTATTAACACTCACGCTAACATACTCTCACTAACACATACTCAAACTAATACACTTACACTCTAACACACACACACACACACACACACACACACACACACACACACACACACACACACACACCTACTCAAAATCTTCCTCATCAACACATCTCTCTGCTGACATCCAACTCGCCAGCTTCCTCTTGTTTACACAAAACAATCAATTATTCCTTTCTTTTCTCTTAATCTTAACCGACTTATTTCCATTTCGCATACACTGACTTCTTGAAAATGTATGTGAATATATTCCTATTAAAATAGATATAAAATAGATAGTAAATATAATGAATTTTAACTTTTCACTCACTTCTTCTTGGTTGTTGTCAAAGTTACAACATTTCAGTCTTTCTACAACAACGGTCTTCTTCAGGTATCTCTTGTAATAGGTAAAATTCTGTGAATTTTGAATTGAATCCTTTTTTCAAACCTCTTTATTATCAATTTTTTTATTGTTGAAGCTGTCACATTATAATATATTAATTTCTTTTTCAGACTGAAATGTTGCAAAGCCACACAACAAACAATAGTTTTACTATCCCATACTTTCAAACAAAACCATTCAGATATAAATTTGCCCCATATTATTCAATGGGGTTTTTTTTTGTTCTTAATTTATGCAGAAACTATTTTAAATTGCTTGAAAATTTGGCTGAAATAACAACGTAATTTCATTTATACAAAAAGGAAACAAACGAAAGAACATTTGTTTTGTCATTGAGTGTGATCAATATTAAAATTGAGAAAATCATGTTATTTTAATAAACATTTTGTCCCAATTACCCGCAGCCGACTCCAAATATAGTTACGATAAAATATGTGAATATTTAAAGAAAAAGATAATTTGGAGGGTCTTGGTTAGAGTCACAGACATCAATCAATAATTGAATATATGACATACAAATTTGACTGTCCATTTTCGTTGTAATTGAATTTAAACGGATTTTCTTACAAAGAAAACTACAAAGAAAACCACAAAGAAAAATAAACGTCTGCTATTTACTTCTTGTAAAGAGGGTTTTAAAAAAATGGAATACATAAAATTAGTAATGAGAAAATGATAGAAAGCTCAGCTAAAGGTGATCCTGAAGAAATGCAGCATCCAACCCGAAATCCTGTCGTTATACCATCTGCCTGGCTGTTGAATCTTTCGCGTCAGATGTATCGATGCCAAGAACCTGGGTTAAACTCGCAAACATATGAAGGAAACATGAGTTTGAACAGCTCCAGTGCTTCTTGTGGAAAATGGCATATCTCTAAGTTTCAACCCAAAATCCATGAACAGCAAGCCCATATTTATTAATAATCAACCAAAGAAAATCAAAGATTAGGAAATATGAATGTCAGCGAGCAAACTGATAGATTACCTTAAATTATGCTTGTAAAATCAGTCGTATTTTCGAAACATAATCATTGTTTTAAAATCTACTTATACGTAATTGTACTATTATTATAATTATTGTAATGATATTTACAAACAGTTTACGGCTAAACTGTTGTGAGTCAACCAAAATTTTTGCCAGTGAATTTCAGATTTTTGTCCACGAGACATTTTCGTATAAAAACTGATGTTCTTATTTGTTCTTGTGTAAAATTTGTGTACATTTTTGACATTCTCTCTGTTAAGTTTTTGTAATATTCATGCTTAATATAACGTAAAAACGTCAAATTCATTAGCGACTAATTATCGGAAATTTGCGTATATCTATTATTCAATGCGACCTCATTATGTAATTAAACTCCTAATTTTATGTGCAATTATTCACTTTAAAATGGAGTAAAGATCAAAGATGGACAAATTCTTGCATCAGTCGTCAAATCACGGAAATATCCTCAAATTACCTTGAACACCACGTGTGCCTAACACCTGTCTCTGATTTGCTTCATCTTTCATCACTTCCGTTACATCTTTGCAAAACGACCATTTCCATTAAATTCTCAATCAAAATCAAACATACATCCTCAAACACCTCACAGTATTTTAACCTTAAAAAAAGGAATTCACCCAAATAAAACGTAAATCTCGTTTTATGTTTTATAATAAGAAAAAATATAAATGTGTGTGTGCGTTTCGCTCTTGTTTATTTTCATTTGTTTCATTTAGTTTACCAGAGCTTTACACTTGGTAACTCAACCTATCGGTAACTTTAATTTAATAAGAGCCAACTAGAAAAGAGCGCAAAAAAGTTACTACTTTTCTTTTTTCTATCGTAAGCAATTTTTCTGCTGCTCCTCCTCCTCCTGCTGCTGCTGCTACTGCTGAATCACTCGTTTTAATGTTTATTTAAAATCAGCTAAATTATACGTTTGTTGAAGGGTTATTTAATAAGCAATATTTTGTCAATAAGATATGGGGTTCCTACACAATCTCTCTATGTGTCTATTAAACATATCTCGTGTTTAACTATATCGTTTATATTCTAATCTGAAAAAAAAAAAAATGGAATCGTTCACACAATAGAAATTGTGATGAATAATATATAATCTATTAACCTATTTAATATCTCCAGCAACTTATATTTCTCTAAAATTTAAATACCGCTCGAGAATGGCTGACGAGATATCTTGTGAAAATTTTCTATGTTCTGAAACAACTGAAGAGTTATCCCGAGATAGATTATTTCAGTTTCTTTGGCAGCTCAACCTTTGTAGGTGTTTTAAAGCCAAAATCGTCCTTGTAGAAGTACAGCAGTGGTACCATTTAAACCCTGGGTGGTGGAGATGAATAGGCTCCAGGTATTAATCCGAAAGTGGACGTAACAGTGCGACTGGAGTTCGAACTCGTTTACCACAATGTCACAGACATTAGCCACTTAACTTCGGGTACTCCCTCCAC
>OY757922.1:97148504-97286004 GCA_963585895.1 Sepioteuthis lessoniana | reverse complement strand
TTATGTTCAGCTATCATTAAGATGCACTTTTTATACACACACAAATTTAATGTAGCCATCATTTTTTTGTTTTTTGCTCAAAGTAACTCAAATTTTTAATGCGCATAGCTTTGAATTTATGTCGTTAATAACCACACACACACACACACACACACACACACACACACACACACACACACACACACACATATATATATATGATTTATTTTACAATATGAAATATTCAAATCCCATTTTTTTGTCCCACGAATATCTAAATGCCATGCGTTAGACATTTTAGTCAAGGAGCTCTGAGTTTTGCTATTCACGTTTTTTTTTGATAAGGCATGAAACTTAAACCTTTGAAAATTTAGTGACCTATGCCACTAAGAAAATAATTTCCTATAGAGATGGACCAAGTAAAACGATATATTATTTAAGCAGTGGAATATACAACATATACAACATTTATTCCCTTTCACTTAGGTTTACATTCTCAATATCTATATTTACATTTTCTGGGGTTCGTGAACATATTTGCTTTTTGTATTAAAAAGATTGAATTTGCATCTTATTTTCATATTAAAAAATCATCTTTAGCACACATAAGAATGCTCACTTTAAGTCTTGTGTCTTTAATCACGCCAATTTTATCATTATTCCGAGTATGAAAGTTTTTCCAACTTAACACAGGATAAAGTTTTTACAGAACCGACATTAATCGTAAAACGATTTTCATGTGTTTACCATTTTCTTTTTGCTTTCGATATTCCTCCGTCAGTATCCAAATCCTTGTAGCATTAATATAGGTAATTCTATACACACGTCGAAAAATTAATTCCCATGAACAAAACTGATTTATTCACATATAAAAATTCAACTATGATTCATGAAACTTATATAATTAGAAATAGAAAAAACATTGGAGAAAAATATGCAAACATTAATTTCTATTTTATCGAGTAGGGTTTATTGATTTTGACGCTTTTGTTTACATTTTTACCCCAACCCCCTAAAACAACTACAAAGAACAAATACGCACCCCCGCCAAAAAACAAAAAAAAACCAAAAAAAAAAAACAAACAAAAAAGCCAAAGCAAAAAAACAAAGACAAAACCAAAAAAAAAAAAAAAAAAAGCCAAAGCAAAAAAACAAAGACGAAACTAAAAAACAAAGCAAATAAACAAAAATAAGACAAAAAAGTTCCCTCTAAAGACAAACAAAACAAAGCTAAAAAAAAAAACGAAACTAAACAAAGCTAAAAAAGTAAACAAACAAAATAAAAAGAAACAAAAAACTAAACAAAAAACACACACACACACACACACACACACACACACACACACAAAAAACAAAAAAAACTAGAATATTTTCAAAGCTAAATTTCCTTGCAATTTAAAAATCTGCAGAAAATAATGCAATTAAAGAAATGTGTTAAAATTTTCGGTGTTTATTTATAAAATACTTAATCTATTTACTGAGGGAAAAAAATTAATGAAAATATTTTTTCGTAGGTATTCTGACATTTCAATATTCTAGACAAAACAAAAAATAAAAAAACAAAAAAAACAAAACAAAAGACTAGAATATTTTCAATGCTAAATTTCCTTGCAATTTAAAAATCTGCTGAAAATGATGTAATGTAGTAGCTATTGAAAACGGAGCCTTTCAGTTGCTTACGACAGAGTTCGGTTAATATATATATATATATATATATATATATATATATATATATGAATGATAGAAATATGTGGAAAGTTGGATAAATCTAACACTTAACTTAAATTTAGATGCGTGATATTTCGTTAGACTTAATTTCATCTCGAACTTATTCAGACAGAGACTGTTTTCTGAGTTTTTCTTTTCAAAAGCATCTGAGGAGAAAAAAAACCTCACATGCTTTTAAATAGAAAAAAAAAACCCCTCAGAAAACAGTCTCTGTCTGAATAAGTTCGAGATGAAATAAAGTCTAACGAAACATCACACATCTAAATTTAAGTTAAGTGTTTGATTTATCCAACTTTCCACATATTTCTATCATACTGTCAGATTCACTACAAATATATCTTTTCAACACACACACACACACACACACACACACACACACACACACACACACACATATATATATATATATATATGTAAATGATATTTAATACTATTGTCAGTCATCCTTAGATTTAATGTCAATGGTTAACCTTTCATTCCGGGAAGAAAAAATTGCACTGTGTGAAACTGGCTTCTCCACAGTTCTAGTCGCTACTATAACCATATAAAATACAAAAAATATTGTGAACATACGCGAAAATATAATCTAATCGCTTGTACAATAGTCATATTCTTATATTCTCAAATGTACGCGGGAAAATATGACAGAAAATTTTCCCATCGCCTGAATGCTGATCGAGGAGGCTTCGGTTAAATCTTAGGGTTCGCTTATAGGAATGGGTGGGGGTGAGTAAAAATGGTTGACGTCGTAATTCAGTACACCAAAATTAGTTGACATCAGCTGCTCAGGAGGGAACCAAATAATTTTCGGGTGGTGCGGACCCTTCTTCTTACCCTTAGTGGTGGGCCCTTGTTTTACTGAATTGTTTCAAATATTTAATCAATATTTGAACAATGATAAGGATGTTTTTAGAAGTTAGAGATTTTCCGATCACAATATTGGAAATACAATTGTTTTATTAACGAAAAAAAATTGAAAAGTTCTTGGCCTGACCAAGTTTAATATGCAGGTCACACTGCTTATTTAATCATCAAAAAACAAAGTGAAAACAATAAAAATCAAAATAATTCCTTTCTTGGTTGGACCGACAACTTTTCTGTTGCCCACTCCAGCTCGTAAAACAATAATTTTCCTTATCATTTCTTCCTTCAAAATATCCATTTAAAAAAATAAACCCCCAAAAAACCAACACCCCCCCAAATTTCACACACACGCACACACAGAGATGTTTATCTCATTTTTTGTAAGTGTTAACAAGACCTTTAGCCAGTGATTAAATTTCGTAGAAACATCTTTCACCCAGATTTCACATCTTTAATATTTAGAATTTGTTTCAGTTACGTCACTTCAACAAAATAGCATTTCAGTTTCTAGGAAATAAACGTAAATTGAAACAGTAAAATCTTCCAAATAAATGCCAACAAGACAAAGAAATCTTGGAACATAAACAGGAATTAATTTAACTAAAGTTTGAAGTAAACTTGACATGAGAGAAAATAAATCTACAAATTATATCTCTTGTATTATGAAATTTATTTTGTTTTGGGGAAATTATTCTCTCATTGTTTTCGCAATCTAGTTTGGTTGTGCGGGGTCGGGGGAGGGAGCCAGTCATGTATCATGGGCAAGTTCATCTAAGTGGAGCCCATCCTTCCCGAGGTCTAGTTTGAATTCAGGTTTAAAGCGCTCAGTCTATACAACTATTTGCTCATAAGTGGAAGGATATTAGGTTTTGTTGGGTTTGGTTTTATGGCATATCAACCATTGTGGGTTATTTAATGCCAAATCCTCTTTATACATATATATTAAATATACGTTTTATTTTGGTTGAGTTTTATGGCATATCAACCATTGTGGTCTATTTAATGCCAAATCTTGTTTATATATATATATATATATATTAAATATATGTTTTGTTTTGGTTGAGTTTTATGGCATATCAACCATTGTGGTCTATTTAATGCCAAATCCACTTTATACATATATATTAAATATATATGATTTGGTATGGTTGGGTTTTATGACATATCAACCATTGTGGGTTATTTAATGCCAAATCCTCTTTATACATATATATTAAATATACGTTTTATTTTGGTTGAGTTTTAAGGCATATCAACCATTGTGGGTTATTTAATGCCTAATCCTCTTTATACATATATATGCATTAAATATATAGGATTTGTAAACATATTTTGTAGATAACATTTTGAAATGAGCCCGAGATCTTTTTTTGCATACAGTTAAATTGTTTCAAGTATTCCTATATAACAGTAACAATTTAACACCAGCCTTTTATTTGCACGCATAATTTGTTCTATTTGACCCCTAGATAAGACACAATCAGTTGCTAACCCTTCGGGCCAGAGTGGACCTGGGAGCAATGGTAATGAAGGGGTACTTGACATTCCCCTAATCAACAAGATTAGAGCCTCACCATCAAATGGTTTAATGTCATATCTGGGACATTCGTTGGGGGGGGGCTTACTTCTCTGCAGAAGGGTTTGGAGTTTGGTTTGGTTTTATGGCATATCAACCATTGTTGGTCATTTAATGCCAAATCTTTTTTATACTTATTTTATAAATATATATGATTTGCTTTGGTTTGGTTTTATGGCTTATCAACCATTGTAGGTCATTTAATGCCAAATCTTTTTATACGTATATATTAAATATATATGATTTGGTTTGGTTGGGTTTTATGGCATATCAACCATTGTAGGTTATTTGATGCCAAATCTTTTTTATACATATATTAAATATATGATTTCTAAATACATTTTTTAGATAACATTTTTAAATTAGCCTGAAATCATTTGCACCCAGTTGGTTTCACTTAATTTTAAATAATTCAGTTTAGCATTTGTACAGTTTTTGTTTATACAGTTAAATGTGAAAACAGTACTCCTTCAAACAATTCAATTTAGTATAAGTACAGTTTAAATGTCAACAGTTCTATTTCAAACAATTTAGTCTAGCATATCAACAAAGTTAAATGGTTTCAAGTATTGCTATGTATCCCTAACAATTCAACTAAACATCAGTCATTTTTTACACACAGTTAAATGATCAAACAGTTCTATTTCAAACTATTCAGTTCAGCTTAAGTACAGTTATTTGTTTACGCACTCTTAAATTTAAAACAGTTCCATCCCAAACCACTCAGTTTAGCATAAGTACACATATGCTGAGTTACTTCCGTTGGACATAGATATTTACTCGAGAAAATCTACCTAAATGTGGATTGCTGATTTGCAACCGAGCGATAGAAATCGTATGAGACCCCAAAGATAGGAAGGAACAAACGAGAACCCCGAAGGAGGTGAGAACCGGAATCAATCGCAGACATTTTAAAGAAGACCAAAGAGATGATGAAATCCCAAGTGCAAAACAATTGTTTTGTGTGTGAGACTTCAATATCTCAAATGACATGAAGTTCTACCTTTTTTTAAAAAAAAGTTTATTGTGAAGAGCCGTATTCCCAAAGTTATCAGGATAACATTTTAAACTAAATCATCGGTAATGTGCCTTTCTTTTTTTAAAGTTTGGTTTAGTGGTTTCTATATCATGAATTTACTCAGCTCCTCCGTCTGATGTGACACAAAGACCATTTTTAAGCAGAATAGCGGAGTAGAGCTAATTTTCCTTCTAAATTGGTTGCCTAATCATGGCTAGAGAGCTCAGTCTATCCTATTACTTACCCATAGCTGAGGTGGGAAGAACAGATGGTTTCATGTCTTTCCAAAGGACATTAGCATGAAGTGAAATCACTAATGCATTTTAGAAATAAGCAACTGGTTTTGATAGGATTTTCTTCCCGTAAATTAATTTTAAATGATGATTATTGATATTTAATTTCAGATTGTCAGATTAAAATTGCGATCAATACAAGGTTAAAATACACTTTGTTTTACTTCAAAGCAATAAATTGTAGATCACATAGTAAACAGATCTAGTCAACAGCCTCACCAATCTGGCACATTGAGTAAAATATTTGATCTTTAGGCTACCACCATTTATCCGAACTCCTAAACATATTTTTTGTACCTTGGGGATATTTTTTGTTAAATCTGGCACAAGACCACACAATTTTGACCACCTATTGACAATCAAACTCATTACACTAATGATGATGGAAAATTAATTGGCGTTGACAGATGTAAATTAAGTTCAGACAATGGTTTCTATATTTAGTGATTGTGTTCATAAAATCGACCATGAACCATTAAGTATTGTTACATTTTGGATTTATGTTAGAGAAAAGTAACTTTCAGTGACTGGGGGAAATCCGTGTGACGTAATTATTCAAGTGCTAAACGGTGGCTATAGTAGCTCCTTTGATGCTATTTCTGGTGAAAAATTAAAACATAAGTCTCGACTAATGTTTGACTGAATGCTAATTTTATTCTGCATTGATTCAAGACTCCATGAAATATTGAAACAAAAAAAAAAAAAGAAAAAAAGATTTAAACAACAATTAATAGTTAATATTCTTACAATAAGGAATCTTATAAAGTCCAGAAGGTGGTGGTGTTCTTGTGGTGTAATGGTTAAAGCACTGGACTGCGGAATCGTAGTTAGCTAGTTTGAACTCCAGTCACGCTATTACGTTCACTTTTGGACAAATACCTCTGGGAAAGGCATGAGCCACCCATATCCTCCCAGCTATGGGTTAAATAGTACCACTACTGTTCTCTAGAAGGATGGATTTGGCATTAAATAACATACAAAGATTGATATGTCATTAAACAAAGAAACTAAAACTGATAGTAAGGGACTAAAAGAGTCTATTCCAGGGTGTGAAAATGGCGGAGAAGTCTCAACACGTTCAGCAGGAAGGTCTGCCATGCGTTGTTCTTCTAGGAGTCTATGCATCCTTCTGCATATGACATAATCCTTAATATACCTGGCCCCTACCTTGCTGCCACTCATGATCCAATAGTCATTGGTCCGGATTTCATTCCGAGTTATTCCTTGGCCCTGGAACTGAGTTTTCTTATGACAGAAATCAACGATTAGGTGAGTTACTACACCCTTTTTTGGCAGTATTATTGGGTGACCATTCTCGAGGGATGTAGATTATTTTAACCGTCCTCCCACTCTGAGTAGTCCGTCTTTCAGGATTGGTAAATCTCACTTGTTTTTGGTAGTTTATAGTGGTTCCTATTAAGCAACTTGAACTCTTCTTAAAATGTCTTTCTTTGGGCTGCCCTGATGAGTGCAAAGGAAGCTGATTCTCT
Source organism: Sepioteuthis lessoniana (assembly GCA_963585895.1). NCBI lineage: Eukaryota > Metazoa > Mollusca > Cephalopoda > Myopsida > Loliginidae > Sepioteuthis > Sepioteuthis lessoniana. The sequence goes on along the minus strand of OY757922.1, from coordinate 97,279,056 downwards.
TTCTGTTACAGTGATCTGACCTGATTGCGATTTATTTACCGTTATTCGAGCAATAACGTTTAAGGATCTGTTCTAGGCGGACAATCTTGACAATCTATTCAGGAAATTTTCTCTTTGAGTGAGAATAGTTCTTAGAACCCTCCTCACTGGGTCTCCGATGATAAATTCAGGGCATCCTTGAATTGTAATGAGCTCTCGGTCCCACAAGAATTTTGATCCGATAAACCAATTTGATTTCATAAGTTCTGCCATCATGAGACCCCTAGATATATGATCGGCAGGATTTTGGTTTGCCTCGACGTAAAACCACTGTCCAGGATCTGTACTGTTTCTACTTTTTTGGACACCGCAACAAAAACATGGAATAGCCGGGCGCCATTTTTTATATATCCCAGGATGACTCGGGAGTCTGTCCAGAAAAACTCTTGATCAAGCTTTGAGTTCTTCTCTCAAGACGCAGAGTTTGAGACGCAGCACTGCGACGACCTTTGTGGGTGCCATTCTGGTCTTACCCATGACTAGTGTACAGTGCACCTTCCTTTCTGCAACCATCCGTATGTATGATGTAGTTCTATTTTTTCGATAGGGCCAATATTATCTGGAATGAAGTGTCTTTGAATTTGGACTAGTCTGAGGTTCTTCCAGTTCTGGAGCTATGTTTCCCATTTTAACCTTAGTTTAGAAGGGAAGGGGTTGTCCCTTCCAATACCTCGTTTGCACATCTCTTGTTGTACTCTTTTCCCAGTTAGGATCATACATGCTGGCAACTGTTGATAGAATTCCATGTCATGTAGTCACTCCTCAAGGGAAATACTGAAGGAAAATGTGTCAGAGTGTAATATATTGACCTTCGACCCAGTCGTCAATCGAGAAACAGGTGCATCCGATCGAAGATATGACGTGTGGACGGATTGAATTCGGTGCAATTGCGACGCCCACGGGAAGCAGGTGTACGTCAAACAATGATATAAGCCGGGGCCATAGTTGGGGTCAGTTGCAGTTGAAGTTCGAGTTGCAGTTCGAGGCAGTGAGAACCAGCTCCCAGCTGAGAGCTTGGGCCCTCAAGACCCCCGGTTGAGCAGCCCAGCAGAATGAGAAAGAAGTGCTGCTACAGTCAGAGGAACCTGGGGTCAATATGTTGCAGTCTGGTCAGTCTCCAACTCACCTCTCATACACAACCCCCTTTCGGAACCCTTTTGAATAAAGTGTGAGAGGTATATTTTTCTAAAGAACTGTTTTAGTTCGTAATTATTGTTGATTATGTTTCCGCATATATATGTATACGTATAGTTGTATCAGTCTGTGTTACATTTTATACCCATTACACTCTACATTCGAAGGATGTTGTAATTCAAATCAACTTTTTTTGTTGTACAGTCTTGTTTGTTTTCTGAGATTGCGTCTAAGACTTCTTTGTTGTTAGACGCAAATTTATGTAAACGTAGGTGACCCTTTGCGCAGATTTCTTTTGCTTCCTTCATCAGCTAATTTGCCTCTTTGACTGAGTCAACCCTGATGAGTCCATCATCTATGTAAACGTTTCTCCGTATGAAAACTGCTGTCATAGGATACTATTTTTCATATTTGCTGGCCAGATATCTGAACCCATAATTTGCCCAGTCTGGAGAAGATGATATTCCAAAGATATGCACTCGCATCCAATATTCTTTGGCTTGCTTTTGGTATCTCCGTTTTCCCACCAGAAGAACCTTAAGAAGTCTCTATCTCTGGGGCTGACATGGAAGCAGTGTAACATCCTTTCTATGTCACAAGTGAGGGCAATGCGATGTTCGCAAAATCGGCGCAGTAGTTCAGGTAGTGCATTGATTAGATCAGGTCCTGTTAGGAGATGGTTATTCAATGATGTGTCCCTGAATTTGGCAGAGCAATCAAACACAACTTTATTTTCTCAGGACTTCTTGCATGGTATATTCCATGGTGAGGAATGTATCATGTATTGCTGTCATCTAGTGTGTCATAAACTTCCTCTGTATCTCCTTCATTAAAAATGTGTTCCAATTTGATATAATTCTCTTTCAAATTTGGGATTTTTTCAATTTTTGCCCCAAGATGTTTTTTTTTGGGGGGGGAACTTCAACTAAATGTTTATTCTTTGGAAGATGGGGACAGACACTGAGAGGTAAGGCATTTCCAGATGTCCTTTGTTATGCAGAATCTCCCTATTTAATATTTGCAGGAATTTGATGTCTTCTTGTGACAGTCTTTCTTTTAGGATTAGTGTCAAAGAAGTTCATCTCTAGAGCTCTGATTATAGAGGTAGGTGTGACGGGTAAAATTTCCTTTGAAGAAATTCGTTGGCAATATCCATCAGTGTTTCCTGGGTTGTTCAGAGGTGCTGTGGGTTCCATTATACACTATCCCAGTTTAGTTTTTACAGCAAATGGATTATGATCTTCTCCTGCAATCACTTTCTTAGGTTTCAGGGCTCCTGCGCAGTTATACCCAATTAGAAGTCTGACGGGACAGTCTAGCTCGTCTGGCATCTCCTTTGCCATACTGAGGAGAAAGTCCCATGTTTCCGCTGTTTTATGAGTAGGGATGCCATTCTTTTCTAGTGGGATGTATTCTTGAGTATATGCTGGAGGTAGTTCCATTTCTTCTTGTAAGAAGTACCCTCTCAGTTTCAGACTTGATGCACATCGAGAATTGACTATTGAACTTCAGTTGGTCATTGTTGATAAGTTCAACCTAACAGGTTCTGAATCTGCATTCATCTTTTTGAAGACATCCTGATCAACAAATGTGTTGCTACTCTGACTATTCATTAAGGCATAAACCAGTATTTCTGGGCTTTCGACCTTTACACAGGAGAGCCATACTGGTATAATCATAATTGCTGTTGTTTGCTCTCTTGCTGTCCAAAGCATTAGAAGCTTTCTCTTCCTTTGTTGCTTCAGCTCCTTTGGTCTTAGACTGTTCCTCGTGAGGTAGTGTGGGATGAATCTGTTTGCAAATATTGCAGGTGACCTTTCTCTTATAATCTTTTGCTAAATGGCCTTCTCTGAGACAACTAAGACAGATATTGTTGAGGAGAACAAACCTCTTTTTCTTGTCGAGCGACAGATCCTGAAACCCTTCACATTTGTATATGAAGTGATTTAACTTGCAAAAGTGGCTCTTCATCTTCCACGAAGTCTGAGCATCTAAATTGTTGAGTTTGGGTGCTTTGTGACCTTCCTTGATCTTGAGGTGTCTTGCCTTTGATGTGCTTGTAGTTTGTAGATGTTGCTAGTGCACTGGCTTTCAGATGTTTCTAAATTTTCTCAGAACTTCCTTTGGCTTTTTTAAGGCATGGAGGGAGGAAATCAGATTGCATGCAATATGTGCTTCGTCCACCACAAACTCAGTAAATTTGCTGAAACTTGGATATGGCATGCCCTTATCCAAAGCTCTAGCGACATACCTGTTCCAGTGTTCAGTGGCCCAATTGGGAGTTTTTTTTTGCAATTTTTGACTTTCCTCGAAATCATCAAACACTTGCAGATTGGGCATGTGCGGCGTACTGTTGCAAGTTACAAGGAAATCACTAAAGTTCCTAAGTTTGAAGGATTCTGAGGGTTCGATTCTAGGCCAGCTGTTGAGCTTTTCTCTGAATGCTTTTGGATCACAAAGGGGTGACCATAAGGCTTATGTAGGGTATCCCAAACTTGGGTGTTAGCTTCATCTGTTCGGTAGTACATCCCTTCTAGTGCTGAAAGAGTTTCGCCACCTCTGTAATCTTATAAATAGAATAGCTTGTATGCTGAGTTCGTACAACTCATCTCTATTAGAATCTTGAAAGTGGTGCTCCACTCAGTAAATTTAAGGGGGTTCTCCTGTGAAAACAAATGATTCTGGTGTAGGGTTTTTAGATATTAGTAAGTATTCCTTGAATGCTTGCACAAGTGAATCCTCTCTCACATTCAACTCTGTCTTAGTTTGGATTAGATTTGGGGAATCTTCCTACTCAGCTTTTTAGTGTGAATTGAAGATTCACCTGCATGTAAGGTATTTACCACTTCTGCCCATTCCACTACATTATTATTACTCTGCTTCAACCACTTCCAGATCTTTTTGATTTTACAGCTTAAGTTTTTTTCTAAGCATTGAAATTTCATTTTCTCTGTATTTCTGCCCGTTTAGCAGCTAAATGTGCAGCTACCCCCGCCTTCTTTGGGGATATTAGAGACAACTGGCTGCTACTTCCACCGAATCTAGACACAGTTGAGCCATAAATGGACCTGGCATCTTCTCTCTGCAATAGCTTGGAGAGATTTTTTGATAGCGACTGATTTGGTTGGATTCTTTTTGCCGTTCCTACAGAACTATTATTACCTTAGAGGTTACTGAGGTACAGGTGTTCATTTTCATTCTTATATATGGAAGGGGTGTTGTCAATGTTTGCAAACTTTCATATGCTTGCTCAACTTCTGTCTTACATTGCTCTAAGATTTCCCCCAGTTCAGCTTTGGAGCATTCCGATTTTAGTTTTATCCTGGTAAATTTTACCTCAGACTTAAAGTTTGTATACATGCAATAAAACCTTCTTTCCCTTTTCATCGTTTCCTCTCTTCGAAAAAATCTATCCTTTTTTCTGTCTGACACCTCAATCGTTCAGATCGCCTCACTTATTAAGACTGAGTCTCTGGGGGATCTGCATAGGCTTTCAGATAGTTTGCTTTGATCACACCGTTCCGCTGTAGTAGATTCAAAATCGTCTGATGAAAGGGTAAAGGGAGAACGATCCTTATAAAACAAAAAATCTATTTATCTATATTTTTATTAATTTTTTTTAAAGACTGATGAAGGCCAACAATATCTTTGCTAGACTATAAATTGACGAAAGGATTTGGACTCACCGTTTATCTGTTCCTATCAAGTTTGTTTAGGTTTAGCGAGCGGTACCTTTCTTCACGGTAAATGTTCGGAGGGCTTTTTTTTGTTTCGCGTTTTTTTTATAGTTTTTTTGTTTTTATCTAGTAGCAAGATATTTCACAGCTAGATGGTTAGTATTTCACTATAGCAGCTTCTTAACGCTTTTTTTAGTTGAAAATTAAAACACAAGTCTCGACTGATGTTCGATTTTTTATTTGATGTTTTATTCTGCTTCAATCCAAGACACCGTAAAATACTGAAATAAAAAGGGTTCTAACAACAATTAATAGTTAATATTCTTCCAATAAGGAGTCTTATAAAGTAGAGAAATTTCACGGGAAAGTTGGGAAAAATTTACCGGTGTGCTGTAACCAGTATCAAAGAACTACTCAGGTCCAATTCTTAACAAACAAAATTCCCTCCAAATTTTACAACTGGTCCTTGTCTGGGCGGAAGTCACTTTGCATTCAGGGATTTCTTACAGATATGGGTCCTTATATAATTGTTTCCCTTACACTATCCACGTTAATCTACCATGAAGGAGGAAAGGATACATGTCTAAACAATTGCGCACTTAGAGCAACAGTTACAGTAGTCTTCAAATAAGCATTATCATGCTCATTTTCGGACAAATTCCCCTGGGAAAGGCATGAAACCCCTTATTCCCCCAGCTATGGGTTGTATAGTATTACAGCTGTTCTTCTACAAGGATAGTTTCGGCATTAAATAGCCTACAAAAGTCGATGTCATTAGACCCCCCACCCCGAAACAAACAAAAAACAAATCAAAACAAAAATCAAACCAAACCAAACCTTTTGTAGGGTACCTCGGGTAGCAAAAGCTTTCACGGTGAGTTTGAGTCTATAGAACTTTACACGCCTATAATTTCATTTGGGCGGTATGCCACTTGTTCCGACGACAAAGATGGCGGACGCGCACATATTCAGTCTCGGAAAACCATTGGCCAGGAGAACCACGTGACCTGCGTAAAACTACGTCTGTGCGAAAAATTTCGTCCTGCGCTTGGAGCCACTTTCAAGACATGTAATTTCTATAAATACGTCGTCTTCAAACACTCTTTCTCTTTTCACACAATTTCTTCGCAGCGGCAACACACTCCCCCCAGTGTGACTCAACAGACGTCAAATAGCAACAACATGGATGGGCTTCGTAGACATACATTGACTATGAGACTTTTTCCAGTCTCAGAGAAACCGCCTGTTTCCAATCATAAAAAGAAAGACATTTTAAATATGTAATCCTTTGGTAGTTTAGTTGTGTTAGACACACACACACACACACACACACACACGATTATTTTATTAATAGAATTAGCGATATTTTTTATGTATCAATGTAAGTTTTATTATAATATATAAATTTGTTTTGTTCGTCGCTTTGTTTTAAAAATTCCTTTTGTCCGCGCCGTTTTATATCCTTTACTCATTGGCTTCCTTCATTTACTGCTTTATCCATGTGCCTATATTATGCCTATATTATGCCTATCTAAACACTAAATATCAAACTACAAGCATAAAATGTTGGGGAATTTAAATACTAAATACAGGTCACCACCACTACAAGTCTCAATGGGTGCCCCATTCGTTCGGCCTAGTGTCATATCTAAGCAAAAAGCTTAGTAAATTACTACTTCAAACCTTTAGTAGATAAAAAAAATCTAGATTGATTTCGATTCAGTTTTTTCCTTCATATTTATTTTGATTTGAATTTGTTTCTATAACAAATATTTAAAATAAAAGGAGAAATGTTCTTTGCAATTAAGAGGAAAGGAATTTCTGTGTTATATACATCCAAAACAGAGACCGTCGCTAAGAAACATCATGTCTATGTTTCTCTTTGTAAACTTTCCTTAATTTACTTGAAAATCTTCTTTATTCAGTAGGTTAGGGATAGTTTTCCCTGGGATGAATAGGCATCATGCTTCTTAGCAAAGATAGATATTAGTAATATTATTGATATTAAATTGTCAACACCCTCTCGATTGTGCTTAAAAAACGCGATGTTCTGGGTATGACACTTAAATGCCTCTGATGGTGAGACTCCAGTTCTGGATATCTGAGTGGTGTGGGATACCCTTTCATTGCCACTACTCCCACATCCACTCTGGCTTGGATTGGCTGTACTAGTTAGGGTCCTATATATGGGTCCAAATAGATATATTTGAAAATTATTCGTATTCGATTGGACCGTGTGCAGTAGATCGATAAATAAAAAAAATCTCTTATGAAACAACTACATAAAAATGAAAATATGAAAGTATGAATGTGATTCCCTAATTTTTTGGCATACAAAAACTAAAATCAATCAACTAACCAATCAATCAATCAATCTCTATTTACTTAAAAATCGAAACAATTCAAGAATAATTCAGTATGCAAATTAACATTTGCAACAAGCGTCATTAGAAAATTGTTTGATGACTTTCTGGTGACTCTAAATAAGTCATATGTTTAATGTCTAATATGTCATATGTCTGATATGTCTAATATCTCATGTCATAAGTCTAATATGTCTAATGTCTAATATGTCATATGTCTGATATGTCTAATATCTCATGTCATAAGTCTAATATGTCATATTTCTAATATGTCTAATGTCTGATATGTCTAATATCTCATGTCATAAGTCTAATATGTAATATGTCTAATATGTCTAATGTCTGATATGTCTAATATCTCATGTCATAAGTCTAATATGTAATATGTCTAATATGTCATATGTCTGATATGTCTAATATCTCATGTCATAAGTCTAATATGTCATATGTCTAATATGTCATATGTCTGATATGTCTAATATCTCATGTCATAAGTCTAATATGTAATATGTCTAATATGTCATATGTCTGATATGTCTAATATCTCATGTCATAAGTCTAATATATCATATGTCTAATATGTCTAATGTCTGATATGTCTAATATCTCATGTCATAAGTCTAATATGTCATATGTCTAATATGTCATATGTCTGATATGTCTAATATCTCATGTCATAAGTCTAATATGTCATATGTCTAATATGTCTAATGTCTGATATGTCTAATATCTCATGTCATAAGTCTAATATGTCTAATGTCTAATATGTCATATGTCTAATATGTCTAATATCTCATGTCATAAGTCTAATATGTCTAATGTCTAATATGTCATATGTCTAATATGTCTAATATCTCATGTCATAAGTCTAATATGTCTAATGTCTAATATGTCATATGTCTGATATGTCTAATATCTCATGTCATAAGTCTAATATGTCTAATGTCTAATATGTCATATGTCTGATATGTCTAATATCTCATGTCATAAGTCTAATATGTCATATGTCTAATATGTCTAATGTCTGATATGTCTAATATCTCATGTCATAAGTCTAATATGTCTAATGTCTAATATGTCATATGTCTAATATGTCTAATATCTCATGTCATAAGTCTAATATGTCTAATGTCTAATATGTCATATGTCTAATATGTCTAATATCTCATGTCATAAGTCTAATATGTCTAATGTCTAATATGTCATATGTCTGATATGTCTAATATCTCGTGTCATAAGTCTAATATGTCATATGTCTAATATGTCATATGTCTGATATGTCTAATATCTCATGTCATAAGTCTAATATGTCATATTTCTAATATGTCTAATGTCTGATATGTCTAATGTCTAATAGGTCTAATATGTCATATGTCTAATATGTCTAATGAGATGTTCATCCCCCCAATGATAAATACACTGATAATGTTCTATTTAGGTCAACACTAACCAACTATTTAGAACAATCCCGGTTCCAAGCTGATGTTCCATCTGTTAGAGATGAGTGTCTTTCGGCTTTTTTTATTTCTTAATTTTTTTTAATAAATAAACACTATATTGTGAATCTCTTTCACACTTTGTAAAAATCTACCTGAAGAGGCAAGTTGAGTTGGTGACTTGTTGAAAAAAATTTATAATGACACATTGACAGTCTGTTAAGTTTTCTTTCAATTTATTTTACGGATAAAGCTAATCTTTCTTTAATCGATAAGAAAGTCCCAATTTACAATTATTTTAAAAGCCGATATCCTCATCCTCATTATTACCATGACCTGCCTAAAGTACAGATCTCCCTGATTCTTTCTTGTCAACCGTCTTTATCAATCATTACTCTTGGCAACTCTTCTAAACGACAAGAATTTAGGTCTTTGCCGGTCGGTCAACACTGGTGTTTCCATATGTAGGAGTCCATAAGAGAATGCCATATATGAGTTCATCCTTTCTTTATCCAGCAGTGCCAATCATATTTTTGCTCGTCTTACTTGGATGATTTATGAGATGGGACGTAAGTGGTCATACAGCTGCAGCAATCGTTATATGAAGAAAACCTCGGGATACACAGAATCATAAATCAGTGAAGAATAAGTTAAAAGAAATGAAGGTAAATCATGGTCAGCTATTGATAGGTTATCAATTATATGGCAAGCTGATCCCTGAAAAGATAAAACGGGAATTCTTCCAAACTGTAACTGTGTCAGTACTACAGTATAGTTGCACTATTTGGACTCTAACGAAAAGCTTGGAGAAAAACCTAGATAGAAATTACACAAGAATACTGCATACTGTTTTGAACAAATTCTGGAAGCAGCACTCCTCAAAACAATAGTTGTAGAACTATTTAACTCCCACCTCGAAAACTATTCAAGTAAGACAAGCAAGACACCGGATACTTTTTTTTATTTATTTGTAAATGATAGATCCCAGCATATTTTTTTTTACATAACAAAACTTGCAAGCAATAAACCGAAATTACAGCTTCAATATATACAGGTTACCTTTGTCGTGTTTACTCTTTCCGTTTTTAATTTCTTCTTTGAACAAAGTCATTCAGATGTTTTGAGCTAGTAGCCACTCGTCCTCCCTGAGTCTGAGATATTCTTTGATTATTTGTATCTTGAATAAATCATTAGTATTTTCCATTTGGAATTAATCGTTTAGAACAATATTTTGCAATTGTAGAGTCAATGGACTTTTTCAACTAACACGAAATTTGGTTCCATCGCTAATTTGGAGTAAATACTGCCGATTGCGAAGAATATTCTTGTTTTAAATCTGTTTGAATGCATTTATCCAGCCTCACTGCCACGAACAGAATTGACAAAATGTCGACTTTTTTTAATCAGAGTAAAGCTACTTTAAATTCAGAATATTTCTTCTTGACCGGTTGCCGAACCAAACTTAAAGAACTCAGTCTGCCTTACTATTTACTCATATCCAGGAAGAGAACAGATGGATTGAGGCATTTCGATAGGATATTGGCACGAAGTGAAATACAAACAGCCTCGTCCAGGGTTTTAACCTGTGTCGTCGATTCCATTTCCTATGAGAATAACCGTTATGCTAAAAACGCCTCCGGCTCCAGAACTTTGTATGCTATGTGTGGAAAATGTTGACTGGCAGTCGTATAAATGAAGCAGTATCGAGATACAAAATCACTGCAATGTGTGTTTTTAAATTATCCTCCACTATCGCTGACTTTTCATTCGACATTTAACATTTACTGAAAATATTTAAGAACCTGTAGATAATATTAGTGCTGGTTAAAGACGGGATATATACGTATATCACCATGATCATCAAGACATACTGATGGTATGGAGTCTTTTGACTCTCTCTTACCATCCATTCCTATTGTTTATCGTTCTTGACAGGTCCTCTAGACTGCATCCATTGTCCGCACAAAGCTGATGTATGTCTTTGCAAGTTGGGCAACACTAATGTTTTCATGTGTATTAATCCATGAGGGAACATCGCTTAGTTCGTCCTTAGTTCTTCAGCTGCACTTTGCATATTTTGTTCGTCTTGGATGGTTTGGGAGATGGAAGGTAAGTGGCCATATAACTACTATATTGTGGGGTCCCGTTTCCAGGATTTGTACGTTGCATTCTCGTTTAGTTTCTATCTAGCTTTTTCCTTCATGCATTTCGCTGCAATCATACAGTAGTACCAACACAGCTACCGCTCGGAAGAAGTCTCGTTTTATTTTATCAGAGAGGTCAGACTTCCATATGATCGGCAACGACTCGATATCAGTCCACACCTTCCCTATACGTATGTTGACATCCCTTTCAGTAGATGAGATATTGATACCGAGGTATGTGAACTGGTTAACTCATTTTAGAGGCTTGCGGTGTAACGGTTACTGTCGAAGGAAGTGGATCGGTTAGCCAAGTTAAAATCCTGAACGTGGTTTTTTGCATTTCACATAGCGTTTATACTCTTGAGAAAAGTACGAATATAACTATTCTCTATCCAGCAATGCGTAAATAGTAGGGCAGACTAGGCTCTTTAAACTAGGCATGGCAGCCAGTCTAGGAGAAGGAAAACTCTGAATTGAAAACAGTTGTAGACCTGGAGAGATATGGGCTCTGCCCAAAACATAATACTGGACTAGCGCCTCTACAACTAAACGAGGTTAGGTGACCATTTTGAGAATAAATTTTGTATATAATACCGCCTGGCCTCTTGAAAACGTCTTTTACTGATCTTCGAGACTTTTCGTGTAAACAGTTATAAATGACTCTAATAATATCCGCACCTGTCTTAATTTTAAATTTTTAGTTAAGTGTTGAAAATTTACAAACAATTTGTCCATTATTTTATTTTATTTTTTTCTGGAGTGACCCTTGGAAATATTCTTCAGTATTTCTTTTTTTTTTTTTTTTTTTTTACTTCCCTGGACAATATTCATTTTAGTTTTGCAACGAACAGAAAAATGCTTCAAAGAGTTGTATTGTCTGTAGGTTTTGCCGTTTTTTCCCCTCAGATATATTGTCTGTTACATTTTGTCGGTTACATTTTTCGACCATTTTAACAGTTTTTTTTTCTTTTTCTTTTCCATTTCCCAAGGTTTTCGCGTTGTTTCCATATCCACTTTTTTTTGTTTCGTTTTCTTCCGTTTGTACTTTGATATGTTCGCAGCTGCTCGTTATTTCGATTACAAATTTGAATTTTACGTCTAGAGTTTGTAGTAACCGCTCTGACTAATCTTTGCTTTGTAAACCTATTCGTGATTTGCTCATTTCTGTCCGGGAACTTGCATTGACTTATTGATTTTAACGGTTAGGTCAAGCTGTCGAGGGTTATTTTAAGCCAAGAAGTTTGACTCATTCTTTCTTAAACATTTTTTAGCACGTAGATATTTTTCAAACAAATCTGTTTGATCAATTGATGGGACTCTAACAGGTACAACCATTCCGGGTTAAAGTGGACCTGGGAGTAATGACAGTGAAGGAATACTTCACACTCCTCAGATCTTTAGAACTAGACACTCACAATCAGATGCAGTTTATGGTCGTGATAAGAGCACCTGCTTTATTTGATAGGGGGCCTTACCCCTCAACAGGGAATATATTTAGCGTATTCTGAGCTCCTTCCCCGATCCGCTAATTCCTATGATTCCCTTTCAAAACCTGATATGGATTCTTAAGAGTACTGTCCTCAAATGGAACTTAGCTTTCTCGTTGATAATATTTAACACCTGAGCAAAAGATGTCCTTAGTTTGACACTAAACCTCATCTGATGGTGAGGTTCCACTTTTGGAGATCTGGGATGTGAGGAGTACTCCTGCATTGCCATTACTCCCAAGTCCACTCTTTTCTGGAGTGGTTATACCTGTTAGTGTCCCATCTATTGATTATATAGATCTGTTTAAAAAATATTCGTATTCGATAGGACCGTGTGTAACAAAAAAAAAAAAAAAAAAGAAAAAAAAAGAACTCTTATAAAACAACTACACAAAAAATGTAAATATGAATGTACAATGAACATAAGCAGAAAATATTCCAAGACAAGTTGACATGCCATCAAAATCAATCAATCAATCCAAATGAATCTAACATAATGTTAGTTCGAATCGAAGACAAAACTCATCTGACCCAAATGAATTGTTTAACCCTTTTATTATCGTCTTTTCCAATTTTTATTGATGCATTTTTGATCCCCCACTTCACCAAACAATAACAAACAATCGAACAACCCCCCCCCAAAAAAAAACAAAAATAAAAACAAAAACAAACAAACAAAAAATAAATAAACGACCGTTTTACAAAACGTTACTTTAAAAATTTGGCTATATATTCACGCATTGAAATCGCATACAAGTATATCTTAGTGTGTTGGAAAAGCAGACCTGAAACCAAAAATTCAGCTTTATTTGCACACGACTTAGTGCAAATAATTCGATTGTGGTCGTACACGGTTATGAAATTGTATAATAATCTTGTACCCTCTGGTAAGCAGTAACAACCTGTGGATAAAAAGTTTCTTTTACATTGCTAGGTTCTCAAAAGGTTTCCTTTCTGAGGCAGAGTTTTAGCCGTTAAATGAGGGTCTTTTGTCCCTTCATCATCATTATCATCATCATCATCAAGTTACCCTGCTAGCGGGGATTTCATTGATTCTTTCTCTCTATCTGTCCCGATCGCTCCTGGCAGGTCTCCCAAATTACATTCTGTGTCTGCACAGAGCTGATGGAGTTAAGTTCTTGCTGGTCGTTCAATGCTGGTATGTCCATGTGAAATAGTCCATAGAAGAACGTCACTTATGAGTTCATCCTTGCTCCTCCAGCTGTGTCCTGCATGTCTTGTTAGTCTTACTTGGATGGTTTTAGAGATGGGAGGTAAGTGGCCTTACAGCTATTGTTTCGTAGGGTGTTGCTATCAGGATTTGTTCAATATTGTTCGTAGAATTCTTGTACAGTTCACATCTTTTTCTCAATGCGTTTTGTGGTGCATCCATAGAGTACTATTTACTCTACCCCTGTTTGGAAGAGATCCCGTTTTATTTCATCGGAAAGACTTCCATATAATCGATTGCCAATCGATAGTAGTCCACACCTTTACCAGGCGCATACTAACAACGCTTTCTGTAGATGAGACTCTGCTACTGAGGTACGTGAACTTGTCTCCTAATTTTAGAGGACCGCTATTTAGAGTGGAAATGGTTCCTTCTTGTTTAAAATACATGTACCCAGTTTTGTCTGCGTTCACGTGGAGGCCAATGCCACTTGTTGCCTGCTCCAGGTTATGTTGCCGGGATTTGGCTTGGTTAGGTGTATTTGCAAGAAGCGCTATGTTTTCTGCATAGTCTGTGTTTGTTATAGTTTCTGCTGGATATCGTCAGCTTCTTGCTTTTTTTTTAAAACCTAAAGTAATTTTCTTTCATTCCTTATAAATAAAAAAAATTTCTACAGTATTTTTTGAATAATTAAAATTTTTCATGATTCTAATTTTCAGTTAATCTTTAATATTTTTTAACAGTTTTTTACCCCCAAGAATGGTCTTATTCTACTGTGTTTGTGTGTGTGTGTATGTAATGTTAGGATATGCAGGAAGTGTCATGGTTATTGCCACGGAAAATGAAATCAAATTCTGACTTGGCATCTTAATATTCATGTTTATTTTACATTAGGAAAATTATGTATCCGTGTTTTCAACAATGGGTTAAATAGTAGGGCAGGCTTGGTTCTCTCGTTTTGGCAAGACAACTAATTTAGGAGAAGGACACTAATTCGCTTTACCCGAATCCTGCAGTAGATGGGATTGGGATATTTGATCCATGCTCGCCATTTTTTGCAGGAAAGACCAGTGGCTATTGAACCACATTAACAATTATCGTAAGAAGACTTTTTTTTCTTTCTTTCGATGAAAAGAATAAAGGATAAAAAAGGGATTTAGGATGAAAGAAAAATGAAGAAAAAAGGTAGGAAAATTAGGGACGGAGAAAGACAAATAAAGGGTTCTAATCAAGAATGAAATAAAATGAAACAGGGTGAAGAAGTAAAAGCGAAAGAAAAAACCATAAACCAATGACCGAAGAAAAAAAAAAGAACCAAAAGAAAGAAAACTGAATGTTAATATGAAATACAAGAAAAAAAAGTCGAAAAAGAAATAAAAAAATGAGGTGAAAAAGAGGAATAAATACAAAAAAGGAAAAAAAAAAACGAAGAACAAAAGTAAAAAGTAAAAAGGAAAGGTGAAAAGATATAAAAGAAAGAAGGAAAAAGAGAGAAAGAAAAGAAAAGGAAAGAAGGAAAAGTAAAGCAAGAAACAAAAGAAAGAAAAAGAAAAGAAAGTAAAAGAAAGAGAAAAAGAAAGAAAAAGAAAGAAAGATAAGGAAAAGAAAGAAAGAAAAGAAAGATAAGGAAAAAGAAAGAAAGAAAAGAATGAAAGACTAGGAAAAGATAAAAAAGAAAAGGAAAGAGAAAGAAAGAAAGAAAAAAGAGAAAAAGAAAGAAAAGGAAAAGGAAAGAAAAAGAAAGAAAAGAAAGAAAAGAAAAAAGTAAAAAAAGGAAGAAAAGAATTAAAGATAAGGAAAGAGAAGAAAAAAGAAAGAGCAAGAAAGAAAAAAGAAAGCAGGAAAAAGAGGAGAAAGAAAGAAAGAAAAGGAGATGAAAAGGAAAAAGAAAGAAAGAAAAGAAAAAGGAAAGAAAGAAAAGAAAAAGGAAATAAAGGAAAGGAAAAGAAAGAAAGAAATGGGTGGTTGTATACGAAAGAAAATGGAATCAATTAATATCCATATTTACTCAACCCCTCCGCTCGGCCAGGATATGACACAAGGTCAATTTTAAGCGGATTTTAACAGATTTTAATTCATAGTTTTCCTTCTCCTAGACTAGTTACCTCACCAATGCTGAAGAACCTAGTCTGCCCTACTATTTACCCAATTCTGGAGAGAGAATAATTGGATTCATACCTTTCCCTGGGGTATTACTGCTATGTGAAATGCAATCAGTCTCGTCCAGGATTTGAACTCGTATCGCCGAGTCCATTTCCTATAACGATAACCATTACACCACTTGAATATAAGTCAGTAAAGAAAATGATTAAAATAATTGAAAAGAATTTGCTGTCCCGTCAGTGGGGCATAACGACGATTGCATCCTCTATTTCATGTCATTTAAACCTTTGGGGGAGTTTTATTTTATAATTGTATACTTTAAGTGCTAAATCTTTTTTTTGATTAAGTTAATTAATGAAGAACGAACCTGTGAATTCACCGTTTTGCCTTAGTTACGATTTGTTCATAATCCCAAAGTGGCTGAACATGGTAATGTAGTAGTGGCAGCGGCGTTCTCTTCTACTTCTTCGACCATTTCCCACCTTTCACTCGGATCTTTTTGTTCTCGATGTTCGTAATCTACACTTCTTTTTCTAACCCTCAGATTTGAGGATGAAAGCGGATAGGAAGAATATGAGCTGAAAAACAGCCTCCAGATGAGAGAGAGAGAGAGAGAGAGAGAGAGAGAGAGAGAGAGAGAGAGAGCGAGCATAACAGCTATATGTAGCAGAATGTTGTATTGTGGCAGACTTCTATTATTGATTAAAACCGTTCTGCTCTTGGCTCTGCGAGCCTAGCTTCATAAAAACCATTTCAAATACACTACGTCATCATCACTTCTGTACAATGGAGACGATGCAACTGATGGAGAATTTTTATAACGAATTTTTTTCAAACAAATGGAAAAAAATAAAGAGCAACAGCCTCTACCACTACAAAAATTGAATCGGGAAATTTAAACAGTTTCTCCATTTGGGAAAGAAAAAACAAGTCATAGGTACAAACGGATTCTGCGGTAAAAAGTAAATTCTATTTCTCGAGTAATTTATTATTTACGTAAAAAATAGAAGAAAAAAAAAAGATCTATTCAAAATATATAGGTTTAGCGCTCTACTTCTTGGTTATTTTGTGTTTTATCCGAAGAAGAACATGTTCAGAAAAATATATTTGGTATAAATTATCATTCTGTGTGATCAATCATTTCTATATAAAATTCTAGAATCATTCCTAAGTTATTACAAAACCTTTGCTGTTAAGATCTACATTAATATTTGTTTTTTTTTTATCCGTTGTAATGTATTGAAGTATAATGTTTTATATAATGCTTTATTGCACTTATGTTTCAAATTGGATTCTTGTTTTTTTTTTCCCATTAGTTTGAGAAGCTTTGTGTTTTTTAGGATTTTTTTCCAAAAAAATATTTATATTATGATTATATTAGATCTTTTAGAAATTACCTGAAAATGGTCTCCACTAAAAATATTTTGTTTTTCTCGACTGCGCTAGCTGTATATACCTATGATTTTTAAAAATTTCTATTTTAGTTTTAAGATTTAAAATTAGATTAAATTTACTGTTCTCAGCAACATTTTAACCCTTTCCTTTCATGTTAGTTCTACTTTTGTCGTGTAATGTCGTTTTTTTTCCTCTAAAAAGATTTGTATATAAAAATATGTAAAAAAAAAAAAAACAGACAATTTTTTTTACATAGATTATGTGGAATTTATTATTTTTCAAAATTAACTAGAATAACAACAAACAAAAACTAATCGATAGCACATTGTTCAATAGAAAATAATGGAGGAACACACAAAAGTACATTTTAGAGTCCATCTGACGAATTAAATCTCATGATTAAAAAAATCACAGACAATTGAATTAAAACTTGTTTTATTGTTTAATGAAAGAAAAATCAAAGAAAGAAAATGTTACCTATCCGAAAATTATCATTTTATTTTTGTTTTTTGTTAATTTGGCTTGACAAGAGGAATACATTGGAAGTAATCTTTCTAGAATGCAAAAAACAAAGAAAAAAAAATCTCTATCAAACTTGGCAGTTAACTATTTACAATTTAAAATAGGATAAAGTTTTACAATTTGCAACTTAAAAAAAAAGATTTTGGAAGAAATTCAATATTTACTCAAAGAAAGTGTCTTTAAATTCCTTGAGAGTAGGGAATGGAAAATACTGAAGAAAATATGCAACAGTTAGTGACAATGTTGATTTTTTTTCTTTGTTAAACAAGACATTCAGTTCTTCTGAAGTTTTAATAAAAAATTCAATTTTGAAATGTGGATGATGTATTTAGCATAATTTTTCTTTTTTAGTAAAAATAGAAGAAATAAAAAAAAAAAAAATATTGACTCACGTGAACACACACACACACACAATGATATAAATACACACATGCTTTTGAATCCCGTAAATTTGAATAAGATGATTCAGTCTTTTTCTATTTGATCAACGATTGAAATCAAAAACATAGAAACATTCATCATGACTTGTCGGTCCATTTATTATTTTCATTATGTAGCAAAAGTAAGTCTTTTGATTGTGGCTCACCTAGTAAAAACGTTGACTCTGTAATTACCAAGTATACTAAATATAATAATGGCTTATATTTGAAGCAAGGAGAAGTTAGGTTAGGCAATGGGAAATGTATTTTTATTTTGTTAGGTACAAGCATTTGAAAGTTACTGGTACCTGAAATTCCAAACGTTTAGTCATTTTAAATATGGTAGCTTCTTTTACGCACTGGTGGTCACTTTCATTTGATGTAAAGAAGACTTGTGAAAATTTTGACAGATTTTCGGCATAAGTTTATGGAAATTTCAATCCTCACTAAAATTTCGATTATAATAGATATTGGTTGTCACTTGTACAAATAATTCTAAGAAACTCACATAGTTGTTGCAAGAGCCTCGAATATGATCATGATTTTTGGTTTCTTTTTGCTTGGTGCCACTCATTTAAGTACAAAGAAATTCAGGCTTATGCTTGTTTTAGTACAATTTTCCCTAATATATATATATATATATATATATATATATATATATATATATATATATATATATATATGTGTGTGTATTATTTGGTCCAGTTAAACCGGAGTTGGGAGTAATGCCATTGGGACAAGAAAACTATTCAAGAGTGAACATTTAAATTTTCCTGGTAAAGAGCTCAATGTAACAGACATTACAGAGCAATAATTTCATTAAGAAAAATCCTAATGTGACCGGTTTGTGTTTTTTCTTAATATATATATATATATATATATATATATATATATATATATATTACAATTTACGACTAAAAGCGCCTCTAATTCGTTAAATATTTGCAGTGTACAAAAATGTAGAACAATATCACAATATATTTCAATAGTAAAGATATATATAAGATGCAAAATATATAAGACAAAATGAAAACTCACGTTATACGTGGTTTCTTGTATCGTTGTTAGTCTTAACATTTATTAATATTAAAAGTGCTCGACAAAAATAGACACAATAATCATTATTAAAATGTAACGCTAAAAGCCTCTCAAACTCATTTATTATTTATACAGAAATGCTGACCAATATTGCAATATGTTTCAATTGTAATATATATATATTATAAAGTCAAGAGTGCGACCAGAAGGCTCCCTTTTCAATAGCTACTACACCGAGGTGTAGGAGAGGGCGCTACTCCTTTCCCTGGATTGCTCCACTTTACCCTTGGTACGTACCTTATATCGCTGAGTGTTAAGCGAGGAGGTATCAAGAACCATTTGGGATTGAACATAGGTCTCCCGGACCATTGGAGAACACTCTACCCACTAGGCCAATGAGCCGGTAGTCTCTCTCTCTCTATATATATATATATACGTATATGCTTTCTGACTAATACCTGTGCGAAAGGTATGAACTTCTTTTCCCTCTATCTATGGGTCAAATGATATCACAGATTTTCTTCTACAAGGATGGCTTTGGAATTTGGAATGATATTTAATAAAGAAACCATAATATTTGAAAATATGAAGATATCAAAATACAAATATGATAGAACTGAATGGAAATCTGATAAAACGCTTTTCTTGCGTTTTGAATTGAATCAATGAACATTGAAGAAATATTACATTACGAGAGGGTAAAAAGCAATCAATTCTGGCATCGACTTGTACTTTTTTTTTTACTAATTTCACATTTGATTTGATCCAAGTAAATGGAACGAACTTGATAAGTTTACTTCACTACAATCAATAAAAATAACAATAACTGCGCATGCGTCATATCAATAAACTATCTTGTAAAGTTTCTTATTGAATTGCTTAGAGACATTATTAAATTATCTTGAGATTATTTTTGTTGGCAAGCAAAACTTGACCAGTTTCAAGTCTTAGGAAATGAAAGAGGAAAAAAACAAAACAAAAAACAACCGAAAATATTCATTTTGTAAATGTCACAGCCTATTTTTTTAATAGTAATTTGACTCAAAAATATTTTACTATTGATTTGAACTCTCAAAATGTTAAAAGTGTTTTTCAGTGTAACATTTCATTCATAAAAAAATAATTACAAAAAACTAACAAAAACAAAAACATTGAATTTTAGAATTTGCACCATTTTATAAACTTTTTTGATAATTTGTAAAATATTAAAAATATTTATTACGAATTGACATTTTAACTTCCTTCATATTTAAAATGTCAGTTCAGACTTTTGGGCATATTTTCAATTGTCCAGAATTTTACGTTGTAAAAACAGGAATAAGCACTCATACTACTTCTGTCAATACTGGGGCGCCTCGGGTGGTGCTAGACTAGCAAACCTTCACGTGTAAGTTCGAGTCACATTGGGAGCCCCACTCATACGGCCTTCTGCTACATCTGAGTAAAACGCGTAGTAAATTACTACTTCTAGCAAAATACTCGTCTACCCCAGTTAAGCAGTTGATTATTTTTTAGTTTTAATTAGAAATTTACAACGAACTGTTAGAAATGGTCATTGTTATGATAAAATAAAAACTATCCAAATTAGACGAACCAGACATGCAGGACACTGCTGGAGAAGTAGGGACGAGCTCATTAGTGATGTACTCCTATGGACCCCCTTCACATGGCCGAGCAAAAGCAGGGCAACCAGCTCGAACCTACATACAGCAGGTCTGTGAGGATACGGGGTGTAGCCCTGAGCACCCACCGAAAGCGATGAACGACAGGGAGAGGTGGCGAGAGAGGGACAGGGATATCCTTGCTGGTGGCACGACAAGATGATTGATGATGATGATGATGATGATAAAAATAAATTTTAACAACAGAAAAAATTTTTCATGGATTATGAAGCTAAGACTGTCGCCTGATGAAAATAACATGGAGTTTTGTAGATAAATATTTTTTAGTTTAAGTGAGTGGTTCTTAAGAGATTTATTAATTTAAATATGATGGTTGTCCAGATTGTTTGTCTTAAGTAAGTAATGATGTTATGTTATTATCTAAATTAGACAATTCACTTATTTTTCTTTTGATGTTTGGAAATCTAAATTTGGTAGAGTTACTTATGTCTTGAGGTACCATAACTTCCCTCTAATTATTGTTTAATTTTGGAGATTTCTTCTCGATTAAAACTCCTCTTTCTCTATGAGAAACAAAAAAATTATGTTAAAATGTGTCATTGATCCAGTAAGAGTACGAATCAAATTTGGTAGCTCTATATCCAACCGTTTGGCCGTCTATAGAGGACACACATTTTTTAAACAGAGTTTAACAGGTTTGAATGCATAGTTTTCCTTCTCCTACATCGGTTGCCATACCACGCTTAAAGAGCTTAGTATACCCTACTACTAACTCGTAACTAGAAGGAGAATTGTTGGATGCATATCTTTCCCAATAGTATTAACACCATGTGAAATACAAAAAGTTTTGTCTACGATTTGAACTCTGGTCGCTGTGCCCATTTCCTTCGACGATAACCGTTCTATCACGAACTCCCCCTTCTATTAATATAGATTATTCATGGTTTCTTTTTAAGGCAAAACTTTTATTTCTTCACATTGCGACAATTTGCTCGAAAATGTTTTGTATTGATAAATGATTTTTGAATATGAAATGTGGGAACTTGTGAAATTCGTAATACATTATAAATGTGGGAGTGTATCAAGTATTTTAAACAAATAAACAAACAAACAAAACTTTATTAAAGGTTATTTAATGTTCTTTATAATTTAGTGATCTTAGACCTTTGATAATTTTTAGGTTCATTTCATTTTATAGTTTAAAACACCATAACCAACAATTAATAGTTATCCTTTTTATGTGTTTCAAAATAGAATCAACCGATCAATATGATAATGATTTATTACTGAGACAAGCGCAATAGCGGACATTTAGAGCACGTCCAGTAAAAAAATGCATCCTTTGAGCAAGAGACATCAAATTAATTTTTTTTTTTGTAATTGCTATTATATCAGCTTCCAGGACATGTTATCTTTTCTTTTTTTGAGTTTCTTGTCTCAGTCATAAATCATTCTTATATTAATGGGTTGCATCTATTTTGAAACAGTTTTGAATGATTTTGTCTCCAAATAAGTAGAGAGGCAAAATATTTTTCATCTCTTGTCCAAGGTATTGTATTAATAATTGTTATAGTATACTATTTTCAAATCTGGAGAAAAAAAACACAACATTATTATTAGTAAAGTCATTAGCAGTAACATGGGTCCCATGTATATTGAGACACCGTATATTTCTTGGTAAAAGTCACCATCTTCAAAATTATTAAAATATTTTGGACCAGTAGGGTCAGATGTTTAATTTCTCTCCACTTCCTAAATTATTCAAGCAACTTCAGTGGCTTTGAGGCTCAGTTTAAAATAATCCTTCAAAATTGTGAGACCGTCAATACTTGTGTCTGCTATCATAACAAGTCAAATAAAGTGTTCAGTTGGATGATATTGATAATGATATGTCATTAATAATAAAAGGTTTGGATTGATTAAGCGGCATGTCAAACCGTCTGGGGTTATTTTATGCCGATAGGTTAGGTTACATTTATATTTGTATTTTTTATATTTGCTTTTTTAGATTTTTCTTTTGCACACAGTTATGATATGAAGAATTCCCATCTAATACAACTAATTTGTTTATTGTTGTATGGTTTCAAGAATTCCAATTTAATACAAATAATTTGCCCACAGTTGTATGGTTTCAAGTATTCCGATCTCATGCAAATAATTATATTGTTTCAAGTAATCATTTCCATAAATTTTTGTCATTTGCTTGCACACAGTTATATAATCTCAAGTAACTAATAATAATCCTTTGTAAATAATTATATTGGGTTGAGTCATAAACAATTTCTGTTTTAGTAAAATATAATTTATTTTTTACATTGAATTATTTGTATATTCACCATTATTTTGAATCACCTCTTGCTGTTCATTAGCTAACTTGTCGATTCCTCTCAAGTAAAATTCTGCTGGTTTCGAGCTTCAGGAAGTTTTCCACAAATATTTTCATCTGATCTTCTGGTGAAAATTTTTGTTTAGAATGAAAAGAGATGGAAATCACTTAGTGAAAGGTCTGGTGAATATGGTGGATGGTATAGAACAGATCAGCGTAAATCTAATGTTTTTTTCTGTGTAAAACTTGTTGAATGTGACCTTCCGTCATCATGGAGGAATAAAACTTGTTGAATGTGACCTTCCGTCATCATAGAGGAATAAAATTTCTATTCACGAATTCGGCTCGTTTTTTAGAGGATTTTCATAAATACGCTGCGACTGTCGAAAATATAAATCTGAATTAAGTGTCTGCAGTTAAAAAAAAATCAAAATAAATATTACCCCGTAGTGATCTCATCATTTACACAGCATAATTTCTACATATGTGGTTGGCTGCAGAGATTAATCCATATCAAATCATTGCTTTTGTGTTGAACATTGTCATAAAAGAAAGATTTTTTGTCAATGATATTCTTATTTCTCTGTCTTGAAAGAAGACTTGTCGCTATGGATTTGTAATCTTCCTTATTCTTTTCACTAAGAGTACGAAGAACCGAAACGCTTAGCTTGCCCACTTTTCCTATCTTTTTCAAGTAGATTATGGATTGTGATGTATGGCGGTAAATTTTCAAGTACTTTTACATGGTCTGCCTTCCAACAATTTTCTTAAAGTATTTTGACTCTGGTCTGATAAACATCCTGGTCTTGGTTTCTCCCAATGGCGTATCACCAGAACGAAATTTTGAAAATCAGTTTCGGACTTGTTTAGTTATGACACCTTGGCCATAAACACAACAAATTTTCTTAGCTGATGATGAATCCTTTTTCTCTATTGAAATCAGAATGACTGATAAAGACACTTTTTATTTATGTAAATTCTGGTTGCGTTTAAAACACTGGGAGTTTGAAATGAGTTGTTAAAAGTTGCTTTAAAAAAAAAAACGAAAACTACTTATGACTCAACCCAATAGCGTCCAGTCCATTCCTTTAATATAAATAATTTACATTTATATGACATCAAGTATTCCAATCTAATACAAATAATTTTTAAACAGATTTATTTGATCCATAGACGAAACCCTAACAGATACTCTCTCTTGACCAGGAAATACTGGCAATGAAGGGGTACTTCACCTGCCCAAATCTACAGTACTGGACCCTCACTACTGGATACAGTTTAGTGTGATACCCAGTACACCCCCTCTTTTTTGGCGGGGGAATATAACACCTCTGAAGGGGATACAGTCAGCATATTCTTAGCCCCACCGACCGGGCAGTAAAAGCTTTGGAGTAAAGATTTGTAAAAAAAAGAAAATATTTTTGATACACCGAAATATTTATTCTGAATGACATATCACTCTTTTATCGCTGAAAAGAACTTTAGATAAACAAAATTAAGGTATTTAGAGCAAACAGATAACCGAATATTTGAGAGGTCCCCGCAGACTTTCTCGAAACCTATGTATGGCACTAGACCTTGGTGTCTAGTTCAAGCCATAACCCGGCATACGTGCCCGGACCCACATTTGGGTTCGTGAAACTGCTTGCCTCATCAGGCTCACATTGCACCAAGTGAGCCGATGAGCAGCATTGACCAGCAGGGTTCGAGTCTCGGCTCGTTCCCGACCTTCCCCTCCCCTTTATCCCCACTTTAATCGGCCTTCGGCTTTTGACCATGTGTCAAGTCGTGTCTGGTGGGAGGCAGCTACAAATAAACAGATAACCGAATATTTGTCGAAGTAAAAGATCATGAACTCCAAATTCTAATTGTTAAGATTCAAACATTTTATGTGTGGATGTTTCTTTTTTTTAATGATTTTATCGTTGAAGAATGATCTGATTGTTCTCATTAAGGTAGCCTCCATTATTATTCAACAGCGACCGCCGAAGAGTCAATACTCAGGACTGGTTAAATAGGACTTTCTAGTACGAGATTATTTTTTGTTTAATAGACGAAACATTGTTAACCATATTTAATTTTCTTTTAATTGTATTTTTTTCATTTAATTTTTATTTCTTTTAATGGCAACAATTCCAACTATAAGTCTACGACCGTCAGTAAACAGAGCCGATTAGAGATCAATAAGTTCCCTGTGGGACTCGATTTTCAGCTAGTCTACTCAACTATTCCAATCATTCTCAGTATTCTGGTCGATACAGGTACTACAACTGACCTGAAAGTAGTCACAAAGAAGGAGTACTCCACACTCCCCAGATATCAAGAACAGGATCCTCACTATCAGACGCAGTTTAGTATTACACCAGGACACTACTTTTCAGGGATTCGGTCTCACCCCTCTGCAGGGGATACATTTAGCGTTTTCTAAGCCCACTGACCGGGCGGCCTTCCAGAATAACAAATTCACTTATCTTCAGTAAATGTATGACAGGACTGAAAGTTCTATTATTTATAGAATATGCACAAAACGACCAGAAAAAGCAGTTTTATTTTTAATGATTTTTACATATTTTATTATTCATTCTACTATACAAACTGAAGACGTGGAAGTGTCGGAATATCGACAAAGTAAAAAGATTTTAAAAAGTTCATTTTTCGCCTACAAAAACTGACCGTTACTCATAAAAGAAAACAGTTTAAACACGGCGAATATTTAATGATGCTAATAAAAATGGAAATGAGGGAATACTCGTGTCGTAGTGGTTAACTTGTACTACTGCAACATCGTAAGAAGAGAGTTCGAAATCCAGTCACACAATTACGTTTGGTTTAGCTCTAATACTTTTGGGAAAGGTATCTATCCCCTTATCTCCCCAGCTAATGGGTTAATTAGCATCAGTACTGTTCTTCTACAGGGATAGCTTTGGCATTAAATTACCCATGAAGGTTAATATGCCATTACACAAAGAAACCAAACCAAAAATAGGGATAACTTATTTTCTTGTGGTTGAGAGAAACACTTTTTTATTACAATTTTTTATTTAAAAAATTCCTACTTTCAGTTGATAATTTATTGGGCACAAGTGATTTTACAAGCATTGTAAATTCTACCTTGTTACAATTGGTAAATTAGAAAACGCCATTTGTGACAGGCGAACGTATGTTGATAAAATTCTGTCATACTTTGATGCCCGACTGAAATTTTGCTTTTTTTTTTTTTTTTTTAGATATAATTTCAATATTGAATAATTGATTCTCTATTAATACCAAGATAAGATATTTGTAAAAAATTACAAAAAAAAAAAAAAAGAATTTCTAAAACAAGAAAAAAAACTTGTCAGCTCGTGGACTTCGCTGGTTCGACACAACACAGGGAGGAATTAAAGGAAAGAAAAAAAAACCTAAATAAATCCAAAGACGTTGCCTGAGAACTAGAAAAAAGTATAATATATGAAGTTGATCATGATACCAATGATAGTCAAAGCTCTTGTATCAATTGCAAAGAACTTGAAAAGGTAACGAGAGGAAGTGGAGATATGGGGAAGGCTTGAGATCGTCCAGATTTCAGCTAGATAGTTCTGGACTTGCCTTTAAGCTAAATAAGCAATTGCTTCCGAGGACACACCCGCAGGGCCTCATTTTTAAATATATACAAATATTTATTTTATTATTAGTTTTTGTTGTTTAACACTATTCAACAGAAATTATATATATATATATATATGAGGGTCGTTAACAAAGTTCTAAGCCTCACCAAAAAAGAAGAGCTATAGCTGAACATTTTTGGATCATGGGAGGTGCCCGTGGTGTAATGGCTATCGTCGTAGGAAATGGACACGGCGACACGAGTTCAAATCCGGGACAAGACTGATTGTATTTCACATAGCAATATGGTACGAATCCAATTATTCTCCCTCCAGCTATGGATCAATAGTAGGACAGACTGGTTTCTTCAGTCTTGGTGAGGCAACTAGTCTAGGAGAAGGAAAACTCTGAATTCAAACCTGCTAGATTCCGCTTAAAAATTGACCTTGGTAAATATGCATTGCTGAACATTTTTATTATTAAAAAACACTACCACTTCTTATAAGACAAGAAAAACTAACTCAGATTTTTATCTTAATTACTGTGTTGGTGAAAGGTGTTTGACAAATCTAAAATCTTGGTGAGGCTTAGAACTTTTAAAAATAATCCTCGTATGTATTTTTTCTTAGTCATTACCATAAATATAAAATTATTTTAGGTGAAATCCGAGTGTGCAGCTTGAATAATAAAAAGAGAATTGGGAAGTCGAGTAGATTTACAGTCAAATCTACTCGGCTCCCCAAATGAAGCCCCCTCACCCCGCTCCTCTTGTAATAAGTAAAAATAACTTTGAAATCTTTTTTTATTCAAATTATCTTCAATTAGCTCACGAGGAATTATTTTAAGTTTGCATATCTTTAAATGCATTTATTTTATCTGTTATATTCTTGAAATTGAAATATCAAATTCAATATTTGATATTTCCATCAGTCAGTTCGAAAAATATTATTCAACTCATCCTTCATATTCTTTATAGACGACTGTCTTTACCGCAAAGTAGAACACGAAATTAATTACATTAACATAAAACAGAAGAACAATAATAAACAACTAAAATTATTTAAGACTTGCCCAAGGTCTTGATGATTAACAATCAACATTTTAGGATGTGTTAAAGATTAAATGTTATTACCAGATTAAACAACAGCGCATTGTTATAATTAAATGCTTATAACGTGTCCATACATTACTCAAAGAAATTATGTCTATAATCAAATTAGCTTTTGATGACAGAAGTTTTTATTGTCTAAAATAAAATAGCTGAATTAGTGTTGTTGTTGATTGTAGTTTGGCTGATAAATTGAAGTTCTTCCTATTCTTACTAATGGTTAGTTTCGACTCTAAAGAATATTAAGCTTTTTTTATAAATGTTAAAGTTTACTAATATACTCCCAAGAATACTATTAAATGTTTAAGAGTGTGACTAGTGAGAATAATAATAGTAAGCGTTGTCAGTAGGATTTTTTTTTTCTTATATTGATTTTATTACGGGGTTGTGGTTTGTTGTTGTTTCATTTTTTTTTTTCTCAGCGCGTGGCCTCTCAGAATCTCTGTCAGTGGTTTTAAGCCAGTTAGACAGATTTTTTTTCAAATTGGTTTATTGGTTGTTGCCAACCTTTCTTAGGTTATTTTATGTCGAATCAAGATTTTCATTTTTGTATTTTGAATATATTTTTTATAATTCATTATATAGTTCTTTTTACTTTAAAAACTTTACGATTTTACTGCTTTTTAGTTGGAAAAGTTGTTAGGTTTCTTGTTCAAACTGAACCCTGCGCAATCGTGAAAGAAGTTTTTACAAACTAAAACTGATTAAAAACTACCTACGGCCAACAATTTGACAAGAGAGACTAAATAATTTTGTGATGTTATCTATAAAAAATGAAATCATAAAAGCCATTGATTTTGAAATAATTTTGTTGGGTAGGAGGCCTTACAAACAATTTTCTAATTGGGCTATGCACTTCCGACTGGACCGAATGTGTAGAGATGGTAGTTTTTGGGACAACACAAAAGTGTACAAAGTAAATACGTAGGACAGTAATATTCAATTTGTAAAAAAAAATAAAATGGACGTATAATCCACAAATAGAATACATTTCAAAAAATAGTATGTCTACCGAGAGAAAACGTTACAAGAAAGAAAAATATACATTAGTTCAACGTTTTCTAATTTTTAACGAGGAAAGAGGCTGAAGCCTTTATTATAATAAACAAGGATTTTCCAATAATATACCGTACGTGTAAAGTAAAATTATGAATCTAAAATAAAACGAAAATTAGTCGAAAATGCATTAGCATATTTATAACTGCGTTCCCCCCCCCAGTGACTTCTTCCGGAACCCTTGAATTCCGGTTGCCCAGTCGGCTGGAGCAGTAGAATACACCGACTGCATCTCTGCAGAGGGGTAAGACCTCTCCAACGAGTGTCCTGGATATGACACTAAACAATCTGATGGTGACGTTCCCGTAATGCTAGAGCTTTGGGGAATGCGGAGTACCCCTTTATTGCAATCGCTCCCTGGTCCACTCTGGCCCCGGAGTGGTGGCACCTGATAAGGGTCCTATCTATGGGTTAAATAGAACTAAACCGTGCTTCCTTCACTATACTGATTTCTGCATTTAAACTGCATATTTATGCTAAAGTGAATTGTTTAAAATAGAACTGCTTTGACATTTAAACTGCGTACTTATGCAAAACTGAATTGCCCGAAAAAGAACTGTTTTGACGTCTAATCTGTGTACTTATGCTAAACTGAATTATCTGAAATAAAACTGTTTTGACATTTAACTCTGTGTATTGCCCAGTTAGATAGGACAATAGAATAAACTGACTGCACTTCTGCAGAGGGGTAATGAGTGTCCCAGATATGACACTAAACAATCTGATGGTGAGGTTCCATTGATGCTGAGGTTTTGGGGAATGCGTAGTACCCCTTTATTGCCATTGCTCTCATGTCTACTCTAGCCTGGCATGGTAGCACCTGATAGGGCCCTATCTATGGGTTGAATAGAACTAACAGCATACTTATGCTAAGCTGAATTGTTTGAGTAATCTGAATAACTTGAAATAGAACTGTTTTTTACAATTAAACCGTACATACATTTAAACTTTGTGCTTATACTAAACTGAATTATTTGAAATGTCTTTTGACATTGAAACTGTACTTACACTAAACTGATTTGTTTAATATAGAACTGTTTTGACGTTTAAATGTGGGTAAATAAAATCTGTACCCATACTAAATAGAATTAGCTGAATTAGAACTGCTTGACTAAACTGAATTGCTTGACATAGAAATGTTTTTCAGAATTAAACTGTACTCACATTTAAGCTGCATACTTATCGTAAACTGAATTGTTTGATATAGAACCATTTGTATAAAAATGGATTTGGCGTTAAATAACCCACAAAGGTTGATATGCCATAAAATCAACCAACCAACCTACTTGAATACCGGAAAACCCCGGTTGAGAAACACTGCACTAGATGGATACGAAAACTAGCTATGTAGTTTCGTTTGGTGAAAAGAATTTAAAAACAATCCTCTTATGCAGAGGGAGTGGGCGCAGTTTATCTTTTCTTTACACTGGAGGATAAAGCCAACCGGTGACTTTAAAAGGAGAAAAAATTGAGTTTCTATAAGCGTTTGTGACTCCTTATATAATGAACGTGCGGACATTTAAAGTCAACTTTCATCTCCAAAACTGAAATCGCAGATTTATAGCATCTGGGTCAGAAATTTGTGATTAAAAAGGGGAAAAATTTAAAACCATGTCAGTTAATTACAATAGCAAAAAGTCTGTAAATTGGAGGAATTATAATCTGAATTTACTGTATCCGCTGTGTAAATCTCATTATTTACTAGTATTTTAGTCATTACAAGCATAACTGGAATAAACCTTCAACTGTTATAAGGGAGGGAGGAAGTGAAAGAGAGAGGAAAGAGACGGGATTATATATATATATATATATATATATATATATATATATATATCAGAAGAGAGCTCAAATATTGGTCAGTGGAGGAAGATAGAATCCCAGCTCGAGTCATACCAAAGACGCAAAAAAATGGTACCTGATACCTCCTTGATTAACACTCAGTATCATAAGGTATGGATCAATGGTAAGTGGAGCAATCCAAGGGAAGGAGTAGCGCCCTACCCTACACTTCTCTGTAGTAGCTAATGAAAAGGAAGCTTTCGGGTCACCCTCGACAACAGTCGGCAAACCTTTATATATATATATATATATAAATGAATGAAACTAATTGTAAGTAGATTCTCGTGTGGAGATGTGTAGACATTTATTTATTTTAGGTTTTATCTTCTTCTGCAGACGAGTATTTGAGCGATTTCTGATGCATAAACAGACGTTTTTAGAACGATTTATAGGTATGACGCTAAACTGCATCATCATCATATCGCGCCATCTGTACGGATATCGCTGACCCTCTCTCGCTACCCCTCCCTATCGTCCATCGCTTCCAGCCGGTCATCAGGGCTACATCCCGTATCTACACAGAGCTGTTGTATATAGGTTCGATCTGGTCGCCTTGCCTTTGTTCGGCCATGTGAAGGGGTCCACAAGAGTATATTACTTATGAGCTCGTCCCTACTTCTCGAGCTGTGTCCCTCATATCTGGTTCGCCTAATTTTGATAGTTTTCGTAGGAATTTAGGGTTTTTCTGGTTGCTGTAGCAAAGTTAAAAGAACTCCAGTCTGTGTTACTACTTACCCATAGCTCAGAGAATAAGAGTTGATATCGTACCTTTCTCAAAGTTATTTGCAATATCTGATATTCAGCTTCATACGGATTTGAACTCGGATCGCCGAGTCCATTTCCAACGACTCCACGAGCGCTTTCTTATACTAAATAAGAAAATGTGTACCTATACAACATTCATTGAACAAGAATATTTTGTTATAAAATCAATGAAAATAATATCCATACAGTAAAATAGTTGAGTTATACCAAATACTTAAAAAAATGGTACTTGATTCCTCTTTGCTTAACACTTAGCATTATAAGGTACAGATCAAGGGTAAAGTGGACCAGAAAAGGGAAAAGAGTAGCGCTCCCCCTTACACCTCGGTGTAGTAGCTATTGACTTCAGTCGCGAACTATACTTTTTATCGATATGTAACTTAATTTTATGAAACAATATTGTTTGATTTTGCCTTTGAATTAATATTTTTCCATCTATTCTATGTTTAAATATTCCCGGTTTTTTTCTCTAAGTTTATACATTAATATTAACAACTTGTATCGGGGCACTTTTTTAAAACTTAGTTTGATAATAAAAATTCTGATAAAGATGTTTAAAAAATAATATGTGCATATTTTATCTGTTGAGAAACTTGTCTGTTTTCTTTTCAATATTACTGGTATGTATATTATGTACATATTAAACAATTAAATATTTAGCTTATTTTGTTAGATATACTGATGCTAATATTGGTTCTTAGTCAGTGGGAACATGACAAAATATCTTTTCTAGGAAACTCAATACATTTAAAGTATATCTTATCTCTGGTGGCTCTTAATTATAATATTCCTCTGTAAATTAAGATGCAACACAATTTTGTGACGATTAATTCTTTGAAGATTTGAAGTTTTCTAAGATATTTTCTTATGATAAAAAATATTTCATGAATTTCTAATTAAAGGAAAATGACTAAATGGATTTAGTCATTTAGTCATTCTCTAGTTGAGTCTGTTGGAAAGAAAAGTGTATTAAATCTCAGAAGAAAACTATTTTCGCCATTTTCTTTGTTCGATCCACCTAGAATAATTTTGGGAGTACCTATTTGTCCTCATTTTCCTTTTAGGTCTGTCTTTTTTACTTTTTACTGTCAATTCTTTAACTTCAGATTTCACACTTACTCTTTGTCTCTGGAATTATGGCATTCATATATTCCATTTCCCTCGAAAAGTTCTTCATTTAGTTGGGTGGCAGGGTTGCAAACGAACGAGTAGAAGAACGCTGACATGAAGCACGGTTTCTACAAAATACACCTCGTTTTTATGAGGAACATGTGACATATTTTCTTTGTCGATAGCAATTTTCCGCCTTTATAAACACCGAAAGTGCGGTGTTTGTTATTCGCTCTAAAGTCTAAATCAAGATTAGTTCCTACGACGTATGCATAAAACGTATCAAGACTGAAGACGTACAGGATGTCTCAATATACATTGATTATATAGGGTGTCTCAATATAGCTGGTTAAATAGGATGTCTTAATATACCTGGGTATATTGCGTGTCTTAATGAACATCGGACCCATGTGACAGCTAATAACTCTACTAATAATAATGTTGTGTTCTTTTTTGTTTCAGATTTGAAAATAGTATACTATAACGACTATTAATCCTCAGTCACAATGCCTTAGACAAGAGAAAAAATATTTTGCGTCACAATTTATTTGGAAGCAAGATCATTCAAAACTGTCCCAAATTAGATGCAACGCAATAATATGAGAATGATTTATTACTGAGACAAGAAACTCAAAAAAAGGATTGCATGTCCTGGAAGCTGATATTATGCCATTGAAAAAACCATTGATTCGGCTTCTCTTGCTCAAAGGTTGTATTTTTTACGGGACGTATTCCAAATGTCCGCCATTGCACCTGTGTCTGTAATAAATCATTATCATACAAATGGGTTGCATCTATTTTGAGACTCGCTGTATTTAATAAGACAGAAATGAATACTTAATGAACCATTTCTTCAAAATTCTTACATTGACGTTCAGCATTTTTGTTATGAGGTTTGTGTGAATTTAACAAATTTTCATCATGAGTTGTTGCAAATAAAATGTAGCTTAGAATTGTCGCAATTGTTGGTATTACAAATAATATTAGCAGACATTAAAAGAAATAACAGGAGGTTGAGTTGAACGCACATTGTCTTTTTATGTATCATTTTAACAAGAAGAAATAATTTACAAAGTATGTTTTTGCATGAGTATCATTTATTTTGTATGTGTACAGTGTGCATAAATATTTTTAGTATCATTTTTAATAGCTTACTTGCGTGTCCATCCTCATTTTTTTTAAAGATAAAACTTTGTTATTGTCGTGAAATTCAGGACTGGTATTTTGGGTTCAGCAACTGGAGAATCTAAGGTCTGGGTCTGTCCTCTCTGAGTACTGTACTGCAACTAAATAGGAAAGGATTAACTAAATTTTGGCACTCTAAATAGTTATTTTTGGAAATCATAAAATACATGGGTCTTTTTCTTTCTTAGATTTGTTGAAATACATGGGTTGGGGACCGTTACATACTTATTCCAGCGAGTTTTTCAATGGTTGAAGCATCTCTAAAATCTTTCTTTTGATATGTGAAACTGTGTTGTATTTCTGTAAAGGTTTTTCATGTCCTCAAATCTTTCTCTTGGAGGGAAATTTCTAAAACTTTAATCTCGATTTTTTTATATTATAAATTGACGATTTCTTCTGTGTCTAATTTTTCATATTTTCCTAAAACTCGTTTTTTTCCTTTGTTTATGATGGAAATTTTAAAATGTAGCATCGATTTTCTGCGATTTCTTTTGTGACTTTTGTTTGTAGTTATAAGCTTAACAATCGATACTAAAACAAGAATCAGATGACTTCTTGTTAACGTCTATAATTTTACAACTCTCTCTCTCTCTCTCTCTCTCTCTCTCTATCTATCTCTCTCTCTCTATATATATATATATATATAAGAACCTCGCGTGACTCAGGATAAAAATAATATATTCAAACACATTTTATTAAAAAATTAAATATATTTGCTAATTCCAGTCACGTATGTTCTAGATAGTATTTTAATTGATTTCTGAACTTATTGGACCTTCGTGATCAATTTTAGTGGCGTAACGATTATCGTCCTAGGAAGTAAACTCGGCTATCTGAGTTCATATCATAAACGAGGCTATTTACATTTCACATAGAGCTAATACTTTGGGAAATGTATAACCCCAACTATTCTTCCTCCAGCTATGGGTAAATAGTAGGGCAGACTATGCTCTTTAACCAAGGAGAAGAAAAACTCTGAATTCAAACCTCTAATAGACTTTGAGAGGAATGGCCTCCACTAGGCTAATTCTGCTCAAGACGTGCTACATGGTTTGAATCCCAATGGCCAAATCGGAGATCAATTTTAAACTCCAGTGGTCATCATTCTCTTGTCTTATTTGTATTATAATCACAAGTAAAAAAAAGTAAGAAAATTATTGAATATTTAGCAATTGATAGTTATCTCCCTAGAGAAATGATCAAGTTCAATAGATACGCAGAACCTATTAAGATGTTAAATTCGATAGAAAATTTTTCATAGATTTTAAATTGGAGAAAAATGGCAAAAGTTTCGCTATGACGCACTAATTTTGTTTTTTTTAAAAGAATATTAAAATCAGATAATCCAAGACGCTTGATGGTCGTCTTTGGAGGAGGATTAAGCTCGATATAGCGTAATATCTTATTTATAGAATTCATTCTATAAATAAATTGGAGAAAGTTCTCTATAATTAGTACTTAACAGTTATATCCTTTTACTAATTATAATAATCGAGATTCGTCTAAATGCGAACGTCACACTGTTATTATTTAGTTGCAAATTCAGTGCTTTATTCTTTAGGTTAAAACATTTTAACGCGATTGGGTTAACAAAAATGTCACCGTGATGTCCTGAGGTAATATTTAAGAATCGTATCACTATAGTTTCCAAAACATAAAAGAAAAAAAAAAGAATTATATACAGTGTGATTAAAAGCCGTTAAACGATTCAAATCTTGCTTTATACTTGATACGTATTCAATTATATTTATCATATTATATATATCATATACTGGCTCATTGGCCTAGTTGGTTGAGTGTTCGCCAATGGTACGGGAGACCTGGGTTCAATCCATGGTCGTGTCATACCAAAGGCTTTAAAATTAGTACTTGATACCTCCTTGCTTAACATTCAGCAATATAAGGTACGTATCAAGGGTAAAGTGGAGCAATCCAGGGACAGAAGTAGTGCCCTCCCCTAAATCTTGGTGTAGTAGCTATTGAAAAGGGAGCCTTCTGGTTGCCCTCGACTACAGTCGCCAACTTTACTTACTATATATACAAGGGAAATACGATAAGTTTCCAGACTTTTTTCGCATGGGCATTTAAAATTGTTGTAGACTCTTGAAAATTCACTATGTTATTGCTATACATCTCATGAGATGACTGACCAATTATTATGATTTCAGATTCAAATGAACAGCTACAGAAGCAATTGGAATACACCCAAATAAAGCCTGTTGTCACAGCTGGTGAATTTCAAAAAGGCAATCTGACACTTTAGAAGAACGATATGCAATGAAATTCTGTTTTAAACATGCAAAAAATGCCACAGAAATGTATGGAATGCTTCGCACAGCTTTTCGACCATCTTGCATGAATAGAGCATCAGTTTATGAGTGGGATAAGAGATTCAAGGAAGGCAGGGAGTCTGTGAGGGATGATGAGAGGTGTGGGAGGAGTAAGGAAGTCAATACACCAGAGTTGATTGGCCAAAGGGTTAGGGTTAGGGTTACTATGTTGAGGTTTTAAGGCAGTTCAGGAAGAGATTCCTTGGGAAGAGGCCAGCGCCCTTCAAATCGGGTCAGTGGCATTTCCAACAGGACAATACACCAGTCTACTACTCCATCCTTGTCACAGACTATTTGAACACGATGGACATCAAGACAGTTCCTCACTCTTCTTATAGTCCAGACCTTGCTCCCTGTGACTTTTGCTTATTCCCTAAGCTCAGAGGTTGTCGTTATGAGACAATTGAGGAGATAAAAGAGGCTGTGACGAAGGTCATTGACACGCTCACACAAGAGGACTGCCATGAGACCTTCCAGAAGTTGTTGGAACGGTACAACAAGTGCATTGAAGCCGGAGGAGATTACTTCAAAGAGGACTAGAGTTTCATGTGTGTACTATCAATAAAAGTGCCCATACGAAAAAAGTCTCGAAACTTATTTAATGATCCTCGTATATATATATATATATATATATATATATATATATATATATATATATATATATAATGTGTTGGCTGGTTGGTTTGTTTGTATGGCATATCAACCTTTGTAGGTTATTTAACGCCAAATCCATTTTTATGTAAATAATCTGTTCTGTTGAACACAGTTCAGTTTAGCATAAATACACAGTTTAATTGTCAAAAACATTTCCATTTCAAACTATTTAAGTAGTTATATGTAATAATTCAGTTCAGTGTAAATACAGTTTTAATGTCGAAAAACAGTTCTATTTGAAATAATTCAGTTAAGCATAAGCACGCAGTTTAAGTGTAAGTACGGTTTAATTGTCAAAAATGTTTCTATTTCAAGCTATTCAGTTTACTCAATTCATTTTAGCATAAGTATGCTGTTAGTTCTATTTAACCCATAGATAGGGCCCTATCAGGTGCTACCACTCCGGGCCAGAGTGGACCTGGGAGCGATGGCAATGAAGGGGTACTCCGCATTCCCCAAAGCTCCAGCACTGCTGGAACGTCACCATCAGATTGTTTAGTGTCATACCCAGGACACTCGTTAGTGGGGGGGTCTTACCCCTCTGCAGAGGTGCAGTCAGTGTATTCTACAGCCCCAGCTGACAGGGCAATACACAGATTTAAATGTCAAACAGTTTTATTTTAGATAATTCAGTTCAGCATAAGTACACAGATTAGACGTCAAAAACAGTTCTATTTCGAGCAATTCAGTTCAGCACTAGTACGCAGTTTCAATGTCAAAACAGTTCTATTTTAAACAATTTAGTTTAGCATAAATACGCAGTTTAAATGCAAAAATCAGTATAGTGAAAGATGCACGGTTTAGTTCTATTTAACCCATAGATAGGACCCTTATCAGGTGCTACCACTCCGGGCTAGAGTGGACCTGGGAGCGATTGCAATGAAGGGGTACTCCGCATTCCCCAAAGCTCCAGCACTGCTGGAACGTCACCATCAGATTGTTTAGTGTCATACCCAGGACACTCGTTGGGGGGGGGGTCTTACCCCTCTGCAGAGAAGCAGTCGGTGTATTCTACAGCCCCAGCCGACTGGGCAATATATAATGTGTGTGTGTGTGTGTATGTGTGTGTGTGTGTGTGTGTGTGTGTGTGTGTGTATATATTCAATTATTTATCACTTTCTGTTATTTCTTTGTGTTTTTTTTGCCGACAAAAATGTTATATATTGACACAAGTTTTCTAATTTCAAACTTCCTCTTTTACTTTCTTCTTGAATATAAATAGCACTTTCTTAACTATTGTTCTATATAAATATCAAAATTTAACTAAACCATCAACTGCATAGGATAAAAATACTAACATTAGATATGTTACAAAACTTCGAAATCATTTCACGGCCGCGTAAATCCTCCAACGTTGATTTGCAGTGATAGAGCTGATGAAGAAAAATGGGCAGATGTCAGCTAAGTTAATAGCAACTGCACTAACAAAACAAAAATACATTAAAGCCTCCTGTCGCTATCTTTACCTGTAATTGTTTTACCTTTTAGAGGGTGGATGGGTATTAGAAAAAAAAAGGCTTTTACACCTGCCTAGACAGGAACTTGCCCTTTTTTAAAAAAATTATAAATAGGTTCTTTTTTTGTTTCTTTCTTTGTTTCTTTCAGTCAAGAGTCATCAGGAGTTGTTCAGTGTTGGGTAAAGGTAGGTGTGTTCGGATTGGGGCTTATGTTCTTGGGAGGATAACGGCAGGTCAGAGTTAAGCTGCTTAGAAAAGTTGACCTTGGCTGGTGAGGAGAGACGAATAATTCAGTATTGCTAAGCTGTTTGTCAGGTCATTCAAATGCACATCACTACAGTTCCATTATTTGTCAATCTTACGTTTTGTTTTGGCATATTTACTGTTCTAATCACTCTATGATGAAGTGGGTAAGACATTTACTCTCAAAATACTTACATATTAACTCGAAATGAAAGCCGAAGATTTTTTTTCTTTTCACAAAGTTGTAGATGAGTCATATCATCACCCAGACGAACAGATGTCTGTTTTTTAAATCACATTTGTTTCCATTGTTGGATGTGAGTTGTATTGTTGACCTTAAAGTCCACACAACCCTACCGGTCTAGCTGAGTTGATATCTAAAACAGTGACTGTAATGAATTTTAATACGATCATATGTAATAGAATACATATACAGAACTGGCTTTGCTATTTGAAATAATATTTTTAGAATGGTTTGATGCTTATGGTTAAAAATTGATAAATCTAATAAAGAAAGTTTACAAAGTTTAAGAAACAAAACAAATATCCTTGTTTTCTAAATATTCAACTTCAAATTGATTCTTAATTTTTATCAACCGTTGCCTATATAAGTAAGTAGAGTTAGCAACCTTAGTCGAGAGTGATCCGAAGGCTCCCTTTTCAATAGCTACTACACCGAGGTGTAGAGGAGGGCACTACTCCATTCCCTGGATTGCTCCACTTTACCCTTGATCTGTACCTTATAATGCTGAGTGTTAAGCAAGGCGGCACCAAGTACAATTTTTTGAGTCTTTGGTATGAGATTGAACTGCAGTCTCCTGGACCATTGGCGAACACTCTACTCAGTAGGCCAAAGGCCAGGCACCTATTTACATTATATTCACTTTTAAACACGATTGATTAATTTGGAAAGACGCCTCGAATCTGTGGAGGAATAGCAATTCCCCAGGTTCCCCGAAAAGTAAAACTTTGGGTGATATTTCTACAATAATACAACACAAATTTGTACAAGTAACGTAGACACGAGAAATTTGACAAAAAAAAAACAAGAACCTTTATATTTTATCAACTCGACAATGGTAATGATTATACAGAAGGTGTTTACATGTGTATGGATGTAAAACAGGAATGTTCTCTGTCAAACTGAATTTGTGTATATGTGTGAGTATGTCTGAATTAAAGAGAAGATAGACTTGTACTTACTTACATGTGTATGTGTGTGTATATGTATGCCCTATTATGTATGAGTTTTTCGGCCTACTCTTCGTCAAGTATATTAGCGGTTCATCTGACGTCAATCTATCGTAACGTGAAGTGTCTGTCTGCTGATCTGTCGGTCTCTCTTCTTTGAACTAAAAAACTTCGCTTTTTATACTTTTGGGTAAAATAAAAGTAGATCAAAGTAAAATACTTTAAGTTTATTACAGGCCAAATAAAGTTCAAATGAACAAATATCGGCGAGAATGCAACTCCTGACCTGTCTTAACCTATCAGATTCACAGAAATAACTTTTATTATTTTGGAACCTATTTTTGTTTTTGCGACAAATTTTTCTACAAGTTAGTTTTGATCCGCTTTTTCTAGAATATTCTATTTTATGTGTCCTTCGCTGATTGGTTTAAAAATATTAGAGTATAAATTCTATGTAAATGAGATTTTGATCCTTTTTTTTTTTTCCTGTAATATTCTTATCTACATGTTCTGAGTCGACTAAAAGTCTTACAAGTTTTTGATTGACCCGTTTAAGTATTCGTATGAGCCGTTTGACTTTTAGAAATACTTTCGGTCCCTGCTGTAGCCAATTTCGAGGGAGCGAATATTTAAATGACAAACACAATGATGAGTCATATATATTTATACAAAGTGTAGGGGGAAGACAAGTGGGAGGGGACTTTACGAAAGAAGAGAATTTTTTTCTCGAGGCAAGTGGAAATGTGCTACAGACAAAAAAGAAAAAAAATACCCAACAAAAACTCCAAATTCATGAAGCTTTCTATATAAAGATTAAGAAATCTTCTTTAAATCAGATCAGCTTTGAATATCACAGCCTTATTCTGAAATGCCCGAAAGTACTTTGGAAAAATACGGCATTTTTCTAAATTCCTTCCACCCAAGAGTTAAACATAGGAAAATTCGAACAGATCATCGATCTCCTATTTAATCAAATATATATATAGTCGCATAAGATAGGGGTTGGTTTGTTGGGTTTTATGGCATATCAACCCTTGTAGATTATTTAATATCAAATTGTGTTTATACATATATATTAAATATATATGATTCGTAAACCCATTTTCGAGGTAACATTCCAAAATGACCTTGAGCTCATTTTTTGCTCTCAGTTAAATGGTTATAGATATGATTTTTAAGTCAATAGTTTGTCGATAATCTTTTTTTCAAATGAGTCAAAGCTAATTGATTTTCACGAAAGTATTACTAATCGCAGTTAAATTGTTTCAAGTATTGCTATGTATCTCTAATAATTCAATTAAACATCAGTCTTTTGTTTGCTAGCAGTTCAAATGTTAAACAGTTCTATTTGACTCATAGATAGGACCCTCTCAAGTGCTACCACTCCGAGTCAGAGTTCATCTGAGAGCAATGGCAATGAAGGGGTACTTCACATTCTCCAAAGCTCCCAGACTGGAGTGTTGCCATCAGATGGTTTAATGTCATATCGTTGGAGAGGGGGGCCTTACCCCTCTGCAGAGATACAATCGGTGCATTCTACAACCCATGCCGACTGGGCTTCACAAGATTTGTGCTATCACTACAGATTAATGAAAAATTCCATTGTTATGGTATAATGAGGTATTATATGTCAATGATCATGACTTGTGTCACAGAATCTTTCACTATTCCCGAGTGAGATGAGATTGTTAAATTCATTGCAAAAAAAACTTCGTTTTCAGTTTCAAAACTGAAATAACTTTTACCAAAGACTGATATTAGAATGACAAGTGAAAAAAAAAGAAGAGAGAGTGGCTTCAAATAAAGAGTTAAATGCTGCTGTTGAATGTTTCAAACTTTTACAGAAGCAAAATTCAGAAAAAAAACATTTATTAGGAAGATGTGGTGCTATTGGGTTTACTGAGGGTTCAATGGCACTGAGTTGGTAGATTAGGTCTGGGCCAGAAGTGAGCATGCTTGTATCATAGTATGAGTTAGCGTCACTGGCCAAAGATATCACGCACCATCAGCAAACCAGCCTATTTCAGAAATCCTTCCCTGACAAGGTACAGAAATTGTTTACTTGGCAAAGATTCAAAAAACATGCTCACATTGGACTTAGAACCCATTTTGCATTCCAGTACGGCTGAACTTGCAAGAACTCATCTTGAGAAAGGTAAAATTGCCTTCCGAGAATTTTTGAATGGTCTGGGTATGGAGGCTTCCTTCTATAAGCCCATCAAAAAGAACAAAGCTGACTTCTTTCGCCAAGAGACACCTGTAACTTCTAGCGACATGAAGCAGCAAGTACTCGGTACCGAGTAACAGTGGGAAACTCCTCACTGGTCCGAAGTTGCAAATTGCAAAAATTCTAGAAGCTACTGTTACACATCCCGACACTAGATTAGGATGTGAAGTTGATTCGTCCTCTTCTGTGTATTCATTGCTGCCAAAGACATCAAAGACATTTGAGGAATATTCTGTCCAAGATGTGATTCCAAAGATTCAGATCTACTCATTGAATTTTATGAGGAC
Source organism: Sepioteuthis lessoniana (assembly GCA_963585895.1). Lineage (NCBI taxonomy): Eukaryota > Metazoa > Mollusca > Cephalopoda > Myopsida > Loliginidae > Sepioteuthis > Sepioteuthis lessoniana. The sequence goes on along the minus strand of OY757922.1, from coordinate 97,237,143 downwards.
AGACATAGATTTTGATGTTTATTGGACTTCCAGTCAGAAGGCTGAAACAAAATCAAAGAGAGACAACGGGGATCAATGCCAAGTGGTGGAGAAAATCAAGTTGCCACCTAACTGGAAAAGTTTCCTGAGAGACAACAACAACAAGTCAGAGCTCTTTGGGTTCCTTGCTGATAAGATAGTGACCTTGTGTCCTGACAACGTCACAAACCCAAGGAGATCAGGATTTTCCCAACAAATCCATCAGGCTTGATGACTAAAGTCCTTGCAACCACGAAGAAGCTGACACCAGAATCTTCACTCATGCTTTTAATACAGCCAAGCAACCGATGACGTCTGTGTTGATTAAAGCATGTGACACAGATGTTCTTGATGTGGCAGACAGTGTTTTTGCTACCCTCCAAAACGCAGGCACTGAAATGCTATGTGTTGAATATGGCAGGGGGCAGTTTATTAAGTGGTTGTCAATTCATGACATGGAGGCGAATCTTGGCATAGACAAATCTAGTACCATGGTGTCTTTTACGCCTTCACTGGTTGTTTTATTTTGTCCGCTTCTAGCGGAAAGTCCCCCCTCCCAAACAAACTACATAGCAGGTATGAGAGGTTTACCATCAAGTGGATCTTGTCTTCAAAATGTAAGGTCAGTAACCACCAGTCGTGGAAAATGCAGTCTACAACGCCCTTGAGAAGTTTTTCATCATCGTGTATGACAAAAACAGCATTATAGACAAAGTTGATGAGGCAAGACTGGACTTATTCGCTCGGAAGCAAACGTCTTATGATGCCATTCCACCGACAAACGCAGCTCTTATACACCACGTCAAACGATTGGCTTATCAAGCAGTTTGCCAGGCAACAGTGTGTAAAATGTAAACTGAAAGCTCTGATAACTTGGGCTGGCAGAAAGATGGTGATGTCTTGCAAGTGATTTGGACGACTCTTCCACCCATTGTCCAGAGCTGTCAGCTGTTAACAAAATGTGGCTGCAAGACAATATCGAGGGTGATGTGAATGATATCGCTTTAGTACACAGTGGTGTGTATGAAAATGTGAGGACTAAATGATTGACTAATCAACCATGTGAATGAAGATAAAAATTTCCTGTTTTATATGCTATTATTATTATTATTATTATTATTATTATTATTATTATTATTATTATTATTATTTTCTCTTTTTGCAAAATGTAACGCTAAAATAACCTGTCCTCATTTAATTCCTTCCATATCATCTTAGTTTTCAATAACTAGGATTTTGTAAGTGCAGAAATTGATCTTACTGACTCAAAAACGTATATCTCTATGCATCATCATCATCATGTCATGCCGCTTGCACGGACATCCCTGACCCTCTCTCGCCACTCCTCCCTATCGTTCATTGGTTCTGGTAGGTCCTCAGGGCTACATCCCGTATCCTCATACAGCTGCTGTATGTAGGTTCGACCTGGTCGTCCTGCTTTTGCTCGGCCATATGTGGAGGTCCATGCATAGAACGTTAAAATAGAAATAAAAAATAAAATTCTTAAAAAATAAAATAAAATTCTTCCATAAAAATTTAGCTCAAACACTGATTCATACCACTTCAAATGGCAGCCATGTTGAAACACAACAGTTATCATGTTTTTCAACTTTTTTGAGAGAATGGGTACTCCTACCACCAAGGGAAAGACTATTTTAGGAATCGTCTCGACTAATTTCAACATCTCACTACAACTGTGGCTCAGCGTACGTGGGTAAAATACAGACAGACTTCTGCTACGCGCTGCTGCTGTTGCTGTCATCACCACAAACAACCGTTTCATTTTGACTCTTTCCCCATAACCTTTTTGGTTTGCAATCACAGTTACACAAAGACATACTTCAAAATTCATCGTGTAAATGACAAACATTGACCAAATCTGGTGACAAGATTGGTTCGTACACGTTTCTCGGATAATATAAGCTAATAAATACGAATGAATATTCAAATATGAATTATTAAATATTTAAAATATATTCCATTATCACCAATTCTTATGGACTTATTCTCTTCCATCTTTCTCAACTACATTGGCCTGTTTATGTGCTTGGTCAAAGGTCAAACCAGAACACTCCCAGTTAGTCTTGTGTACCACAAAATGTCTCAGTTGAAATTCATTAAACATCTCAGGGTGAGTGTGTTCTAAAGTGACAATATCTCGAAGATGGATGGGAAGCCATCTGACATAATTCTCATTGTTTTTTTTGTTTTGTTTTTTTGCGAAGAACAAGGGGATTAGAGCAGACAGTCTTTCGCTATACAAAGCAAATTTGGCCTCCCTAAAAGACCTGGCCAATGAGAATGTCAATAAGTCTATTGACAACACAAGATCCCAGAATTGAAATTGAGGATTCTCTTTTCTGCGTTTCTCACACCAGTCATCAAACCCCAAAGCTTTATCATTCTCTTCTTTTCAATGATGCTCATATGTTTCGTTTTGGAGCATGCAGAGACAACTCGCTGTAACTTGGTGCGTATGGCGTGTTCTTATGACACTTAAGGCATAAAGAAAAGACTCTGCTATTCCAGAAGAAGCCACTCCAGAACTCACAGGATCACCTGTCCACTCACAGCTTTGAAGAATGTTTCCAAGAGACTTTAAATGTGGAGGCCCTTCAGACATGACAACAAATTTATCCTCACCACACAGGTCAGGCCAGTACCACTGGACTTGTTTGATAAGTCTATAAATAACCTGATCTGCGGTTATCACAGGGTTGAAGTATACAATAGTATCTCTGACTTTGTTCATGGAGTGATTTTCAGTGGCAACTGAGAGAGCTTCATCACGAAGGAAGGGTAGAAGTGTAGTAATACTCATTTCAAATGCAAGACCTATTTGATGTTAGCGTTGTCATGTACCTCTTGTGTGAGGCTAATCTTCTGCAACCACTCATATTCATTGGTTAGGGGAAGACTCATATGTAACAGGTGCGGTTATCTAATAGTGTAATACTACAACTAGCTATACTACAAGACGAAATATATGGAGGGGGTTATTAGATAGCATTTGGGACTCTCAAGTGAACTTCAAACAACAGTTCAGGTTAATAAACTCCAGCTACAAGTAGCATACTATAAGCTGACACTAAACCTGATGTAGTAGTGATGTTACCAAGGTGCACTAGTTGTACTTTAACTTCACTCTTATTCACAGATTGTAACAGAGTTTGACTGCATCACCTTAATACATGATCATAGATGTTGCAAAGCAATATCTGTGATAATTTTGTAAAGCAGCTACAAAAGTACTGATTTTATGTAATGGCCGCCATCTTGAAAACTAGCGACTATTTTCGAGTATTTGTGCCAAAATATATTTCTCCTGTTAAAATACAATCTATTCAATATTTGGATCAATAGCATGTTCCTATTCATAGACGTTTCGTACTGGAAGCCCTTTTTCCTTTTTTATGAGACGGTCATCTTGAAAAATGGCGGCCATTTTGTTTTTCAACATGGGTAACGTACTTTTTTGAGAGAATGGGTCCTGGACCACATCTATACATAATTTGGTGCTTGTACCATCTAGTGAAAGATTCTTGTAGGATATTGACTTAATCAGCCTCACTAATAAGATTAATTATACCTTATAATAGATCTGCAATTAGATATATTCAGGATGAAATCCCAAAAGATAATTATTATGACTTCAGAACATTATTAGTGTATAAAAACAGGAACGAAGATACAAAAGGTAGTTATCTGTATACGAAGGTATGTTAAATAAATAAAGAATGATTCATTTACCTACTTGGCAAATTTCTTTTGGTTATTTCAGTCGTGACCATTTTTTTCTTTTTTTTCATCGACATGTTTGTAATTCAATGAAAAAGAGAATAATCGATTCCTTGTCTCTATAAGGACTCTGTATGTAGCCTCCTAATGATCGTTCATAAAACATCCTAAAATCTGAAAGCAAGGGCAGATGACCCCCGTAAATTCTTTGCATTTTCACTAACTCTTATATTTCAGACACTTTAGGTAAAACTTAAAAAAAAATGAACTATAAGACCCATTTGAAAACAAACAATATTTGATGAATAAAGAATAAAATGTAATTGCTTTTGTTTATATCTATCTAATCGATATGTTAAAATTATTTGATGGTTGAAATGATTTAAAGGAACGTTTATAACTGTATTTTTATGTAATTTTCTTTTTAATCTTATTTCAGGGCCAAGACAGTTGTGTTACAAGATGGTAATGATGGCACGTGTCCATTTTAGCAAACGGAACGTCCACAAAATGGCGCTCTTCTGTTTAGTCATTTTCCTCTTGCTGGCAGTCACCGCTTACCATCACTTCCGGTACTCAATAGAACAGTATTATCCTCGAATTACACCCTACGAAAGGCATTTACTCCTGAGTACACTCCAAGCGTTTACTCAGGCAATGGATGCTTATAATTTGACGTATTTTTTATATGGAGGTAGTCTTCTTGGTACCTACCGCCATCATGGTATAATTCCGTGGGACGACGATGTCGATATTATGATGAACAGGTCACAAAAAGAATTAATCAAAAAAGCTCTGGGCAAGAAATCTCCTGATTATGAATTGGATATCCCTCCAGCTGGTCAATGGAAATTCTATTATACCCATATGCACAATTTGCTAAATCGAAATCATCGGTGGCCGTATGTAGACATGTTTTTCTTTGATGAAAATTCGACACATATTTGGGATGAGGTTCCTGAATACGGAAAAACGTTCATCTTCCGTAAAAATAAAGTGTTTCCTTTGCGCAACCGACCCTTTAATCATTTAATGGTTCATGCTCCTTGCAACCCGGCAGCTTGTATGAATGGATACACCGAAGAGATTTGTGTGGCTAGTAGCTATTCCCATAAAGAAGAGACTCCGTTGCCCGTCTACAAATGGGTAACTGTACCCTGCGATAAACTAAGATTTCGTTACCCGTTCATACAAAGAACACAGCTTTCCGATGGCGCATGGAACGAGAGTCTTGTGAACAACACCAAACTTATACATACAATTATCACACCCAAGTATTGTTAGATGTAGAATGAAGAACTCTACATTATAAGAATGGACAAAGACATTCTTATCTTTGGAATGAAAGCAGAAGAGATTTTTATGCTCTTCTCTGAAAGACTGACTCCCTAAAGGACGGACACTTGGAAATGACCCTCTTCTTCTAGTGATGGCAAGAATCTCAGTTAATGAGAACAAAAAACAAAAGCAAAAAACACCAACAAAACAAGAAAAAAAAAACAACAACAATAAAAAAACAAACAAAAAAAGCAAAAACGGTTTTTGCCGAATTGTCCCGTATGTTTCAGTGAGTCTTAGAGCTGAAAGAAGAATTGAGTAATCACGAAAAACACAGAAAAAAATTGAAACAACAACAACAACAACAACAACAACAAAAAGATAACAAAAACATATAGATGAAGGGATCATTTCTATGAACTTAGAAGCAGTTTGTGATCATTTGATAAATTTGGAAATTCGACGTTTAAATTACTTTAGCATGATTATGAATTCATTGTAAACATCAACCGAGGTTAAGTCCTTCACGAGACGGAGATTTGTAAAACGCAGCTATTTGGTTGAATTTACTGTCAGAATAACGCATGTTAACGTTAAAACTTAATACAAGAATGAAAGAGTAAATATAAATGTCTATACCAAAGTCTAAGTGAAATATATATATATATATATATATATATATATATATATATATATATATATATATGTGTGTGTGTGTGTGGAGAGAGAGAGAGAGAGAGAGAGAGAGAGAGAAAGAGTCGTTGAAAAAATATTTGAATTGATCACCGTCTTCATTTTGGCGTAAGGAATGAATGAATTAGATTTTCGGTTTTGTAAATCCAAATCAGAAAAAAAAGAAAAAGGAAAAAATAAGAAACGAATGCACAAATGTCAAATCGATTATGCGAAAGAAAATTGCAAAACTGTTTTTTAATTAATTGCTCACTATTTTTCTTGCTGAAGAGTTTCCTTCTTCATCTCGAAACCTAAGAACATTCCTCCATGTCACACACACATAGATGATTATTAAAAATTCCGGTGTGGTAAAAACATTATTTAAGTTTAGATTTTTTCTGGAATTATTTTGGTGTGAGAATTCCCTCAACTCATTCAGATTTCCTTTGAGAATCTGGAAAGAAAAAAGTTGTTAACTTTCGAAGAAGAATTCTAAACTGAGCTAGTTGTACTGAGATACAGAGTGTAGCAGAAATACCTCCCACATTTTAAACTGTTAGTTGCACGGTGCAAGGGAACTTAGGCAAGTGGCAAGGGTAGCTCCGTCTGATCATCTTTTCAGATAAGATAAATTATGATCATAACTTGGATCGGTCACATTTTTAAAGGGTGACAAAAAAACCAAGAGTCAAGTCTAGCAATCCTTCTGTCACTTTTTGGGCGAATAGCGTCTTTTAATTCTTCTTGTTGCTTTTTTTTTTTTAAATCGATGAACCTCTGGTTCTACAATTTTCAGCGAATAGCAGTATCAGTTTTCTATCCAGAACAGCATCATTCTGACGTAACATGAAATGAACACGAAAAATTCTTTGTGTAGCAATTACGCACCACTTTTTAAAAAAAACCTTTCAACAGCAAATGCACAGTGTGCACCGGTCCGAACCACGATCATGACTGATCATGTCTGGAAAAAAAATTACGACATTACTTAGATGGAGTTACCATTATCATTTGCCTAAGTTCAATCGCATTATACAGGTGACAATTTAAAATGTGGGAGGTATTTCTATCCCACCTACAATTTTGAAATGATTAATGTTTAATTTTGTAAACAAAGATTTATATAAGATAATAAATATAGGCAATGGGTTAGGGTGAGGAATATAAGCGACCACATCTGTAACTAGTTTTTAACGTTGGTCATTGTTTTCACATAGATGGTAAAAAAAACAAACTTGTAAAGCAATCAAAAACAATTGTTTTTAATAAATAAAATAGTTCAGTGGTGTAAAAGGAGAAAATGTTTCAGTTTCTGACTAAAATGTCAGATATTTAAGGCAGCTATAAGAATTTTATCATGTAAGCCATCATCTTTCAATAAAATGTCATTTTTTTGTCCGTGTATCCGTCATGTCCTTAATTAATGACAGCTATGATCATTAAATTTTCTGTGGCTACTAATGGAGTATCGGAGTTTGCTTTTTAAAAGATTTCAAATTATCAAGATTTTAGGGAAGGTTTTTGATTTACAATGAAAGAATAATGTTCAACTTACTTTGTATCTTTCAGATTGCATCAACGGAATCTTTATATTTTTGTTTAACCATATAAAGTAGATATCTGGTTGAAAGATTTCTAGTCAGAAACCAAAGTTGTGACTTTCCATGATTTTTTTTGAAAATCAAGACGTAAAATCGTATTGTGTCTACTTTTGGTGTACAAATGTTGGCGACCAACAAATAATAAACATTAATCGCTTCCCAAGATTTTTTTACTTGTCCTCACAAAGTATTGTTGCATTTTATGCCTGTATGAGTTGCAGAAAAAAAAGTGGAAGAGATAAACTTATAACTAGATTGTGTAACTTAAAATCCCGCTCATAGAACGGGTTTTCCGCTAGTATACTGAATAAAGTATGTAAGGCATCATATACTGGATAGGTTATGTAAGGCATCATTTACTAAATAATTTATGTGAGGTGTCATTTACTAAATAAGGTCTTATAAGCAATAATAAGACTTGGTTATTTTTATCTAAAAAAAACCTGTTTAACTGCGAGACACGTGCATGTGTGTTTAGTTTAACCTTTTAAATTTAAATACTCTTACAGTATTTTGAACTTATTTTTGGATCATTAGAGAGGAAAATCCTGTTTCTTTTTTTTACTGCAATGTAACTTGGAATGCAGATTAAAAGAGAATCTTTGTTACACACACACACACACACACACACACACACACACACACATATGAAATGGTAATTAATGATAATCCTATTTTATATATACAACTATAAAAGCATCATTCACCCATCCACACAAAATAGTAAAATAAAGAATATTAATGATGAACATTTTAAACAATTCTATGGATGTAAATGGAACTTTTCAGACAGTTTCTATTTTCCAAAAGACTTTTTTTTTTATATTTGCAAATATTTTAAAACGAGAAAAAATGGATTCGAATAAAAAATGTAAAAAAAAAAAAAATAATAAAAAACAAGAATACGAGACGTGAAACATTATATTCTTTTGTTGTGTTTAGTACTTAATTCATTTGTGGAAAGATCTGCAAAAAGATTTACAAGTCTGTCATATCAATTATATTCTATTTTCAGCAATTTTTATGCTAAAATAATTTTGAAAAATCTACTTTCGTAACACTTCAAATTAAGATTATCGGGACAAAATGATGAATTGTGTGTGTGTGTGTGTGTGTGTGCGCGTGTGAATATATATATATATATATATATATATATATATATATAATGTTTGATAAAAATAAGTGAATAAACCAGACACTTACAAGGAGTTTAGAGGTAATATTTCGTTCTTTATTCACAGAAGAATTTCTTCCGACTATTCACTTCTGTGGATAAAGAACGAATTATTACCACTAAACCCGTTGTAAGTATCTGATTTTTCCACTTATTTTTATCATCTTGTCAGATTCACCAAAATCTACCATCTCTCTCTCTCTCTCTCTCTATATATATATATATATATATATATATATATATATATATATATATATATATATATATTCAAATGTATATATACATGCATACATAAATATATACGTGGTGTATTCAATAAGTTTCCAGACTTTTTTTACAGGCTTTTAAAATTGTTGTAGACTCTTGAAAATTCACTATGTTATTGCTATACATTTTATGAGATGACTGGCCAATTTTTATGATTTTAGGTTTAAATGAACAGCTACAGCAGCAATTGGAATACACCCTATTAAAGCCTGATTGTCACAGCAGGTGGATTTCAAAAATGCAATCTGGACGTGAGGACACTTTAGAAGAACGATATACAATAAAGTTCTGTTTTAAACGTGGAAAAAAATGCCACAGAAAGCTATGGAATACTTCAGACTACTTTTGAAGCATCTTGCATGAGTCAAGCATCAGTTTTTGAGTGGCATAAGAGATTCAAGGAAGGCAGGGAGTCTATGAGGGATGATGAGAGGTGTGGGAGGAGTAAGGAAGTCAATACACCAGAGTTGATAGGCCAAAGGGTTAGGGTTAGGGTTACTATGTTGAGGTTTTAAGGGAGTTCAGAAAGAGATTCGGTCGGAAGAGGCCAGCACTCTTCAAATCGGGTCAGTGGCATTTCCAGCAGGACAATACACCAGTCCATAACTCCATCCTTGTCACAGACTATTTGACCAAGATGGGCATCAAGACAGTTCCTCAGCCTCCCTATAGTCCAGACCTTGCTCCCTGTGACTTTTGGTTATTCCCTAAGCTGAGAGGCTGTCGTTATGAGACAATTGAGGAGATGAAAGAGGCTGTGACGAAGGTCATTGACACGCTTACACAAGAGGACTTCCATGGGGCCTTGAAGAAGTTGTTGGAACGGTAGAACAAGTGCATTGCAGCCGGAGGAGATTACTTCGAAGGGGACTTGAGTTTTATGTGTGTACTATCAATAAAAGTGCCCATACGAAAAAAGTCTCGAAACTTATCTAATGATCCTCGTATATACAAATTGATGGTGTTGTCTCTTGGTCCTGCCCTTTCCGAATTCTACGAGTCCCACACTGAAAACAAAAATATTTAAAACAATAATGACTAAACCCAAGATACACGTCCGCTATGTAGACGACATTTTCATCGTAACACACTCCTACGACTAAATTAATCAACTTAAACAATCTCTAGAAAAAACTCCCTACTCAACTTTACCACCGAACTCAACATTAATAAAAAAAAATCCCTTTCCATGATGTACTTACCGACTCCACTAATTATAAGAAATTCACTACATTTCTAAATAAAATGCCAACCAAAGATAATTCCACAGTGAATGTCCCCAAAAATATAAAATAGCTATCATAAAAAATTTAATTCCTAGAGCATTTTATATTTCCTCATCTAAGATAATATTTTACAAAGAACTTACCAACATAAAACGAATCCTTGTTAATAAGAATTTTCCTAATAAACTAGTCGATCAACAAATAAAACTATATCTTCATAACATTCACAAAAATAATAACACTTCCAACAATAACAACACGAACAGAATTAATGTATAGTATAAAAATCAAATGCACTATAACTACAAATTAGACGAACAAGTAAGAACCAACATTGGAAAAAGTCACATTAAACCAATTGAAAAAAAAAAATCATTTACTACACTAAATTTAAAATATCAAACCCTATCGTTAAGAATAACACCAATTCTGCTAAAATACACCTAAACCAAACCAATATAGTTTATAAATTTATATGTACATTTCGAGAGTGCCTCCCGAAAAACAAAATTTATTCTTACATTGGATATACAACCACTTTATCTCGTCGTATTACTTATCAACTTTCTGAAAATTGCACCATAAAACAACATTTTATTATAAAACACAACAATAGCACTAACCAACTTATATCTTCCGATATAAGGAAGATTCTCACAGATAATACAATAATTATAAATAATATAAAATAAATATAATATAAATAATTATAAGCAATAATAAAAACGATTATAGATCCTTGAAGCAATATGCATTAAAAAAACATATATAGAATAGCATTTAATACAGGCACCAACATACTAAATATTCTTAATAACAAAAAATCATCAACTCTATTTATAAACCTTTTTCCAAACGAACGTTTTAAAACAAAACGCTGAAAATGTTTCAACCGACAAGTTCAAAACAAAACATTAGAAATAATTAAAACAGTAAAAACTCAACAGTCAACTCAAAACTACATTACTACTGATGACGACCAAAAATATCGTCAAAAGCGCTTGGGCAGAAGTTATGGGACAATTCCTTTAGAATCTAGATCCCGACACATGAGAAATAACAAGGATACTTGAAAAAATAGAATTAAAAATAATAAGCAGTGTTCCAACGTCTTTAACAAAACTTGCTTGAATAATAACTAAACATACACCCTTCAAAATATATATACATATCATCATCATCATCATCATCATGTCGCGCTGGTAGCACGGATATCCCTGACCCTCTCGCGCCACTCCTCCCTATCGTTCATCGCCCTAGGCAGGTCCTCAGGACAACATCCTGTATCCTCACACAGCTGCTGAATGTATGTTCGTGCTGGTCGTCCTGTTTTTGCACGGCCATGTATGGGGGTCCATAAGAGTACATCTCTTATGAGTTCGTCTCTGCTTCTCCAGCAGTGTCCTGCATGTCTGGTTCGTCTAACTTGAATGGTTTTCGTGATAGGAGGCAGGTGGCCGTACAGTTGGTGTCTTGTGGGGTGTTGTCGCCAGGACTTGTTCAAGATTGCACGCATCATTCTTGTGTAATATATACATATATATATATATATATATATATATATATATATATATGTGTGTGTGTGTGTGTGTGTGTATTCACACACACACACACACACACACACATATATATATATATATATATATATATATATATATATATATATATGCATGTGTGTTTTGAAGGAATATCTTATTTGTAGAAATATTTGTCAACGTAAAACTATTCGTTGTTTAGATCTTCATCAGAGCATGTAAGTTTTTTTTCTGACAATATAAAAAATATATTGATCTATCGTTTTACCCAGCAATTCAACTACAATTATCATCGAAAAAAACCTAAACAACTTTGGAACTAATTCTTCAAAGACAATTAGGAATTTAATTAATAATAAAAATAACATTAATCACACCAAATCTAGAGTAGGGGTTCATGACATTCCATGTCTGGATTCTAATAAAGATATGTGGGTGAAACTTCTCGTACTCTTCATAAACGAGCTTAGAAGAAGAAATCTAAAAAGAGTTAACTTAAATAATCGTTTGGTCAAAAATAATTTAAAAACTAATCACAACAATAATTTTTGAGATTCCAATATGTTTGTTTATATACATGATAAAAACGCGGGAAAATTGTTGAATCTAATGTCATTTCAAACCACTATACTATCTAACAGAGACTGGATTTTTTAAAAATTTATTTTACTTGGTCAGATTGGTACGGAAAAGTTACAAAATTCCTTATTTAAGATTATGTGTCTTTATCGTTTACATATATTTAGAAAAATTGATAAACAGATTGTCGTATAAAACAGACATAAATAGAAAGAAGTAGGTTAACACTGAAGAAGACAAATTATGGAATGTTTATAATGTGTAAATAGGAACTAAATGATATAACTATTAACATACATAGATAGACTGAAGTGATATGGATTTTTTAATACATAAATTTTGGAACGCTAATTACATCACAAAAATTTGAAATAGAACGCAACCAACAGAAATAGAATACTTTACAATTTTTTCATCTTTTTCGTTTTATTTTATAACCTACTCGCTCTGATGAAGGTCTAAAAACCGAAACGTTTAACAAATATTTTTACAAATGAAATCATCCGCTGAAGACCATACGTTATTTCATACTTTCTCTCACTCGCTCACACACACACGCACATATACATATATATACCAAAAGCAATGTTTACTCCCGTAACAGGTTAGTCGTATATTAAAATTATAACGATTCAAAAGGCACTTGTGACCTATGAAAGAACTGAAAGATGAGTATGGACTAAGAGTAATATTGCCCACAAGACTTAGATGAATGTTTATAGGTTCTGCGTGTTGAGAGTTCTTTTGTACTCATCTGAAACATGAGCTAGATATTTCAATCATCGGAAGTCTCGTGAGAGACAATCAGGTTTCTCTCCAGGAACAGGCAATGTAACTTGCACAATGTATCATAAATTTTTTTTATCAGTTTTTAGTTTCAAGGAAAAATACAGTGTTACACAAGCTTCAAATTCCTCAAACAGTTACAATCAACCAATTGGGGAAAAGGCTATAAACCTTATTACAGAATTCTTTTCTAAGGTTTATTTTAGTTTTTTAATTTCATCGTAGAATTGTGTGGCAATAAACATATCATCTACATAGCAGACATATATTTTGAGCTTTTTTATTGTGTTAAATATTTTGTTTTCGATGTGGGATTTGTGTTTATCATTTCGCTGTGCCTATAATGTAGTGGAATTAAAAAAAAAAAAACGGTAAGGGAAAAGGCGACAATTTTTGAAGCTGCCACATTGGCGATAATTTTATTTTGTGTGCACCAGTAGATGTTTCATGAATTGAAGGAATAGACTCAGCCACTGCAAAAAAAAAAAAAAAAAAAGAAAGTTTAACCAAATTTTATCAGCAATCGAGTTAGTCTGCAACGGTTGTTTAATGTCATAGAATGTTCCACTGACATTTGCTTTCTTCCTCTGGTGTCATTTCACTCTGTAAAATAACAGATAGCATTCTACATCCGGGAGACATTTTAATTTTAACCACGTCACCATGGTTATTAAACTACAAAATGAGGTCATACGTTTACATTAACACAACTGTGATTTCATCAGCATAGTTATCCTCATCAAGTCGTGTCAAGAGCACCGATTTCTTAGACTCTCTCTCACCATCCGTCCCTATTGGCGATCGCACTTGATAAGTCCTCTGGTATTGTGCAAAGAACACGTAATTATAAGTATTTGCAAGTTGGCCCATTGGAGAACGTCGCTAATGAATTCATCCTTCTTCTTCAGCAGTTCCCAGCATACCTTGCTTGTTTTACTTGGATGGTTTGTGAGATGGGAAAACATAGCACTTCGCATCCTTGTCTACTTTCCATCTAGCCTTTTTCGTTAGAGTCTGACTTGTGCAACGATTCAGAAGTACTGACACGGCGACAACTTCAAAGAATTACCGTTTTATTTTATCAGAGAGATTAGATTTCCACATGGTCGATAACCTGCCAGTGCCAAGCCACGCTTTTCCTATGCGTATGTTGACGTCGCTTTCTGTAGATAAGATATTGCTACTGAGGTATATTAACTACTCTAATAATTTCAGAGGCTTGCCATTTAATGAAAAAATATTATAACTCATATGTAGACCATTGAAGGCAGTCCTTTAAAATCGCTGTTAAGTCATTACATATTAAAAGAATTTATAAGTATTTGAAAAATAACCGAATTACACCAGCAATAGAACCAATTAGAAAGTTGCTAAAAAGATAAAATTAAGAGAAGAGAATTCTTTTTAAAAGTATTCAATTCGGAATATGATCAGTTTGATTGTTTTATATCACATGCACAGACATTTAAATCTACACTTAGTTTTTAAGTTGGCGACCTTAGTCGAGGGCAACCAGAACGCTCCCTTTTCAATAGCGACAACTCCGAGATGTAGAGGAGGGCGGTACTCCTTTCCCTGGATTGCTCCACTTTACCCTCAATACATACCTTATATTGCCGAGTGTTGAGCAAGGAGGTATCAAGTGCCATTTTAAAAGTCTTTGGTATGACGCCACCTGGGATTGAACTCAGGTCTCTTGGATCATTGGTGAACACTCTCCCCACTGGGCCAATGAGCAGGTAACTAATCCGAATAAATGCAACGTCTGGACCCACAATATTTTGGTAATTTACAATTTTTTAACGTCATTGAATTAACAAAAATCTTGATACGACGAGTCAATTTTCTTATATCAATATATCTTTTATCTATCAACATCCCTTTAATTATTATGTTCTCTGCTACGTCTGCACAATCAGGAGGCACTCGTGGCGTAACGGTTATTATCGAGGGAAATGTACGCGGAGACACGAGTTCAAATTTTAGACGAGCCTGTGAACATTTTACATACACTTTTTAATACACTTGGAAACGGTATGAATTCAACTAATCCTCACCTCCGCCGCCTATGGGTAAAATAATTTCAGTTTCTTTGGTGGGTTATCAAATACCAAAGCCATATTTGTCGAACTGTAGTTGTATTATTTAACTCATAGCTCAGGGATGTGAAGGTTCATACCTTTATCGAATGTAAATATAATAGCCAGACTGGAGTTCGAACTCGTTTACTACGATGTTGCAATCGAGTACGTTAGCTACTACTGCATGGGGACATACCTCAAGAATAAATCGTAGAGTAGATTGGGCTCTTTAACCTCGGTATGGCAACTGATCAAGGAGAAGGAGAACTCTGAATTCAAACAAGCAGTATTCTGCTGAAAAAAGTGACCTTAGGGCGCATCCTGCTTACGTTGGATAAATACATACATGAGAAATTGTCAGACATTTTAGTTTGTTTCTTTGTTGGTAAATCAAGAAGTTGTACTAGGATGAAAGTGCATTACGTCTTGTATAGTATAAAAATATATCACACACTTCAGCTTAGTTAGTTCCCTGGACTTCAGGCTGAGATCTCAGTGTAGAATCAGATCATTTTCCTTGTTAGATTATTATATCTAGATACATTTTTATCTATCTTATAAGCAAATATGAATAACAAATCTAAATTTCTTACTTTTCTGAGCATGAATAAATACAAATTAAAAAATGATGGAGAAAGAAGCTCAGCATGGTATTTTAATAATCTCCTTTTTAAAATTCCAAGATTCAATTTGCTTAATCCGGTGGGGCTGTTGAATACACCGTCAGCTTTTCTCCAGAGGGGTAAGACCCCGCCCCCATCAACGAATGTCCTGATATGATGATACAAAACAACCTGATGGTGAGCTTCCTGTAATTCTGGCGCTTCGGTGAATGAGGAGAACTCTTTTATTACCGTGGCTCCCAGGTCCATTCTGAACCGGAGTGGTAGCACCTGATAGGGTCCTATCTATGGATCAAATAGAACTAAACTGTGTACTTATGCAAATCTGAATTGCTTGAAATAGAACAGTTTTAATATTTAAACTACGTACTTATGCTGAACTGAATTGCTTGAAATAGAAATGTTTTGACATCTAAACTGCGTACTTATGCTAAATTGAATTGTTTGAAATGGGACTGCTTTTGTATGCTAAACTGGATTGTTTAGAATAGAACTATTTTGACATTTAACTACGTGTAAACAAAAAAAAGTACACTTTTGCTAAATTGAATTGTATGAATGAGAACTGTTCGACAAAACTGAATGGCTTGAAATAGGAATGTTTTTGACAATTATACTGTGTACTTATGGTAAACTGAATTGTTTGTAATTGAACTGTTTATTTATATAAAAATGGATTTGGCATTAAATAATCTACAAAGGTTGATATACCATAAACTCAAACAAACAAACAAACAAAACAAAAAACAAAACCAAGCTTCAACATAAGCACAGTAAAATAAGCCTCTAACTATCAAAGGATTTGGATAAGATGTCAATTAGATAAAGTAAATGAACAGAAAGAATGATTAGAATGTAGAAGATGACTGGTGATGGAACTATAAGTTTATAGATGGGCCGAAAATATCTTAGGCACCGAGTTAGCGTAAAAAAATCAAGCCAAATCTTCGAGATTTGAACTTCAGAGTAGTACATCTCTGTGAGGGTCGGACCGGAGTTCTAAGCCGATGAAATACAAGTCGTGGGGATTGGAGGATCATTGTTTTTATTCATATGTATATGTAGTGGGGTCACGTGTTAAACTAACCGGTCATCACATTTTACTCATCGGATCAGAGTGTAGTATCTTGTTTCTTTTCATAGAAATAATGGAAAAAGGAAAAGCATAACTGATGGGGACTACCCCTCACAAATCAAAAATGAAAGAAAGTCACTACTGACCAAAATAATTAATTAATAATCGATTAAAAAATTCAAATCTGACACCCAAAATTAAATATATGGAGCACAAAAACTGAGTTGTCTTGAGGAGCCAAAGTTTTAATATTTATATGGCTACAGCTGATAGAGCGGACATAGGGAAGAAATATATGGCCACAGCTGATAGAGAGGACGTAGGGGAAAATATATGGCTACAGCAGATAGAACGGACGTAGGGAAGAAATATAGGGCCACAGCTGATAGAGCGGACAAGGAAAGACATATATGGCCACAGCAGTAAGTGCAGATATGGCCATCTCTCATATATTGGACGTAGGGAAGAAATATATCGCTGCCTATAAAGCAGATGTAGGGAAGAAATAAATGGCTTCAGTTGATAGAGCTGATGTTGGGAACTTTTATATGGCCTCAGCTGATAGTGCAGAGTTAGGGAAGAAATATATGGCCAGAGCCGATTGTGCGGACGTAGGGAAGAAATATATGGCCACCCCACGTAGAGCGGACGTAGTGAAGAAGAATAGGGCCACAGGCTGAAAGAGCGAACGTAGGGAAGAAATATATGGCCAAAGCTGTTAGTACGGACGTAGTGAAGAAATATATGGCCATCTCTCATAAAGTGGACGTAGGAAAAACATCTTTGTCCACAGCTGATATGGCGGACGTAGGGAAGAAATATATGGCCATAGCTGATAGTGCAGACGTTGTGAAGATATATATGGCCAAAGCTGATAGTGCAGATGTTGTGAAGATATATATGGCCAGAGGTGATAGTGCAGACGTTGTGAAGATGTACATAGCAACAGTTAAGGGAGCTAAAGTATGGAAAAAATAAATAGCCACGGTTGATCGCGCTGACTTTAGAAATATATGGCTACAGCTGATAGGGGGAAACTAGGGAAGATATATATGATTACTGCTGATAGAGGAAACGTTGGAAAAAATATATGGCAACGGCTGTTAGTGCTGATGTAGAGAAGAAATATATGGCCACCTCACATAGAGCGGACGTGGGTATGTAATATACGGCCACAGCTGATAGTGTAGACGTAGGGAAGAAATATATTGCCTCGGCCGATAGAAAGACCGTAGGGGAAAATATATGGATACAGCTGATTGTGCGGACGTAGGAAAGAAATATAGGGCCACAGCTGATACAGTGGACGTAGGGATGAAATATATGGCCACAGCTGATAGAGCTGATGTAGCGAAGAAATATATGGCCATAGCTGATAAAGCTGACGAAGGGAAGAAATATATGGCCACAGGTGATAGTGCGGATGTAGGGAAGAAATATATGGTTCGAGCTGATAGAGCGTACCTAAGGGAGAAATATATGGCTACAGCTGATGGAGCAGACGTATGAAAGAAATATATGGCCAATGCTGTTAGTTCGGACCTAGGGAAGAAATATATGGCAACAGTTGATAGAGCGGACGTGGGAAGAAATATATGTCTACAGTTGATAGAGAGGATCTAGGGAAGAAATATATGTCCACAGCTGATAATGCGGACCTAGGAAAGATTTACAGGGCCACAGGCTGATAAAGCGGACGTAGGAAAAAATATATATCTAAAGTTGAGAGAGCGGCTTTAGAGAAAAAATATATGGATACTGCTGATAGAACCGACGTAGGGAAGGAATATATGGCCAAATCTGTTTGTGCTGACGTAGGGATGAATTATATATATCCACATCACAGAGAGTGGACGTAAGGAAGATTATATGGCAACAGCTGATAGTTCTGACGTTGGGAAAAATATATGGGTAGACCTGATAGAGAGGACATAGGGAAGAAATTTTTGGCTACAGCTCATAATGCAGACGTAGGGAAGAAATATATGGCCACATCTGAGAGTGCTGACATAGGGAAGAAATATATGGTCATAGCTGATGGAGCGGACGTAGGGAAGGAATATATGGCAACAGCTGATAGTGAAGACGTAAGGAAGAAATATATGGCCAGAACTGTTAGTGCGGACGTAAGGGAAAAATATATAATCACATCTCAGAGCGGACGAAGGGAAGAAGTATAGGATCCTAGGCTGTAAAAACGGACGTAGTAAAGAAATATATGGCAACAGTTGATAGAGTTGACGTAGGGAAGAAATATATGGCCTCGGCTGATAGAGTTGACGTAGAAAAAATATATGCCTACAGCGGATAAAAACGTCGTAGGGAATAAATATATGCCCACAGCTGATAATGCTGACGAAGGGAAGAAATATATAGCAATATATGATAGAGCTTAACTAGGAATGAAATATATGGCTACAGCTGAAGAAAGCGGATGAAGGAAAGAAATATAAGGCCCCGGCACATTGTGCAAATGTCGGGAAGAAATATATGGCCACCTCTTATAGAGCAGACCTAGGGAAGAAATATATGGCAAAAGTTAAGAGAGAGGACGTAGGGAAGAAATGTATGGGAATATCTGATAATGTGGACGTAGGGAAGAGATATATGGCTACAGCGGATAGGGCGAACGTAGGGAAGAAATATATCGCCAGATCTGTAAGAGCGGACGTAGGGAAGAAATATACGACCACCTATTATAAATCGGACTTAGGAAAGAAATATATGGCTAAAGATGATAGAGCGGGACAAAGGAAAGAACCTTAAAACCGCAGCTGTTAGTGCAGACATAGGGAAGAAATATATGGCCACCTCTTTGAGAGCAGACGTAGGGAAGAAACATATGGCAACAGTTAACAGAGTGGACATTAGGACAAATGTGGATATGGGGAAAATATATGGCTACACCCTATAGAATTGTAGTTGGGAAGAAATATATCACCACAGCTGATAGAACAGACGTAGGGAAGAAATATATGGCAACAGTCGATAGAGCACACGTAGGTTCAAAGTATATAGTCTGAGCTGTAGGTGCAGAATTAGGGAAGACATATATGGCCACCTCTTAAAAAGCAGACGTAGGGAAGAAATATATGGCCACATTTAATAGAGCGGATGTAGGGAAGATATATATGGCTACAGCTGATAGAGTGAACCTAGGGAAGAAATACATGGCAACAGCTGGTAGAACGGACGTAGGGAAAAAATATATGACCAAAGTTGATAAAGCGGGTGTAGGATGTAGACATAGGGAAAAAATATATGCTCACCTCTCAAAGAGTGGAAAAAAACATAAGGCAACAGTTTTTAGAGCGGACGTGGGGAAGAAATATATAGCAACAGCTGTTAGTGCTGTGTAGGGAAGAAATATATGGCCCCAGCACATATATCGGACGTAGGAAAGAATTATATAGCTACTGCTGATAAAGAGGACGTAGGGAAAAATATATGACTACAGCTGATAGTGCGAACGTAGGGAAGAAATATATGGCCACCTCTCACAGAGCGGACGGAGGGAAGAAGTATAGGGCCACAGTCTGAAAAAGAGAACGTACGGAAGAAATATATGGCCACAGCTAATAGAGCGGACATATGGAAGAAATATATGGCTACACTTGATAATGCAGACGTAGGGAAGAAATATATGGCCACAGCTGTAAGTGCTGATGTAGGGAAGAAATATATTGCCATCTCTCCTAGAGCAGACGTCGGGAAGATGTATATGGCAACAGTTGATAGATAAGATGTAGGAGGGAAATATACGGCCACAGCTGATAGAGTGGACGTAGGGACGAAATATATGGCTACACATGATAGCGCTGACTTAGGGAAGAAATATATGACATCAGCTGATAGTGCTGACGAAGGGAAGAAATATATGGCCAGGGCTGATAAAGCAGACGTAAGGAAGAAATATATGGCTACAGCTGATTGAGAGGGCGTAGGGAAAATATACATCGCAAGAGCTAATAGTGCAAACGCAGGGAAGAAATATATGGCCATAGCCGATAGAGCGGACGTAGCGAAGAAATATATGGCAAGAGCTGTTAGTGCTTACGTAAGGAAGAAATATATTGCCACAGCTGTGAGTGCAGATGTAGGGATTAGATATACGGCAACCTCACTTAGAGTGGACGTTAGGATTAAATATAAGGCAACAGTTGATAGAGTGGACGTAGGGAAGAAATATATGGCAAGAGCTGATAGTGCGTACGTAGGGAATAAATATATGGCCTCGGCTAATAGAGCGGGCGTAGGGAAGTAATATATGTGTAGGGTGATAGAGAGGACGTGGGGAAGAAATACATGGCCACAGCGGATAATCCGGATGCCGGGAAAATATATGTCTGCAGCTAATATTGCGGAAGAAATATATGGCCACAGCTGAGAGTACGGTCATAGGGAAGAAATATATGGCAACAGCTGAATGAATAGACCTACGGAAGTAATATATGGTCACAGCTGATAGAGCGAACGTAGGGAAGAAATATGTGATCACAGATATTAGAGCTGACATAGGGAAGAAATATATGGACACCTCTCTTAGAGCGGACGTAGGAAAGAAATATATCACAACAGTTGATAGAGTGGACGTGGCGAAGAAATATATGGCTACAGCTGATAGAGCGGACATCGGGACGAAATATATGGCCACAGCTGTTAGTATGGACGTAGGGAAGAAATATATGATCACAGCAGTTAGATCAGACGTAGGGAAGAAATATATGGCCACCTCTCTTAGAGCGGACTTAGGGAAGTAATATATGGCCAGAGCTGATTGTGCGAACATAGGGAAGAAATATATGGCTACAGGTGAAAGAACGGACTTAGGAAAGAAATATATAGCCACATCTGATAGAGCGGACGTAGGGAAGAAATATACGGCCACAGCTGATAGTGCAGATAGAGAGGACGTAGGGTGCAGACGTAAGGAAGAAATATATGGCTATCTCTCATAGTGTTGACGCAGGGATAGTTATATGGTCGCAAGATGGTACAGAAGACGTTGGGAAATAATATATTGCCACAGCTGATAGAGCGGACGTAGGGAAGATATATATGGCCACATCTGATAGAGCGGACGTAGGGAAGAAATATATGGCCACAGCTGATAGAGCGGACGTAGGGAAGATATATATGTTGGGAAGAAATATATGATAGAAATGATAGATCGGACGTACGTAAGAAATATTGGGCCACAGGTGATACAGCGGTCGTTGGGAAGAAATATATTGCCTCAGCTGTCAGTGCAGACGTAGTGAAGAAATTTATGGTCATCTCTCATAGAGAGGTCGTAGGGGAGATATATATAGCGTCCTCTCATAGAGTGGACGTAAGGAAGAAATATATGGCCACAGTTGATAGACTGTATGCATGGAAGAAATATATGGCCTCAGCTCATAGTGCGGACGTAGTGAAAAAATATATGGCTACAGTTGTTAGAGTGGACTTAGGGAAGAAGTATATAGCCATAGCTGATAGTGCAAACGTAGGGAAGAAATATATGGCGACAACTAATAGAGTGGACATAGGGAAGATATATATGGCCACAGCTGACAGTGCGGTCGTAGGGAAGAAATATTTGGTCACACCTGACCTGTTGGGAAGAAATATATGGCCATTGTAGATTGAGCGGATCCAGGGAAGAAATATATGGCCATAGCTGATAGAACGGACGTATTGAAGCAATATATGGCCACAGCTGATTGAGCGTTCGTAAGGAAGAAATATATGGCCACAGCTGATAGTGCCGATGTAGGGAAGAAATATATGGCCACAGCTGATAGTGCCGATGTAGGGAAGAAATTTATGGCCACAGCTATTCACAATAATTAGATGTGATCAAAGAACCAATCTCGCTCAAATGGTTTTATCTTCATTTTGGAGTTGGGCAAATGTGACAAATAAAAGCAAACAAGTTAGTCAAAGTATATGGAAATAGTGGAGGCGTTCTGG
Source organism: Sepioteuthis lessoniana (assembly GCA_963585895.1). NCBI lineage: Eukaryota > Metazoa > Mollusca > Cephalopoda > Myopsida > Loliginidae > Sepioteuthis > Sepioteuthis lessoniana. The sequence goes on along the minus strand of OY757922.1, from coordinate 97,214,532 downwards.
CTCATTAGCAGTAAGTGGATATCTTCTTCTTTCACTTACTCACATCAGGCCTAAACAGTAAACAGCCAACATTTTGAACTTTCGACATCAGAATATTCTGTTGTAGTTCACATACGTTTGAGACATTTTTATGAATTATTTGCTTCATTCTAACATTAACAAACAGAATCATATTAGACAAAATTGCTTTCTTATTTTCCAGAAGTCATTTAGAAATGTTTTTAAACATGTCCTTTTATTCACATTTTACTTAATTTTAACTGCAAGGAAAAATCCAGAATTAAAAAAAACAACCAAAAAACTAAACAAAAACAAATAACAAACAACAAACAATAAACAAACACTACCCCTTCAAAAACAAACTAAAAACAAAAGAACAAAATAAGCAAACAAACAAAAAAACAAACAAACAAAAAACAAACAAAACAAATTAGAAGAACGCATAACAGATTTCTTTAATCATTTCTATTCACAATCTTAACTGTATCATGATTCATTTTGGTTTATTTTCTTTATTTAATGGCATGTCAACGTTCGTGGGTTATTTTATGCCAACCGCCCTATCGACTGGGGCTGTAGAATACTCCAACAGCATGTCTTCAGAGTAAGACCTTTCATCGAGGCTACCTATTGGCCGGAGTTGACGATCCATACTGCTTGAGGATAGGATCCTCGTGACTGAGTTTTCCGTGACTTGGCAGCCAAATTAGTCAGAACGAAGTAACGAATCGAGTTAGAATGTAGGTCAAGCTATCTGCACTCCATAACCCCAACTTTGTCGGACGAAGAAGGAAATGCAGGTCATTGAGTAGCACGACTGGAGAGGGTGAGGAGGAGGAAGGAGCCAAATGATTGGCCGAAGCCTCAGCACCGGAAGTAGTACCCTTTTCGTCAGAGGAAATAAGGATAAAGAATGTAGTTTTTAGGACGGAGGTCGCCGTGAGAGGACGTGCTGACCTGATGCCAAACAAACTCCCGGGTATCTAACCAGTGAAAAGAAAGGGAAGTTCTGGAACAGCAGTTGGCGTGACAAGATGTGTTAAAACTGTATCCAAAAACTCCGGGAAAAGAAGCGGAGCGGAGTTCTTGGACAGGAGATAACAGATGCCTTCGAGCCAAGCTCTACAGAATCCCGCTAGCCCGTAAAAGAAAAGTAATCTCAGAAGAAACCCGTCGAAAAAGCTAAGTAAACCTTAAAACAGTTTTCTCTCTTCACCCTTCCTAAGTATTGCAATTATATACTCTCTCTCAATTTAAAGAAAGAAGAATATGAAGAATTATATGCATTAAGAAAAGAAGAGAAATAGAATGAAAAGATTCGTTTCATAAACTGTAAATGAACGAGTGGACTTAGCTACCTTTTCAAGGTTCAAGATTAAAGAAAGAAAAGTACAAAGAAAAGAAAAGGAAAGAAAGAAGAAAAGAAAAGAAAAAGAAAGAAAGAAAGAAAGAAAGACATTTGTATTTGAGACTGTGTGCTTGTGTAATATAGCCAGCTAGCACCATAAATATTTGTTTGAACCCCGATTATTAAAATTTTGGTTATATTTTAAATGTCCCCTCGTTGAAATTTATTTGTTGTGTTATTTACCCAGCAAGTTGCCTTTTTTTGCATGTATATCTTTTTCAGCTTCAATCGCTTCAATTTATTCTCGCAAAATGTCCCATTTGCCTCAAAAACATGACACGGGAAATTGGAATTGCCGACTACAGTCAATAGTATTTTATTTCAACCTAGAAGTCCATGTCTTCCGTTATCCTAGACGAAGTGGCTTGGTGGGTGTTTGTAACGTGAAATTTGGAACCCCCCTTGCCAGCGGCTGTCAGTCTAGCCCCAAATTAACCCCCACATTATTTACCAGTTCCCATATGCCCGAAAAAGGAATCTTAACTAGGACTTATTTTGCGAGGGGTCAAGTGCCAGACTGCCCCGACGTCAAACGTGCGTAAAATAAACTCCCGTCCTGAGATAAATATTTATGCACCGTCACAATATATATATATATATATATATATATATATATATATATATATATTTGATGGCAATGCTATCTTTGTTGTACAGTAGTGATACTATTTAACTCACAACTAAGATGTAAAGGTGTTCATAACTTTCCTTTTGGTATGAGTTCGAAAATGATAGGTGTGTCGATCGATTATTTTCTTTATAAGTGCTTTTTGCGGAAATAATAGAAAAATCAAATATAAAACTTTCTGAAAAGATTGAATGATTGATTAATTTTAACAGCATGTTAACCTGTCAAGGGTTATTTCATGTTTTGATGTTAGAAAATCACGTTTATTGTACGTTCATATGTGGCACGATGTTGGGCATTCGTTTCTGTGGGTGTGGGTGAGCGCCAGCCAGTGGATTCCTTTGTCTACGTTGGTGCGAAACCTATACAAAGGACTTGCGTGTGAGATTTCCTCCGAGACCAGAAGATGAGAAAAGGCAAGGTCCCAGTGAGAACAGAGGGGAGTCAGCGACAGTCAGGAAAAGGCGACGGTCAGAGAGAGAGAGGCGGCTGCTGAAGGAGGAGTTGGGACCAGTGGACTCAGAAGCCAGGTCAGCCAACGCGAGAGGAGGAGTCAGCGTTTCAGGTAGCTGTGTGGGAATTATGTTTGAGTACACGCTCATGACAGATACAGAAGCACAGAATGCTAGAAAAGTGCCAAAAACCTCTCCCTTCTTACGCTGAAGGCTAACCCAAGTCTGTTCTCGTTTGTTCTTCTTTCTTCTTCTCTCGGTTATATATGTTATATCTGTTGTATATTTGTAAAACATTTGAAATGCCCCTGGCCGGAGATGAGAGAAAGCACTAGACTATCAAATGGCCATGAGCTGGTTTAAGAAGTTGAGATAGTGGGGACCGGCCGGGTGGGTATATTGTCACACATATTTATTCATTTATATTTATTCATCATTAATTCTAGCGTTATCCTTTTCATCACAAAACTCGGAAAAATCCTCTGCAACAATATTTAGCAATATTTCGTTACAAATCATTACAAATAATTCACGATACTTTTGTAACAATTATTGAGAATTTGTTGTTTGATGATTTTTTAATAGCAGATTCAAAACAATTCCATGAGGATTATTTTCAGAAAGTTAAGAATAAATTAATCACAAGATTTACTTTTATAACAAAATATTGATTGAAATGTACACTTAAAATTATTGTATTTAAATATCACTTGTCGATATTTTGAGAAAGTTTAATCTCACAAAATGTATGCAGCATAAAATTTAGATAATGTTAATTTTTTTTGTTTGGTGACACAAGTTCACTCATCGTTATGAATGCGTAAAAAGAATAACTGACGTTTATCTGCTAAAAAAGATTTGTTTACAGCAACAGGTCAGCAGCAAATTTAATCGAAAACAGACGATATACATGGGTTTCCTCTTGAAGAAACATTAGAGAAACATTCTAAATTAAATAGATTATTTTCTTGATCCAATTCCTAAAAATGAAATATGCTGTGTGCAAACTTGAAAAAAAAGCGACCTGATTTCTGAGAGTTGAAAATAATTGCAGCTATTTTTATTGACTAAAACTGATAAAGAATAATTTGACAATTAGCATTATTTGGATGAAAATATCGATATATTTGTTGTGCATTATTTTTATTGGTTGGAAAATATTGACAGAATTGCAAGTTTGGGTCCTCTTTTGTTTTAAACTCACTGACACTTTTATTACGATTGAGAATTTAGCGTTCGTTGCACTGATTCCCATTGGACGAAAAATGCAAATCTTAAAAATTCAAATTCAGTGTTCATGTGATTTTTTTGCTCAAAAATTGTTTTCAGTGATATCGTTTCACTCTTAAGTTGTCGTAGTAATTTACTAAGCTTTTTGCTTAGATGTGGCACAAGGCCAAATGAATGGAGTACCCAAGAGACTATTACACTACCCAAGGCGCCCTCTCAAGTTGTTGTAAGATTTATATTCGTGTAGTAGAATCGGGCGTATTAAATATCACTTCTGTGGACAGCCTGAAAATATTGATATTGATAATGACGATCGATTAAAACCTGGTAAAAGTGCGTGCTGTCTTGTGTAGACAAGGCGATATAAATTTTCGATGTGTTTGGACAGTTGCAATCAGACCAGACTTGCCGACCGTATTGTTCTGGTCGGCACGGTTCAGTTCGTGTATCTCTCGTTGTTGGTCAAGGCCACCTGACATTGGTGCGGGGGGAGCCCAGTATTCGTGTCACGTGGCTAAAACTCCATGGTCCTCAGGAGGCCGTCCCCCAGGCCCCCTCTTGCTTCGGCAGGACTTAGTTTACCGTCTGATGGGATGTTAATCAAATACCCAGACCAGATTTGCGTATCAACAAACGGTGAGCTACGACACAACGGTACATATAAATGAAGAATATGCTGATTTATAGTTGTGACACGTTACCATGACAGCAAATCAAAACATCGTGGTGCACTTTTTGGCCCTTGTAAAGTTGTTGATACATGCTGGAAGTCTGAAAATACTATGACGCCTCTTTTCGGTATATCACTGGGATATCATCATCTGACGGAGAGGCGTCGTTTTCATTAGAAACACTTTGAGAGGATTACATCTACTGTTGCAAATTGGACCGAGAAAAGACTTGGAAATAACCTCCCAAAAAAACGAAAAACAAACAAAAAACAAAAAACCCTACCCCCCCACGCCAACACCCCCAAAACAACAACAAAAACAAAACAAACAAACCAAAAAAAAAAAAAAAAAAGAAAAAAAACTATACAACGGGATTGTCATTTTTTTCTTTAATATAGTTTGAAAGTTGATTTCATAACGTCACTGACTCAGACAATCCTGTTGCACGTGTCTACCTATGTAACACGACTTTTTCCAACTCCACCCCCCGTTTCCTCCACGGCTCTTTTTATATACCTGGCATAATCTAATTTGCATAGGAGCGCCGAGTGTCTACGTTACTTCACGCGAGATAATCAAATACAAAAACGACTGTGTGTCGCCATTTTAGCTTTTTTTTTTTTTGTTAAACGACTGAACCGTACAAAACGCGGCCACACGCTAGTCAGGTAAGTCGCAATTTTTCCAACACTCCCCTCTGATCTCATGATCACAAACAGGGCAGGGGGGTAGCTTTCGTCTTTGTCGGGCACTTCTTCGAAGCGGAATCATGCAGGCTTCACCCTCATGCGTACCCTCATGCATACTCTCGTCTGCGGTCCGAGTCTCAATAGACACTTCATCAATTGGGAGGCTACTGGCATCGGAATCATTGTCGAGCGGATTTGAATTCAGATAGATTAAACGCTCACTATCCTCAGAATCGCTTTCGTCACTCGATGAAAATTGCGTCTGTATTACTGGCCGGAGGTCTTTAACGTGACGAGGCACCCCATCAGTTTTCATAGACTGCGGGCTGATCACTTCCGTAACGAGACCAGTTCTATATTTTGTTGTGCACTTGCCGCGTGGATTTTTAACCTAAACCACGTCTAATTTTTCATACTTTCCTCTAGTCATTTTTAAGAAAACTTTAAAAAATTTAAAACGGGTGAGGAGACCACAAACTGGGGGTTTCTTAGTGTTCAGTCGATCGGGGAGGAGACTAATGCTGATGCCTCCCCTCATTTGGCGTTTCCCTGGCACTGCGATGCTATATGTCCAAGGCCACTGCATCTGAAGCAACGCATCTCACGACGAACCTTGCGCATCCGACTGTCCGGCTTCTCTTGGTGATCCTGTAAGCAGTCCTTCGCCGTGTGGTTGGGGCCACCACACCTGTAGCAGACAAATTTTCTATCGTCATTGCGCACCTTTGATTCTGAAGGTGTTCGTCCGGCGGAGGTGGCGGCCAATTTTAGTCTTAAGCCGAAAGATGGTTTTGAAGCAACATCTGAAAAATGGTATAAAAATTAACCAGAACCGATAACAAAAACCAAAGAAGCTACCATTCTCTGGAACTTTGCTATCCAAACAGATAGAAAAATAAAGAGCAATAGACCAGATATAGTGATTAAGGAAGAAGAACATGTCTGCTATATGATATATCAGGACCAACAAATAATAACAAATAAGTCAGAGTATGTATAATAAAATAAGTAAATACAAAAACCAGCTAAAAGAAATGGAAAAAAACGCAACATCTTAAAACTAGTTGTGTCAGTAATCGTGGGAACCCCAGTGTATAATCAAGAAAGCGACAGAAAAACACATTAACAAGATTACCTGAGAATCCAGGGCTATCGGAAATACAAAAAATATTGCACTTTGTGGAATTGCTCATCTCCTTAGGAGAGTACTATCAATGTAATTGGAAAACTAATACCCAAAGTATTGCAAGAAATGCATAGAATATATATAATTACAACCTTCCCTCAGCCAAGGACTTGCATAAAGACCCGGCCAGGGCTTGTAAGGAATCAAAAGTAAAGCTAAAATGGCGACACACAGTCGCTTTTGTATTTGATTATCTCACGTGAAGTAACGTAGACTCTCGGCGCTTCTATTCAAATGAGACTATGCCAGGTGTGTAAAAAGAGCCGTGGAGGGAACGGGGGGAGTTGGAAAAAGGCGTGTTGCGTAGGCAGTCACGTGCAACAGGATTGTCTAAGTCAGTGATGTTATTGAAATCAACTTTCAAACTAGAAGCTATTTCGGCGTAAGACTAAAATTTACTTGTCAAAAATTTAAAAAATTAAATGGATAAAGGATCATTTATTTTTTAATTTTTGACCAGTAAATTTTAGTCTTACGCCGAAAATACTTCTTGTTTAGGCTTTTTTTTTGTTAAGCCACTAAACCGTACAAAACGCAGCCACACGCTAGTCAGGTAAGTCACGATTTTCCCTTCTTTTAATAATAAAAACACGATGTATAGAAAAAGATCAGAATTCTCATTTTTGAATCTCTTAAGAGAAATAAGAAGAATCTCTTCTTTCAAAATACGATTAGTATTGTTGAACTTGCAGAGAGAAAAAAGCTACCTAGTCTTTATGGACATGTATTTGTGTGTGTGTGTGTGTGTGTTTGAGTGAGTTTGATCTTTGTAATGTCGCTTTTCTTTATGTAATAAATTAATCTCGAGTCTCTTTCTTCTCGTTTCTCTCTTTTTAGTGGTTTATTAGACTTCTTGAGTGTCACTTCACAACATCATGAACGAGGCGCACCGACAACTCAGACTCTTTTGACTTTTTCTCATCATCTATCCTTATCGGTCATCTCGCCGGTATCCAGTGTCCACGCAGAGATGATGAATGTAAGTCTTTCTGGTCGGCCAACACTAAAGTGTCCATGTGTTATAGTCCATAGAAGAAAGACGCCTATGAGTTCGTTCTTACTTCTTTACCAGTAGGTCTTGCTCCTTTTACTTGGATAGTTTGTGAGATGGAAGGGAAGTGGCCGTACAGCTGCTATTTTGTGGGGTGCTGCTTCCAGCCTGCGTGAGTATATATTTGTTATTATGAGTGTGTGCGTGAAGTTCAGTTCTGTTTGCGAGAAGTTCGGTTCTGTTCTGTTTGAGCGCGCACGTGTGTGTGTGTGTGTGTGTGAAGTTAGACTCTATTTAAAGTAGGTTTAAATCTATAAATGAAGTTTTTTTTCTTTTATTTGAAGTAGCGAGTAGATTTTTATCAATTTGAATATTCGGACTTTTGTCTCCATCTTCGTTGTTATACTTCCAACGTTTCGGCCGATGCGCCCATCGGCCTTCTTCACTTGTTTCATGTCGAACTGAGGAGCCCACACAGAACTTCAAACTGAACCCTTTATCAAATCCACGGGAGTAGATTGTTCTAATTCCATTAGTCATAACCATGTACAAGTGTTAAACTATTGTAAGTATTCTTTATTTACCTGTAGTCAGGTTTGAACCTTCAACCTCCAGATCATTTCTCTTAGAAGCTCTCTAACCAAATCCCCTTAACCATAACAGGAGGTACAAGTGTTAAACTCTAGTAAGTATTCCTTGTTATAGACCTGTAGTCAGGATTGAACCTGCAACCTCCAGATCATTTCACTTAGAAACACTTTTCAACCCAAACCCAATAGATGGCGCTACGGATGTTGGCGTTTGGTGGAGTCAAATGCATTCTCATTAATATTAAACTCAGCAAGAAAGAGAGAGAAAGGAATAAACTACAACCCTGAAAATACATGTGTGCATGGATGAACAAGCATGTATACGAATATACACTCATGTACATGCTTGTATATACATACTTTAAAAAACATCAGCAGAAGCCAGTGATTTTCTCGAACAATTAACTCTATTAGAACACTTCTAGACACAAATCCCAGAACCAAAAAAAGATCACACCCATTTCAAAACAATCCTCATTATAAAAACTAGGAACAAAGACCATTCTAACCATTACCAATCTCAAGTTGCAGGAGATGTGAGGGATTAATAATTGCCTTTTCTCAAGGGGCCTTCCCCGCCAGGCTATACCTGCTTTGCAGGGCTGGGTTTGTTGTTCAGCACTTGAGGCGTCGCAGAAGGAGAATGCCGACGGAACCAAGAATTTTTTGGCCTAGCCCCGCGTAAATCTCGACTTGTACGGGACTCCCCACCATAAAATGATGTTGTATCATATACTGACTTAATGAGAAGTAGGTTAAATACTACAACCATTATCAATCTCACGAAGAAGACCATAAAGTCTGAAATACGTGTAGGGCATAAATATAACAAACAGTAAAAACCAAAATAATAAATTCAGATTCATTTGTGCATCTATTCATCTTATTTTATATATATATATATATATATAGGGGAAGGCGCTACTCTTTTCCCTAAATTTGCCCCACTTTACCCTTGATACGTACTTTATATTGCTTAGTGTTAAGCAAGGAGGTATCAAGTACCATTAATAGAGTTTTTGGTATGACTCGACCTGGGAATGCCGAAGATTCTACCCACTGGCCAATAAGCCAATATATATATATATATATATATATATATGATCATGGCGTGCCACTTGCACGGATTTTCCAGACCCTCAGTCGCCACTCCTCCCTATCGTCAATCACTCTTGGCACGTCTTCCATGCAACATCCCGTATCAGTACAGAGCCGTTGGGGATAGGTTCTACCTAAACGCCCTACTCTAGCTCGTACGTGTGAAGGGGTCCACATGAGTACATCGCTTACGAGCTCGCTCTTACTTCTCCAGCTGAGTCTCGCATGTTTTGTCCGTCTGATTTGAAGGGTTTTCGAGATGAGTGGTAGGTATCCGCACAGCTGTTGTTTTGTGGGATGTTCCCCCCCCCAGGACTTGTTCATATAGCTCGCAGCATTCTTGTGCAATTGCTGTCAAGCTTTCTCTCCGTACACTTAGTCAGCGTCCATATGGTGCATCCATACAATAGTATTGACATAACCGCTGCTTGAAAAAAGTGAGATGTATTTTATCTGATAGGTCTGACTCTCATATGACCGATAGTCAATCGATGACTGCCCATGCCTTCGCTAGTCGCGTGTTGATATCATTTTCGGTAGATGGGACACTGATTCCGAGGTAGTGTGCAGATATCGCCTCTTTGATTAAAACACATGAACTCAGTTTTGTCTGTGTTCACATGGAGGCCTATGTCACCTGCTGCCCGTCCTAGACTATGCAGCAGGGACTTGGCTTGGGCAGGTGTATTTGCCAGAAGCGCTATGTCATCAGCGTAGTCTGCGTTCGTAATCGTTCGTGCAGGGTATCTTCTGCTTCTTGCCTTTGCCAATGTAAAGATATTTTCTTTCATTAAATCTATCGACGTTGGAAGCACGCAGTCTAGGCAGATAATAAATAGGCACGGGGCTAATTTGGCTCCTTGCAGCACACCTGCTACCATGTCAAAGAAGTTTATGCCTCCATCCGGTGAGCGAACTTCTACTTTCATGTTTTTACATAGCATCATTGTGGCTGCGACAGTTTCTTTTTGGAGGTCGTTGGCCAGAAGGATTTGCTCTGTAGCGATGTGTTGTTATTTTGAAACAATATAAACGACGAAGACAAAAGAATATTCACAACAAGGCAATATAAACAAAAATGAATTTATATATCAAAAAGTAAAAAAAAAAGAAAGATTACGAAAACAGAATGAATGTTTGAATATAGTTTGTTAAATATTTGTGTGTGTGTGTGACTCACAAGAATATTATTGTAAACAAGTATTTTGTTTGAAACGAAGTGTAAGAACGTCAGAATACTTACAATAATGTGTTATTAACTAGGTGCACGCGAGAAACTAAAATATTAAAAAGTGTCCAGTACGACTATTAGTGCAGGTTGACTTAGTATTTCACGCGAAGTACTAATACACAGGAGAATGGCAATGTAGTTTTGAGGGTCGTTTTTTTCTCTCACGTTGGTCGTTTTTTTTCTTGCAGGATGTGGCAAGATGTCAGAGGCCGTGCGCGTGCATGAGACTGGAACACGTCCAGTCGAAAGGCAGAGCTAGTCCTATGAGTCATAGACGATATAGCTAACCATGTCACGTGACCGGCTCCAAAACTCAAGACTTACTTTGCGCGGGACAAAATCAAAGAAGCAGACATGGTTGGAAGCACAAGACACGTGATTTCTCTGACCAATTGGTTCCCGAAATTGATTAATTAATCGACGTCCACCACCTTTTGTTTCGGGAACAAGTGTTTCGGGAACGGGTTTCGATCCCGGCTTGGAACGTCTCACGCGTCTAGCCACACTGAAGAGTTGTGATACAACGAAACCAGTCTGTCTATGGATGACAATATATATATATATATATATATATGTATATAAAATTAACCAAAATCGCGAGTCGAAAATCTTCTACTAAAGTTTCACCTTATCGGATCATGAGGAAGCCTAACTTCGACTAATTCTAAAGGAGAAATCGCCTTCTTTTATTCACCAAAAAACCCACCTAGCTTAGAATTTGCATAACAAATAAATAAATAAATATCTTACTTAAAAAAAAGGGAAGTAATAAAGAAATGCCGTAAATATAGGGCGGGGGATAGAATTTGTCGGCTTTGTATGGAGGAGAAACTAGCAATAGCATCTTGTAAAAGTAGGAATATGTTAAACCAAAGATCGGAGGTGTTAAATAGTTGTAGACACAAAAGGGCGTGGTTGCTCTATAATTAGGGATAGGTTTCAGAGATTTTTTATTTTTTTAATTTTTTTAATTTTATTTTATTTTTTTTTAAGTAAGATATTTATTTATTTATTTATTATGCAAATTCTAAGCTAGGTGGATTTTTGGTGAATAAAAGAAGGCGATTACTCCTTTAGAATTCAGTCGAAGTTAGGCTTCCTGATGATCCGTTAAGGTGAAACTTTAGTAGAAGATTTTCGACTCGCGATTTTGGTTAATTTTATAATTGGCTCCACTTGTGTTGAGCACTTTAGTAATTGCAGCATTGCAGGATTCACAGAGGGTTTTTGGTTTTCTTTTGACCACTGACTGCGTATCCCTTGATTTTTTTCAAAGAAAAGGCCAACCTCGCCCGACCCGGGCGAGGTTGGCCTTTTCTTTCTTTTTGACCCATAAATTTTTTTCTTTTTCCCCTGGGCGGTGATTCGAGATACTTTTATCTCTTGTTCCTGGCAGGGTTTTTTTTTGTTTTTTTTCTGGTACCGTGAATACTGGTAGATATTAGATTAGTAAATATATATATATATATCACCATTGAAGAATGTGTTGAGGTTGTAGAGGGGACTACAAGTCTAACGAGATGAAACATTACTTGCACACATTCCTCACATTCCTGAAGGGAGTTCATTATTCGCATAATAGTGAGTAAAGTTGGCAACCGAAGTCGAGGGTGATCCGAAGGCCCCCTTTTCAATAGCTACTACACAAATGTGTAGGGGAGGGCGCCACTCCATTTCCTGAATTGCCCCACTTTACCCTTGATACATAACTTGTGATGCTGAGTATTAAGCAAGACAGTATCAAGAACCATTTTTAAAGTCTTTGGTATGACTCGACCTGGGATTGAACCCCGGTCTCCCGGACTATTGGCGAAACTAGTTCTGATTCATTTAAAAGAAAAATAATAAATAATACAAGTATTCTCGCTTAGATGTCATAGTATTGAAAACAAAAATAGCACTAAATAATTTCGTTTTCCTTTCAGCTTCAACCTTTGCAGACGGTGCAATAAACAGATTAGAATAAAAAAAAATATTTCAAAAATCATCTCTGCAGTTCATTGAATGTTTTCTTCCCAACATTTTAAATAATAGTAGATAAACAGTTCAGATTCTTCTCTGTTTCTTGATTAATGATGCAAGGGAGGTAATACCATATAATACAAGGGAGATAATACAAATTATAAAAACTTGGTTAATCACCACCAAAATTTACCTTTTGAGTCTCATTAGGTGGCTCGTTCATACAACCTTATGCCACGTCTAAGCTTCGTAAATTACTCTCTCTCTCTCTCTCTCTCTCTCTCTCTCTCTCTCTCTCACTCTGCCATGACTCTTTAAAGCTTCCTTTCTTTCATTGTTTTCAACAATGCATACAGCTAAACGAACTCTGTCCGTCTTTCTCAAATTTGTTCTTCCATCCATATTTGGTTAAATTTGTCAAGTAGGTTATTTGTTGCTTTCTTCTTTTTCTCTTAGATTTTTGTGTATCCCGTGTGTGTCAAGAATTTAAAACCTTACTTCTCAACAATATCTTCTCAAGCTCATTCGTTGTTCGATCGTCAGCAACAGTTTCTTTGCACTTCTGATTTTCCTTCTGGATTTCCGTTTGGCCTATTCGGTTGGTGTTTTAGAATACGCCGATTGCATCTCTGCAGAGTGATAACTCCCTCCCTTCAAATGAGTGCCCTGGATATGACACAAAACTGCATCTGATGGTGATGCTTCAGTCCTGGAGCTTTGGGGAATGTAGAGTTCCCTTTCATTGACATTACTCCCAGGCCCACTCTGATTCGGAGTGGTAGTACATGTTATGGTCTCATTTATGGTTAAGAATAGAACTAATGTCCCGTGTATCGCACTAAATTGTATCTAATAGTGAGGATCGAGTCCAGGGAATTTGGGGAACGTAGAGTACCCTTTCATTACCATTACTCCCAGGTTCACTTTGCCCCCAGGCAGTAGTACCTGTTAGGATCCAATCCATGGGTCAAATGAAACTATCAAATCATAGTTTGGTTCTATGGCTTTTATGGCATATCAACCATTGTAGGTTATTTAATGCCAAATCCTTTTTATTCATATATATTAAATATATGATTTTAAAACACATTTTGTTGATAACATTTTAAAACGAACTCGAGCTAATTTGTTTGCACACAGTTAAATGGTTTCACTTATTGTTATTTGACAATTAAACATCTGGCATTTGTTTACTCGCCGTTAAATAATCAAACAGTTCTATTTCAAACAGTTCAATATAGCATAACTCAAAGTTTATTATTTTTTTCTTAGGTTTGGTTTCATGGCATATAACCTTTGTAGGTTATTTAATGCCAAATCCATATACATATCATCATCATTGTCATTTAATACAGCTTGCAGCATTCTTGTGTAATTGCCGTCAGGCTTTTTCTCCATACGTTTAGTTAGCGTCCATGTAGTGCATCCATATAGCAGTATTGACACGGCCGCTGTTTGGAAAAAACGAGTCAGTATAGCATAAGTACGCAGTTCAGTTCTATTTGACCCATAGATAGGACCCTATCATGTACTACCCATCTGGGCCAGAGTGGATCTGGGAGCGATGTCAATAAAGGGTACTCCGCATTCCCCAAAGCTTCAGCATTACTGGAGCCTTCCCATCAGATTGTTTAGTGTCATATCAAGGACACTCGTTGGGGGGGGGGTCTTCTCTCTCTGCAGAGAACTAGTTGGTGTATTCTGGACCATGAATGAAAAGTCTTAAACAGAATTATCAGTGTTACATAAAAACACTTGAGACCAATTAGCTCAAACAAATAAATAGAATTATTAGTGTTGAATTATACTTGAAACTATTCAAACAAATGAGCTCTGTCGCATTTAGAAATAATATTACCTCCAAACTATTCGTTTATAAATCATATTCATATATATATATATATATATATATATATATATATATATATATATATATATATATATATTTGGGCAGAATTTCATTTTTAAGGTATATTTGATTGAACAATATAGACATTTTTTGTCTACATATTTTTGTAAATTATCCTTCCAAGTTGCCGTATCAATGTTATGATATCCGCCCAGAATTGGTTAATAAACCTTCCATAATTAATTGGTTCCCTAGTTCTTTCAGCCTCGTTTTAAGCCCTTTGCACGTACATTACTACTTTGTAAAAATTAAGCATTTATTGTTTCTACTGGTGTATTGTCATAGCGTTCGTTTTGAAATTTGATTTTATAAATAGCACCAGCAACTAAAGTTATTCGAGTACTGGATTCAAATATATATATCCGTATATATAGGTAAATCCTATACCTTTTAAAACCCGGAAAACAAATTCAAAATAAATAAAAACTGAAGCTGCAACTCAGAAAATGTAGTCTATATAATTGAATGTAGCGAATGCAAAGAAATAAACATAGGATCAACACAGGCACTGATTACAAGGACATTAATACACAAGATTAATTTCAAAATAGACTAAACCAGAAAATAAAATGTTTCGAAACACTCATACCAATGTAGTTGAGGTAAATTTAAAATTATGCCAATTTATCAAACCAAAAACAACACGCTACATCAAATAAAGGAAAGAAATTTTATAGATAAATTCAAACCAAAGTTAAATAAAACATGAATCGTACACACACACACACACACACACACACACACACACACACGCACAAACGGAAATAAACACCCCCCACTCACACACACACACACACACACACACATATATATATATGTGCGTGTGTATACAAAAAACATAAGTAATTAAAAACCATTCAAATGACAAACTCGAGTAAATTAAAATCTCATAGAATACCTATTAACTAGATGGACCTCTTTACATGGTTGAGCAAAGTCAGGGCGACTAGCTCGCACCTACATACAGCAGCTCTGTGAGGATATGGGGTGTAGCCCTGAGGACCTACCGGAAGCGATTAACGATAGGGAGGGGAGGTAAGAGAGGGTCAGGGATATCCGTGCTGATGGCACGACAAGATGATGATGAGATGAGACCTTATGCCAGACATGTTCTCAGACGAAAGCATCAAGCTGGAAACACACACACACACAATCACACACACACACACACATATATATATATATACAAACATACATAGACATGTGTATACATGTACACAGGAAAAAATAAAAGGGAAAGAGCTACCAGAAAATTAAAAACCATACAGCCCCATGCACAAAAATCTTCACGACACACACACACACACACACACACACACACACACACACACACACACACACACACAGAGAAGAAAAATAAATCTTTCCGGAGCGTCGCCCTGGAAAAGGAACAATGGCAGACTTGGGGCCTTTAGGCACCTAGTTTCGACTACCCTCGGGTGGGCGAGCTGCACTTTTGTCTCCTTTGTAACCCACGTATGGCACTAGACCTCGCGTCTAGTTTAAGTCGTAAACTGGCATACGTGCCCGGACCCACATTTGGGTTCGTGAAACTGCTTGCTTCATCAGGCTCACATTGCACTAAGTGGGCCGATCAGCAGCATAGACCAGCAGGGTTTGAGTCTCGGCTCGTTTCCGACCCCTCCCTTTATTCCCACTTTAATCGGCCTTTGGGCTTTTGACCTTGTGTCAAGTCGTGTCTGGTGAGAGGCAGTGACAAATATCAACTCTTAGTGAAACCTCAAACCACTCCAACGCGCGCGCACAGACACACACACAAACACAACGATCAACATATCAAATATCAAAGACGGGTAGCAGACTAAAGTAAACACAATCTAAGAAAAAGGGAGAATAACCTCGATATAAAACCCGCCCGAAACAATTGAAAATCATTCAAACTGCAAACAAGAGTGAGTTCAAATCTCATTGAGTGCCCCATTAACAAGGCCTTCTGCCACATATGTTCTCAGACGAAAGCAAGAAGCTGGAAACATAAAAATATATAACACGTATGTAAGAACAAAATAAATAAATTCAAAGAAATATGAATCTCTTCGTGTACCTACCTATCTAAAAATATATTTTTATTCTTTCTTTGGACCTACAACAAACATATATATATATATATATATATATAGGATTTGTCATTAAATAACCCTGTAAGTGTTGCAATGCCATAAAACACAACCAACAGCCAACGTTTCCGTTAAGGCTAATTTCTACGGCCGTTGGTATATCTACATCGACGTTGTTTCATTTATGAGAAAATTATGCAAAATTTACCGCCATAAAGGAGAATAGATTTGACATAGCCAGTGCGTTTTTTCTTCACTGAAAATTTTCTTTCACTATTTTTCTGCGTCTTCGGATTCTTGTGTCACATTCCTCTATTTAATTGATTTAGATTCCAAAAAGTTTATTTAAATACCAAAATTTTGATTTTATAAGCTAAAAAAGAAACAGTACGAAATAGTTTGGTTTTATGGCATATTAACCATCGTAAACTATTGTAGTGAAGTGGGACCGACGAGTAAAAACTTACCCGATGCTAAGCATCTTCGATGTTTGATTTATTCCGTCATGGTCACCATTTGTAGTAAATTACTAAGCTTTTTGTCTAGATGTGGCACAAGGCTGTATGAATGGGTCATCCAATGAAACTCGAACTTACTCGTATAGGTTTGCTAGTCTAGCTTGCTAACCATTGCAATACAAGAGGCGTCTACGGTCAGCATTTGTAATTCCGTCACTGGACGTGAGCAGAATAAGTCCTTTTAAGACCTTTGCTTATTTGTATATGTGAGCAAGTAGCTATATAAGAAGTAAGTCACATTTTTGGAGCGAGACGATCAAGACGGTAGATTTGTCGGTGAAATCCACTGCTGCAAACTACAGTTATTTAATGTCAAATCCGGTTTATACATATATATTAGATTTATGTGATTTATCGAAGTATTGCTATGTATCACTAATAATTCAATTAAGAATCAGTCATTTGTTTACAAACACTTACATGATCAAACAGTTCTATTTCAAACAATTCAGATTAGCATTAATCATTTGTTTGCACACAGTTTAAATGTTAAATAGTTCTCGTAGACCTTAGAGCAATTGCATTGAAGGATTACTCCGCATTCCTAAAGCTCCATAATTATTGGAGCCTCACCATCGGGTTGTTTAATATCAAATCCTGGACACTCGTTGGGTGGTGCTTGTTGTACACAATACATACGCAAATACAGGCGCACTCTTTCGTTTCAGGTACGAATGGGTTTATTAATTTCTGGCTTCGGTCCATGGCGACACGGGGAGAGAGACACAATTCTTAAAAGTCTTTGCTAACCATACTATGCTGACCCCACCCCAACGCGCGGCGCATCTTGTGACGTTTAAGATCTCAATTCATCTCTGCCGATCGAGATCCGAAAAACTCAACCGCATGCCCCAACTGTAGAAAACCCAACTACATCTTTCAATGGTCGAATACCCAACTCTCTGCCTCAACGGTTAAATACCCAACTCTCTGCCTCAACGGTTGAATACCCAACTGATGTCTTTTTAAAATCCCCAAATTCTTAGGACCATCTCTTCTGGGCATGACGTCATCCACTCTCTTGCCCTATTTCCTGTCTGGGGGTTTATTATGACAAATGGTGATTGTCACATCCTTTGCGCACTAGCGTCAAACTGCACCAAATGACTACGAACCTGGACTAAGGGACGCGAATAGTTCAAAGCCTTACCAAACTGAATGACGAAATATAATTAACGACAAATGATTAATATAAAAAATCATTCCTTATTTATATAACAATGATGAGGGAGTCTGGATAAGAATACACCAACTGCAGAGATGCAGTCGATGTATTCTACACCCCCACACAACTGGGCTTTTTATTGAAATAGAAAACGAAGAATATCATATAACAGTATCTCGCTATTTAAGTTTCATTTATTTTGCCTTTATTTTGAGAATAGGATGTAAGGGTAATTTATCAATGAAGTATCTATAGGAATAACATTCCTTGCCTGTCGCTGGTTTCTACTATTTGGCGTTCAGTGACACAAATAGTTCTATTAATGACCACTAGATGACGTGATCAAGAGGAGAACAGCAGAATCAATTCCTATTTCCGCCAGTATCACTCTAAGGGACTATTGTTTTTTGACAAGGTGCCAGTTTCCAGGCCTCAATGGACACAAGGAGGAAGAATTTCATAAATTACACACACACACACACACACACACACACACACACACACACACACACACACACACACACACACACACACACACACATACACACACACACACACACACACAAGAGGACTTTTTAGTTTCTCTCTCTTCGTTTCTGCCTTCTTGACAACCAGAAAGCACCCACAGGGGAGTGCGTCTTGCGACAAGAAGGACTCTCGTCCCAACAAACCCCGTGATGTACTATGCACGGTACCATGCTTTGATATAAGTCTTCAAACAACAACTTTCATTCTATAAAGAACCTTTTAAAGATTAAATTTGACTTTCTCTTAATATTTCATGTGATTCTTATAGCCTTTCTATTAAGTTTTTCACAGGGAATAAATGTTTTATTGCTGATTCGTCGTGAATTGTTTTATATTGTTTGGCACGAGAAAACGTTATACCATAATAAATTTCCTCTGCTACAAGAGTCCGAATTATGTTCCTCATTCTCTTACAAATGTGGCGGTGTGTTTTGGTGCTTAGATACGACAAATATACGAAAACAAAGTTTCCAGTCATCGATACCAAATCCCATTCGATCTTATCCCACATTGTCATCAGAAATTTTTTTCCTTTTTTTATTCACATATACATTTTCCTCAAGTCTTCCATCGTGTCACCGAAAAGTTTGCTCAAGGATTTTCTCTCTTCTTTTATCAAATTCACACATATTTGCTCTCTCTCTCTCTCTCTCTCTCTCTCTCTCTCTTTTGTTGTTTACATTTCTATAAATAAATTCTATTAAGTCTATCAAATGTAATCTCTTCATTTATTATCCACGACTGTCAGACCGATCACTCAACCCCCACATTGCATTGCTTTCATTTAAAATAACGTCCATCACAAATTTGTACTTCTGGGATGCTCGACAAATATAAAGATTGATTGATTTTAACGGCATACCAACCTATATAGAGTTATTTCATACCTAGAGGTTAGGGAATCGCGTTCACATTTACATCTTTGCGTGGTTACTTTTGAAGAGTTCTTTTTGCACACGGTCCTTTCGAACATAAATAATTTTCAAATATCTATCTAACCCATAGACGGGACCCTAACAGGTACTATCACGAAGGGTTACTTCACAATCTTCAAATCTCTAGAACTAGAGCCGCACCATCCGATACAGATTAGTGACATATTAAGAACATCCTTTTTTTGAGTGTGTAGTGTCTTACTCTTTTGTAGGGGATCTGATTCAATCAGCATTCACGAAGTCTTATCGACCGGGCTAACTCTACAAGCGTAAGGTTAGACGTAAAAAAGTAACTTAGGTTATATGTTAAGAAAATCTAATTTTAAATGAGTATAGGAATCATGTAATTGTCTGACTTGCCAAGTTTGTTTAAATCGTTAAGATACTTGACCATCGTTAGCTTAATGATTGCTTTGAATTATTTCAAGGATTAGAGTTGGAGAAATGCTGATATTTTATCTTGTTAAGATGTAGACAAGGTTTAATGAATTCTACAAAGTGACGATATGAAAAACCATTGAACAGCATTAGAGCAAAGGTCATAGCAAGAAATAGGGAAAAGGATCTTCACTGCTGTGAAGTTCAAGGAGAATTTTGCAACAAAAACAATCAATACCAACTGATTTTTAAAGAGTTTTAAATGTGCATTACATATTTTGGTGGAAGTGTCCGTTGTGTAGGCTAACGTATAGGACTGCGACATTCTAGTTAACGAATTCGAACTCCTGTTCACTTTCGAACTAATACATTTGGAAAAGGCATGAACTCCCTTGGCTATGGGTTAATTAGTACCACCACTATTTTTCTACGAGTATGGATTGGGGATTGAATAACCTATGAAGATTGATATGTCATTAAACAACAACAAAAAAAAACAGTTTATTATTTATTTGGCTGTTGTATCTAAGTTGTTTATTTGTTCACATTCCGTAGTGGGGGGATGTGTGTCGCCGTGGTGTAGTGGCTAACGTACTGGGCTGCAACGTCGTAGTAAACGAATTCGAACTCCAGTCACGCAATTACTTTCGGACTAACATATCCGGGAAATGTATGAATCCCTTTAAATTTCGCCCAGATATGGGTTAAGAAATAATACTACTGTTCTCCAAAGATGGCTTTACCAGCCAACTAAGGTTGATATGCCATTAAATAAAAGAATCTAAACAAAACCAAAGTATATTCCGTTGGAGTAATACAAAATATTGAAGATATAGAGAGACATGATTGCAAGCGTTTTAGGTGGATAAAAGTGGGAATTTAATATAAGAATGATCTAAATGGTAGGGCCCAGGCCAATACAAGCCTTTTAGGGGCCCTAAATGAAATTTAATTTGGAGACTCCACATCGCCGCAAACAGTGTTATTCTCAATGTGTGATCATCTTCACAGTGACTGTGACCCCCCACCCCGCAAAAAAGTAAAAACAAAAAACTAACAAACAAAAAAATCAATATTTTTTATTATAGCCATCGTCATTTTTGACAGGACAAGTATATGAACTGACATACCCCCCATACACGAAAAAACACTCAGGAAAAAGCAATTAGGCGGTGTTGGGGTCGATTAAAATTCTCTGGTGGCAAGAGGACTTTTAGCATCCGCCTAGGCCACTTATATCTCGAGCCGCTTATGAGTCGGATAATCGAAAGAATGTTGAAAATGCGAGGGAAATAATATTTGGAAAAAATTATCAGAAAGACAAATATTTGTTGTACAATAAAACAAAGATCAAAAGAAATTCTTAACCAAAAATGTCCGCATTTTGCTAACTCTGAAAATATTTTGGTACTTACATTTAAAAGGAAAATGAATGATAACTTCCTGCTTTCTCTCCGAAGTCGAGTCAAGGAAATGCTGAAAAAACTCGACATATTTCATCTCCAAATTTAAGGCTCATTCTTCAAAAATTATCTCGTTATTTTCGAAGTGTAACTTCGTATGGCTCCACACCATAATCCTATTTACCCAACCCCTCCGCTCGGGCAGGATATGACACAAGGTCAATTTTTAAGCGGAGTTTAACAGGTTTGAATTCAGAGTTTTCCTTCTTCTTGACTAGTTGCCTCACCAAGGCTGAAGAACCTAGTCTGCCCTACTATTTACCCATAGCTGGAGGGAGAATAATTGGATTCATACCTTTCCCAAGGGTATTAGTGCTATGTGAAATGCAATCAGTCTCGTCCAGGATTTGAACTCGTGTCGCCGTGTACAATTCCTATGACGATAACAATTACACCACAGGCACCTCCTATGGCTCCAGACCATAATAATTACCTGTGAGGATAGTACATATTTACCCAAAACTTCGTCATAGGTTGAATGCGACACAGGGTCAGTTTTTAAGTGGATTTAAGCTGGTATGAATTCAGAGTTTTTCTTTTCCTAGATTGGTTGCCGAATCAAGGTAAAGGAACTTGTCTGTCCTACTATTTACCCATAACTGAGGGTTGGATTTAATGGCATATCAACCCCAATAGGTTATTTAATGCCAGAGCCTTTTTACACATGTATTATATATATGATTTGTAAACGCATATTCTTAGGTTGGTGATGGTTGGGTTTTATGGCAAATCAACCTCTAAAGGGTCATTGAACGTCAAATTCTGATATATATATATATAAATGAATATTGATTGTAAATAAATAGTCCGGAATTAGTGTTTTAAAATAGGTCAAAGCTTGTTATTTGTAAAAACTTGATGGTCGAAGGTGTTGGTAACATAGTCTATATCTTTAATAGGAGGCCAATTGTTTTTAAGAAGTTGATTATGTTTTTGAGAGCAATTTTTTTTTAGGTTAGGAGAAGAAATAGATTCATAATTTTTCAAAGGTATTAGTGTGTGGGGATTAAATAAGAAATTTTAAAAAACCCAATAAAATGAAAAAAACAAAATAAACATGAAATAGAATAAATAAATACAAAAATAACAATCTCCCAGGTTGCTCCGAACAGGAAGTGAAATCGGCTCATGCCTAAAAAGAGGGACATCCTGTCACCAAAGAGAAACTCTTTCTCAGTTCCCTTAACATATCACGACTGATCAGACGTACCTTTTCCCCTCAGCTGCCAGTGAGAGCACATGTAATTGCTAAGGTCTTTAGCCTTAGCAGCGCGTTGTGTCTCCTGCTCGTAGCAGCATCTGCTGAACACAGACACACATAGCGAACCCTCAAATTCACAATTTGTCAAAAATGGTAACTGAGACTCCTCTAATGTCTTGACAGGGAAGTATGGTTATTTCTACTGGTTCAGAAAAAAGTTTTCCCACCACAAAACAGTTGTAAACACCAAAAATAAAATTTGTCATTCCTTTTTTGCAGCTTCAACAAACAAAAAGAAGTTAACAGGGGAATGGAGGATAAGAAGAAAAAGCCAGTAACCAATGTCATAATTCCACAACATCAACACCTATCAAATAAAAAAAAATAAAAAATAAAAAACACCTTCTTCTATCCGATAAATACAAATATAACAGCACAACCAAAAATTTTCTTCCACCCCACAAAAGTATGAAGTAAAACGCAAACAACTTGGTCCAAAATTTGAACTCGGGACCGATTCCATTTCCTTCGACGATAACCGATACGCTAATCACGAGTCAGACTGTGAGGAGAAGTATTCTCTACATTAGTTAATTGGTCAGCGAATGTAGTTGCATTCTCTGAAATGTCTTTGTGACTGACAAGTGATAAGAGGTGTGGTGTCGTTTTCTTTTAAAAGCTATTATTTTTCGCTCAAAAGAAATAGAAATTGAAGTTTGTCATGTTTGATGATACGATATATTTTATTGGAAAGCTGAAAGATTGTAAATGTCTTTAAAATGAATTAAGAAAAAGGACTTTTAAAATTTGTTTACATAATTCATATAATCGTCTCTAAATTCAGTCCGTTCAGTTTCAGCATTTCAGTGGAAGAATGTTTTTTGATCTTAAAATACGAATATGTATTTTACGCGGATATCATGGATTTTTGAAGTACATAAATTGTTTATGATTTTTCGTGACTAAATTGAGTTTGTTTTCGTTTCTTTGTTTGATGGAATTTCAATTTACTTTTGTTGCGATTAGTTCTGTCTTTTTGTTATTTTTTGTACAACGTTTTCTCTTGAAATTTTGACGTGTGTCAAGTTTCTGTATTTGCTTTATTAGTCAAGGCATCCAAAGTTCATTGGTATATAGTAATTCAAATCAATGAATCGTTACTACCAGTAACTTTTCGACTGTCGGACAGGGTTCATCCATTTTTGAAATAAAGATAAGGAAATTTCTTACCGTCCTGTCCTTAAGCTTTATTTATCTGGACTCGATGTTGTTGTTGTTGTTGCACTTAATTTTACTTGCCGAGTTTTTAATCTCAAAATTCGACCGCTGCAATAGTCAACGCCAAGCTTTGAAATTCAGTCAGCAATGTGACTTTGTAAGCGAGTAAGGCGCAGGATTGGTTCGAAACAACTCGTTGAACTTTTGTTATTTTTTACTCGTTATAAACAAGTTCTTCCATGTATATGTTTTGTTAGCCAACTTTTTGCTTAATCCGGGTGTCTTAACTACCCATGAAGAAACGTAGTTGTGGTTAACGTGCTGGACTGCGATGTCGTAGTAAGCGATTTTAAATTGCAGTCTCGCACTATTACGTTCACTTTCAGACTAATACCCTTGAGAAATGAATTGAACCCTCTCATTCTTACGGCTTTAAATTAAATGGCACTATTGTTGTCCATCTATAGGAATGGAATTGGCATTAAATAATCCACGACGGTTGCTTTTACCAACACAAACACTTTTGAAATTCTTGAATCTTTGTTATGTCTAAAGATTATTGTCACATAAGTTTTTTTTTCAAAAATAAACAAAAACACAGAATAAAATACCAGTTAACAAACATTAACAAATAGCCACACTTGAAATATCATCATAAAGCACTTTGCAACAAAAAATTCTGTTTAGTGTTTCTTTTTATTGATTTGGCAAGTGCCATCCAAGAGAGGGGTGCCCTGGGATTGAGCTGAGTAATTTACACACCACAAATACCAGGTATATTTATTTAGCTCCCCAGGAGACTAGAATATGATACAACATCGGCTTAATGTGGTCTTCAGCAGGAAGCGAACCTTCCACGTTGTCGTTTAAAATATTGCTTGACATTCCTCTTGCCTCAGGCGCCAGTTAATAAACGCAGCCTTTTGGTAAGATGCAGATACTGCTTGAGGAGAAATACACCTGGAACTCAGCTGATAATTCTAGCTCACCCACTCAGCGCCAACGCCAGGTAAGTATTTCTTTATAGAGTGTCCAAAAATATTTGTCAGGCTCTTGCATAAAATATTTCTTTCAATCCAGAATAGAAAGAATGTGAATTTTTGAGAACAGTAATCAGAAACACGACTGACTAGTTAAGTGTCATACGCAAGATATTTATTGGGGGCGAGGGTGGGGAGTGAAGCGGTCTTAAGACTTTACTGGGGATACATTTAGGACTTTCTAAGCCCCGCCAACAGGGAAAACACAGTTTGAAAAATTCTGGTCTTGAGAATTATTTACTGAGAAATGCATTGCATTCGTCTTAAGAATTAATTGGATATTTCCTACAATAGAGGCATGTCATTATCGGTAAAATATTGTTTTCTTTTTGGCTACATTTCATATCCCCGTTGAATCATAAAAGTGAATCTAAAGATAAACAGAAAATAATTTATTTTGTAAACTCTGAATAAGTAGAGAAAGTTCATATAGAAAAAAATTTAGAGATGAAATTGATTGTCTTAAATATTAAAAAGAGAAATATTTTAAAACTGAATGAAGAAAAAAAAAACAAAAAAAAACAAAACAAAAGAAATTCTTTCTGCATTCGAAATTGCTTCATACAAACAAATTATAGAAGAGAAATTTTTATGGGTCATTAACAAAACGAGGGTCACAAAAGTAAACAGTGGTAGTGCTAGTTCCGACCGCACCTGATTCTGTAAATTGTTTAAAAAAAAAAAACCTTCGAACTTTCTAAAATAAATAAAATAAAAATAAATAATAATAAAATAAATAAAACATTTTCTTTTTATTTATCTATTTTATTTTATCAATAGAATAAATAAACAAAAAGAAAATATTTATTTGCTTTATTTCTTATATTATAAAATAAAACCGATAATTTTATATTTGAAAAACTGTTTCCACTTTAAAAGTAAAAGTAAAGTTGGCGACCTTAGTCGAGGGCGACCAGAAGGCTCCCTTTTCAATAGCTACTACACCGAGGTGTAGGGAAGGGCGCTTCTCCTTTCCTTGGATTGCTCCACTTTATCCTCGATATGTACCTTATATTGCTGAGTGTTAAGCAAGGAGGTATCAAGTACCATTTTTAAAGTCTTTGGTATGACGCGATCTGGGATTGAACCCTAGTCTCCCGGACCATTAATGATATAATAATTTGCATAAGGAGAAGTTTTTTGACGAATTAAACTTCAATTTTTAGAATCAACGAAAAATTAACTGTTTATCATATCTCAATGGAATTTTCATTTTGTACGAATTTATTTATGAACAGGATATTTTGTAATAAATGTATAAATAAATAAATAAAAGAAATTGGAAATATTTTCTTACGTAAGAATATTTTCAAATTTGCTCCTTTATTGTATTTATAGTCGATAGGACCGTGTGTAACCTCTGATCCAAAAATCCCTTGAAAAATAACGACACAAAAATCTGAAAATGAAAGCGTTTCCTTAACCTTTAGGCATAAAATAACTCTAGACGGGTTGACATGTCATTAAAATCAATCAGTCAATAATAACATTTAGCAAACTTTTTGTCTAATCAATACTTGTATTTTTGTAATGTTTTTCTTGCATTCGTATTTATTTATTTTTTTTAAAAAGCTTTTCTATTTTTCATTCTACTCGACAAAACAGCAGCTGTACTTAATCGACAACGCTTACTACTCCCATTTTCATTGGACATTTCTTCAAAATGGCTACTAATAGCTTTGCATACCCAACGCTACACACTTCTCACCATCCATGTAAGACGGACAAAACATGTAAGGCACTCCATGAGAAGGACGTATTGATAAGTACCATACTTCTATGGACTCCCACATATCGATGCACCAGTGTAGACTGACCAAAAAAAGAAAAATTGACATTCCTCAGTTCTGTACGGATACTAGATGCTGTCTAGAAGACTTGCCAAGAGCGATGACCGATTGGGACTGATGGCGAGTGGATGGAATCTGTGCTGTCGGTACCCCTTGATGATATTGACGCTGATGTTTTCTCATTCTGCGTGTTCATACTATTTAAAAAAAAAAATGTTATTCTATTTTATATAAACATTTTTTTTTTGTTATTGTGAACCCATCAACTCACCTTTCACCAACATTGACCATATGTCAATGATACAGCCGTTTTCAAGTTAACAACACGTTCGGTATAAAATAAAAACAAGGCTTGCTTCATCGACAACGCTTTCTACTGCCATTTTCATTGGAAATTTCTTCAAAATGGCTACAAATGACTCAGCTACAAACCTTCGGCTAATCACTTTATCATCTTTTTGCTAGAAAATACTCTTTTCAATATTTATTACTTCAAATAGACAGAATTCTTTCGCACACGACTCCAAATCTTAATCCTTAATTAACAATGACGTTCAGAGAGAAATCCCATAAAACTAAATAAAAAAATCAAAAAGATATAAATGATTGGTTGATTTTAACAGCATGTCAACATGAATCGGATTATTTTATGCCAAAAGGTTAGAGAATCGCAATTATTGTACATTTATATCTACATTTTTTGTATAGTTTCTTCAGATTTTTTTTCCTAATAGTTATATGATATCAATTATTTCTATCTGTTGGGTTATCACCTACCTTTTCAGCATAATGAACTGTTCCATCTGCCATATATGGCAGTAGTGGAGATCAGTCTGGGAAGGACAAGCCTACGAGTCAGACCAGAAGAGCCGTTCCCATTGTTGAAGTATATCCTTACTCTATCAATAATCCTATGTTCTTATTACTAACAATCTCTCTCTTGTAAATACTCTTCCCTGTAAATATAACTATTTTTCCTCACATATCGTGGTTTGTCTTATTATTATTACAACTTGTGTTCACTAACCAGAACACAGCACTATCTAATACAAATTATTTGCATACAGTTTTATTGTTTCAAGTACTCCTAATTCTAATTATCAATTAGCTTCAGGCGATTATTTCCATTTAGTGATACTCGTATAATAGTTAAATGGTTTCTATTGATAAGCCTTAGTAAATAGTTATAGCTTCAAGTAATTATTCGTAATACAAATAATTTACAATATATGGTATCAAGTATTCCTATATGTCAGTTTGGTCTAATAAGACTAAGGTTATTTTACGTCAATAGGTTAAGGAATCGAATTCATATGTACATTTTCTTAAGAGTGTTTTTTTTTGTATACGGTCCTATCGAATAGGAATAATTTTTAAACTGATCTATTTGAAGCTTGGATAGGACCCTATCAAGTACAACAGCTCCAGGTCAGAGTGGACCTTGGAGTGATAAAAATAAAAGGGGCACTCAACTCAGTCTTCATATCCCTATAACTTGAGCATCACCCTTGGGTGAGTTATGTGTCATATTCAGGATACAAAAGGTATTTATAAATTATAGCCACATCAAAAAACATTGAATTACAAAAACTTATGAGAAATTATTTGATTCAGTAAATTAAAGACAGTTATCGATGAGAATGATAAACTTGATGTTTCTTCGCGTGTCTTATTCATATCCTAACATGGAAAACACCTTCTGCATAAGACAGAGTCTCTTTTCCTATTCAATACACAAAAGTTTTTTTAGTGCATTTAATGTTAGTAAGAAAAGAAAATCTTAATTTACGTAAAGTGGAAAATGATATGAACATAGTTAAGACTTTTCTTTTGCTTCAGAACTTTATTCTTTGATGGACATCGAAACTGTATCGGAGTGTAACTCCTAGAATTTACAAATATCTCAATTCTCTTATAGTACTTACTAGTTACCCATCTATGTAATGATCAAGCAAATTATTGCTTAACTTTAAGGATTTGGCTGTGACAGATGCTTTGAGTGTAAGCCATTGATAGGTTACTCTTTATTCTTGATTTTAACTCCTAGAGGATAAATTTTAACTCCTGGATATAAAAACTAATTCTCCTTTACATAGTTTCAAACGAATATAACATAATTTGTTTACTAATGGAAAAAAGGGTTGTTTTTTTAGTTTAACAGCTGTTAAATGTCAATAGGAGTAGTTTCTTTCATAAAGCTTTTGCATATACTTTTTCACTGCACACTTAGCTACATTTTGTGGTACATCCGCTGGTCACAGAGCAAATTTTGGGAAACACTGACCTAAATAAAAAGTCTTCACAAAATAATGACCACAAATAAAAAAAGATGCAATAACAATTTATTTGTATTTTCAATCAGTTTACAATAATGTAAAGGAGGCGCTAGTGGTGTGACGGTTATCGCCATCGGAAATGGACATGACGACTTGGGTTCAAATCCTGGACGAGGCTGTTTTCCTTTCACGTTGTGCTAATATCTTTGGGAAAGGTATGCATCCAAATATTCTCCTTTTAGTTATGGCGAAATTGGACAGACTAGGCTCTTTAACCTTTGAATGGCAACCAAGAAGAAGAAAACTCAAAATTCAAACTAAAGGCGCTCTCTTCTAGTTAATCAAACTACTTTGAGAGTTCCTCCTCCTCCTCCCCCCTCCTCCTTTTAAATAATAACAGCTGCTGCTGATAAAATTGATTTACGTAACTGGTTTATGGGCCAATGACAAAAGGGCTTCTTTCGGTTAGAAATTTCCTAAAAGTCACTAAAAAATATGCATTTGAAATGTCTGGGAAAGAAAACCATTTTGTCGGAAATATATCATTTTCGTGGATCCTGTAAACAAATCGAAGCCTGTGTAAACAAATATTTGTAAATAATAATAAATTATTTTGGTGAAAACCCAGATTTTAAGAAAGAAAATCATTAACAGTTTTTTTTCCAAAAGAGAAAGCACGTCATGCTGAAAAATCATTTGATGGAATTACTTATAATTTTACCCTGCAAAAATCTCAGTTGCATAGAAAAGCTGTATGATAATTTTAACGGAACATTTTCATTAGAATTTGTGTGTTTGAGTATTTAAATAACATGTAGTCAATTAAATTAAAAGTGGAAAATCACCTCCTGTACAGAAAGTTACTCATTCTGTCAAGCGCCATTTTCTTATATTTATAGTTCTTTTATCAAATACTTTGTGATATTTTATCAGGACTCATATTGAATACGCATTTGAAAATTTTCTTGGATCGTAAGTCTTTAAGGAAGAGCGAAAAAAGTCAAGAATTGCGCTTTTCAGTTTTTGATTGTCTGGTATGCGTGACGGAGATTTTGATAATTAAAATCCGAAAAAGGTCAAGTGACAAGAAAAGTGTTAATTTTTTTTTCTCAGAATGTATTTTAATGTATGTTGAGACACTTTTCATGTTGGGCTTTTGGACGTGACAATCATTTTTGTCTTAGTTCATTTGGTATAAAGGATATTTTTTTGGTAAATCTATCAGTACGGGCAATTTAATGGAACAGAATTATCAAAACGAGCCCTAGATATAAAAAATAAAACCCGGACCCCACTTCCCTCCTTAACCTAGTTTTTAAATTTCTTTTACTCAGTGAACATACAAAGTGAGACGACATAACATTTAGTTAGTTTTTCCTGGCCGTCTAACCTAATCAAGAAATAGTTTTCCTGAGTATGTAATTAGTTTTTTGGACCGTTCTATATTTTTCATTCTGTATTTCACATTCTGCATGTTCATTCCATTTTTTTTTTTCACTTAAGTGTTGTTATTTTTTACGTAAACATTTTTCCTTTTATCCTGAACACAGTAACTCTCCATTTACCGACGTTGACCTAATGTCAATGAGACATCCGGTTTCAAACTAACTACACGTTGAGTATAAAATGAAAAACAAGGTTTCCTACTTCTATCAAACTAATTATCTTCTATCTATCAATCTATGGAGAAAATTTGAAAAAATAATCCAAAATTTGATGAATTTATTATGAAAGTCGCCATTGAACGTTTCAGTTGTAATAACCTTCTTCAGGGCTTTAAATTCATGAAAAATGTTGTTAAAATAGCGATGAATGTTTGCTGGAGTAACAATAAATATTTCAACATTTTTCGTGAATTTAAAACCCTGAAGATGGTTATTATAACTGAAACGTTCAACGTCGACTTTCATAATATATTCATCAAATTTTAGATTATTTTGTTTTTTCAACTTTTCTTCATATTGTCAGATTTATTTCCTTATTTACTTCCATATATATATATATATATATATATATATATATATATATATATATATATAAGAAGAAATGGAAAAGTGGATTAACTAAACTCTGACAACGGCTTCCTTTTGATATTTCGTCTTTATTTCAGAAAGACTTCTGTAGAACGACTAGCTTTTTCTAAAGTTCACCATAGGGGGAAATAGATAATTAGAAATAGAATAAAAGGAAGGAAGGAAGGAAGGAAGGAAGGAAAGAAGGGTCATAAGAATGAAATACAGGAAAAAAGAAGAATGGGAGAAATAGAAGGAGAGAGAGAGAGAGAGGGAAGAGAGAGACGGAGAAATAGAGGTATATATCAGAGTGGGGTGACGAAAGCTTATTTGCTGGTCCTGCAATTCGTTCTTGAAATAAACAGGGTCTTGGCTTAAGTAGATGGGGGAGGCTACGAACATAGTCCAGCGTATTCGATTTAATTAAACCCACACATTGCAAAAACTGCAGTCATCCCTCAATGCAATCATATTAAACAACGACCTGGGTTTTACCAGATTTTACCCAACCTGGCGGACATCATTTTACATGAGAATAATATTAAAATAGAAACCGGATATAAAAAAATCAATAAAAACTTTTTTCACAACTCTTCCACGATTTTTCATTTTCTTTTTCTCGTTTAGATATTCTATTTCTGTTGGTCAAATCTTTGATGAAATTTGAAATGCTTGATGGTGATTGTAGCTTGTCTACTTAAAGTCTATCGATGAAATCTGATACAGTTGACTGTAGCCGTAGTCTCCCTCTCACTACTTAAGCCAAGATCTTGTTTATTCTAATATAGAATGCTATTTCAAATACTCACGCTGATAAAATTACACACTGAAAATGAATAAAACGGTACATTTTTTGTTTTTACTTCCAATTTAAATAATGTACTCGATAAATTTAAAAAAATATTTATTTGGTTTATATTCAAAATAAGTAATGCATTTCTATTAAAATTGTCGGGAGACAATTACTTATTGTCTCTAATGGAGAGTGGGCATGTCCACTGGGCACATCAGGGAATGTCTGGTGATGATCTTAGAAGCCAATGCTTGAGATCTTTTACTTCAGTTCTTTGAACAGTAGATACCTTGAATCCCTCCCAATCATTAAAGTAAAACAAACATGACTATGATCATTTTACTGCCCATCGACGGTAAGCCTTTTTTCATATTTGTAACCCTTTCACATACTGCTTGTTCATAGAAAAATATGTACATATTTAATCTGTTGGGACACATTTGCATATTTTTTCAAAACAACTTTTAAATGTTCCTGCATGTGTTTATGGGTTTATATTGTCTTTCCTTCCATTTATTCAGTGTTAGTATATCATGAATATACTAATGCTAATATTGGACCCTGGTAAGTGGGGACTCGACTAAGTATCTTCCCTACCTCGAAGCAACGCAATTCAATAATCTATTTTTTCAACTGATTCTTCATTAAAAATAAATGCCATTTCGTATCGTAACAAAGAAACGAACAACACCAAAAAATCTACAACCGAATGTATCCACTGAGCTTTCTTTTTAAAGTATTAGAGGGGGTTGTTTTTTTAATGTGAATACCTCACAGTTTTGAGATTTCAATAAAATGACATTTAGTTGAGAAATATCTTTTAGAAGATGATTCCCTGGATACTAAAAATCCTTTTAATCTAAAAAAAATCTTACATCAAAGACAACACAGTGGAAACGCCACTGTATGAGGACAAATTTCAAACGGTAAATATAAAGTAGAATATTTTTTGTCTATTTTTTAGCTTTTATTTTTACATTGTAAATGTTTTGTACGTTTAGTCACTCTAATTTTTATCTCTTAATATTTCTCTCTAAAAGCCAAAACATCCGTGGCCAAACGGACTTACGACAAAACAGATGACATCTAAAAGTTCACGCCTGAATGCTAACCACAAATCAGCTACCTAACATCACCTCACTGTGCTTTTTAACCCCCAACCCTATAATTGTTGCTGTTATTTATTTTCTACTTGAGTGCTCATATTTATAATGTATAGTTTGGATTGGGAATATTTAAAAGCGTGTTAGGCATTTGACATAAATTAATTTAAAAAAAATCTTCGTTTAACGAGAATTGTAGAGAAGGCAACGAGGATATAGAATGTTTAATATTCAGGAAATCACATTGAAATTTGTGTAACCCAAACTTTGATCTTTGCGTTGATCTTCGGGGATAATGTCTTCCAAGCCCGGAATAATGTGAATCATATCATCAAGGCTGGAGTTTTCTCGAAAGAAGAGATAAATGCCAGTAACTCCAGTTCCTTCTGCCAAGAAAAAGCTGCTACTAGCCAAAAGGAATGACCACGAATACCAATAACGAATAGTCGGGTTCTTGAGTTTTGCTCCAGGTAGTGGAGCCACTTCGTCATTGACTGCCGAAATGAACAGGATCAAACCGACTATCATGATGAGTCCTGGAAAAGAAAGGTTAAAAAAAGAAAAAAGAAAAGAATTGGCTTGAATTATATTTGCTAAACTCGATATTTTACTATACACAGTAAGTCCACAATTGTTGGCACAGGAATATCACGTCAGATGATAATGATAAATGGCTTAGTCTTGCTTCAATTTCCTGCTTTTTGCTTAATGGAAGGATAGGGGTAGTTTTCAGAATAGATATCCGTGTTCTTGAACGACGTTTGAATACACTTTCTGTTTAAGGAGGAAGTCCCAGTGGCGCAGTGGCAAACATACTGGACTACGACATCTTAGTAAGCGAGTTCTAATTACAGCCGGGCAATTATTTTACTCAGAGCATAGATGAATTCTTGAAGCTGTCACATGTGCAACTATAAACGAATTTCATGCACAATGACGTAAGCCACGTGATGCCGTGATTAACTATAATCGCGAATGTTAGCTTTATGCTCTGTGCAACTACAGTGGAATTCTTAGCGTCGTGCTATGTGAAACTATTGTCGAATATTTAACGTCATCCCGTGTGCAACATGAGTCAAATTGTTAACGTCACAATGTATGCAACGATAGTCGAATTGCTGGCGGCATGCTGTGTGTAACTCTAGTCAAAATATTAGCGTTATGACATGGACATTTAGTGTTGAATTCTTAGCTTCATGCTATTTGCCTCCATAGTTAATCTGTTAGCATCGTGCCGTATGCAACACTTGTAAAAACGTTAGCCTCGTGCCGTTTGCAATTAAAGAGAAATTATTAGCGTCATACCGTGCGCAATTGTAGTCGAAATATTTGCGCCATGCCGCGCGCGACTTTTGTCGTATTGTTAGCTTCATGCCGTGTGAAATTATAGTTGAATTCTTCGCTCCACGTCCTGTGCAACAATAGTCAAACGTTGTTTTTATTTACACGTTTTTATTTTCCGTCAGTTGGAAAATTTCGTAGAAAAGTTTTTCACAATTTTGCTACGAAATTTGATATCAATGAAGCTTGTAATTGTAAAAGATATCAGTAATTTTGGGCTGATCAAATTTATACTTGATTCACATTCAGAATTTAGTGAAATTAACTACGATAATGTCGACTTTGATCACGGTGACTCACATGATACATATGCTGCTATACGTATTGTAGGCAACATCATGAAGTAATATTTATCAACTTGGTATTTTATAATGATGCAAATGTTTTAAAGAAACATTTTCTGAATCAGTCGTTTATTTTTGCACAAAAATACGTTAGTGAAAGGGTTAATATTTGCAAAAGGAATGTTCGTTTAAATATTGAGGAAATTTGACTTCAATTTAAGTCATCGATCCAGCTTAAGAATGTTGAAGAAAAGTCTGAAAGTCACTGGAAATAGGATTTCAAATTCTCATATGAAATGTAGATAACCGAAAACAATAGGAAAAATTTACTTTAGAACTTTTGTACAAAGTTAATATTTTATTTGAATAATAGAAATAAAAAAAGATAAAAAGAAATAATCGTTACTTTTTACCTGAGATCACGAATAAGATTGATGCAAGCAAAATATGTTTTTCCTGGCGAATATTACTGACGATGCCAACAACGACTGAAAGAATCACAATAAGAAGTGTGGCAACCGGAAAGGCACAGGTTGAGTTGACAGACACTAGAAAAAAATAATAATGAAAAATAAACAATAAAACCACAAAAAAACAAAACAAACCCCCCCCCAAAAAACAAAAACAAAACTAAACAAACAAGAAAATTTTTTTTTGCACTGGACTAGTTAACTTTAAGTACCTTCTTTGACGGCTTAGAAGACGCACTGCTTTTTTTCCAAAAAAATGTCTCCAAAACTTATTCTGCGCCTTACAATGTCAAGGGTCAGCTGTGAGTTACTGGCTTGTCGCGTACGAGTGTTGCTTGTTGTTGTTGGCGACCTAGTCGAGGGTGACAAGAAGGCTCCCTTTTCAAGAGCTACTACACCGAGGTGTAGGGGAGGGCGCTACTCCTTTCCCAGGATTGCTCCACTTTACTCTTGATACGTACCTTATATTTCTGAGTGTAAGCAAGGTGGTATCAAGTACCATTTTCAAAGTCTTTGGCATGATGCGACCAAGGCCATCTGCAGTAGTCCTTAAAATCAAACCCCAAACAACATTGTAAACAAGATGAGGATTGCTTATACAACAACGGCAACTCTTTTCTACGTAACAAACAATTACAATAGTACTTACAGGTATTTCGTATAATATAACACTGTAAGGAAAAAAATTAAGTGACAAAGATGAACCATGCACGTGTGTGTGTGTGTGTGTGTGATGGTATTCACTCGATATGGTTTGATTTCTTTGTTTTAATGACATATCAACCATCGTAGGTTATTTAATTCCAAAGCCATCTTTGTAAAATAAGATTAGTGGTACTATTTAACCCAAAGCTGGAGAGATAAGGGAGGTCATGCCTTTCCCATGGGTATTAATCCGGAAGTAAAAATCATAGCACAACTGGAGTTCGAACTCGTTTATTGCGATGTCACAGTCAAGTACATAAGCCACGATGCTATGGGGACACCCGCTCTCAATGTGGCTTAAGCCGGTTTTACATGTGTGTATTCCTGTACGGAGATTCTCGGAGATTTGTGTTCGAAGGTGATCCCCAGCCACAATTGCGTAATAGGTTTCAATTCAGAGTTTTTCTTTTTCTAGCCCGGTTGCGATACGAAGGTCAGAGAGCCCAGTTTGTCCTACTATTTACTTGTGGTTGGAGAGAGAGAGAGAGAGAGAGAGAGAGAGAGAGAGAGAGAGAGAGAGTAATTGGATGCATACTTTTTCCAAAAGTATTAGTGCCATGTGACATGCAAACAGCCTCGTCCAGGATTTGAACTCGGGTCGTCGTACACATTTCCCTACGACAATAATGTTGGAATACAAATCGGGCCACGCATATCCGGCCGCATAATGGTCTGACTCCTCGTTCTGTTGACTCTTTTACCAGGTCCAATCGAAATGCATGAGTCGGTTGCACAAAAAAGAAAAACGCCCAAATAAAAATCTGAATCAAGTTGTCCAATTGAGGGGAAAGCATGTATAACGCTTCGCAACGTAACGGTTTTTCGTGTCCTCACTTTGACAGATAAAAATTCCCTAAACGAACAACTAAGACTGACTGCAAGATTTTAGGGTATCTGTATCTGTTATGGTCTTCTCAGCCTCTATGCCTCTTTTTTTTCCATTCTCTGATCCCTCTATCTCTTCTTGTCCCGTCAGCTAGGGTTGAAGAATAAACCGACTGAATCTCTGCAGAGGAGTAAGACCCCACCTCGACGAGTGTCCTGAAAATGACTCTAAACAAATCTGATGGTGAGGTTCCAGTAATGGTGGAGCTGTTAGAGAAAAGGGATTTCTTCTTCGAAAGAAAACAACTGAGAAAACAACTTCTTTAATTGACTTAATCAAAATGTACGAACTTAATGTCAGATTATGAGATCGAAGGTCGATTCACACTGTAATCTATGGCTTTAGGTTATTGACCTCCAGGAAAGGAGATGAATGCTACCGAGCTCTCAAAGGTGAAAGGATCAGCAAAAGTGTATACGAAGTAACTTCTAAGTGTAAGCTGCAAACAAATGTAAGTAAAAGTAAAGTTAGCAACCATAGTCGAGGGCATCCGGAAGGCTCCCTTTTTAATAGCTACTACACCGCGGTATAAGGGAGGGCGCTACTCCTTTCCCTGGATTGCTTCACTTTACCCTTGACACGAACCTTATATTGCTGAGTGTTAAGCAAGAAGGTATCAAGTACCATTTAAAAAATTTTTGGTATGACGCAACCTGGGATTGAACCCAGGTCTCCCGAACTATTGGCGAACACACTACCCAATGGAAACGTCAAATTCTTCTTCTTTCAAGCCCCACCCAAACCCTGACGGTAAAGTTCAGGGAAACTGATCTAAACGGAATAGTAAAAGTTTAATTAGTAAATTTGCTTGAATTAATGATTAAATTACTTAGGTGAGTCAAAAGTTTTGTAATATTTTGGTACGTACTAGTATGAGGTGCGTAAATCATATGGCCGAAGTATTCGAGAGAGGTACCAGCTGTGTTTGGTAGTATTGTAGAAGTTGGTGCATTGACACATTGTTTCACTGTGTTTGATTTTAAAACCACCCAGATGAATGTACAAATTAGTCAAATTCGGAAATTTAAGCTGTACGAGTTTGAACTGGGTCATAATATCGTGAAAGCAATCAAAAAGATTTGCTTTGCGACAGGGGGATTTGATCACAGTACAGTAACGCGATAGTTCATGAACCTCGAAGATCAGGCGAGGTCAGGTTAGTCTAAATCTCTGGATTACAAGGATGTGTTCCAAGTCAAAGAAACAAATCTAGTGACTAGTATTAGGAGAGTATCAAGCGAACTCAGCATCTCACAGTCCCGTATAGTTCATCTTTGTGACCTCGGCAAAAGCATATAAATTGCCAAAATACTGCAAAAGTTTTGACTTAATAATACATATTTTTCGATTTCAGTGTTTAAAATAACAATCTCTGAAACTTGTTTCGTTTAAGTTGCTTTGAAAAATTTGTCAACATCAGTCTGTTCCACAAGGGTATGTAGGCGACAGTTCTTCGGAATAGTAATACGATACACACAAATCCACATCGTGTGAAACAGGGATTTATTATTGTACCATTTCTGTTCTCACTGTTGTCCTCCACATAAATGAGGATGATTCTTCGGTCACTATGCAACTGATATACCCCACCAAAATTAAACGATTTAACTTTAACCTCCTGAAAACAACCTCGAAAATTCTCAACACTTTTGTCTTGGCACAACAGTACGTAGATGACACTCAGTCAACTTGTTTGGTTTATTTGTTCAACGGCATATCAATTACTTATAATTATCAGCCATTTTAACACCGGATCCCATCAAGTTCGAAGGTCGTCTAGTATAATTATAAACCCCAAAACTAAGACTTTTTCAAAATCAACGTGTTTTTAAATAAAATCTAATGCGAGTTTTGTTAAAAGAAATATGATGACGATTTTTCCGCAAATTATAACTTTTCTTATTTCTATTTTTTTTATATTTTACTTGAAATGTAAATTAAGTATTTTAATTCTAATATGAAAGAACAATTTTCTCTTTAGAATAAACTTTAATGAAAATTTTACTGAAGTTATATTATTGTTTTTAACTTATAGACAAAATTCATTGCAAAACTTGCCCAGTCGGCTGGGGCTGTAGAATACACTAGTTGCAAGGGGTGTCCTGGATATGACACTAAACAATCCTGATGGTGAGGTTCCAGTAATGCTGGAGCATTGCCATTGCTCCCAGGTCCACTCTGCCCCGGAATGATAGCACCTGATAGGGCCCTATCTATGGATTAAATAGAACTAAACTGCATACTTATGCTAAACTGAATTGTTTGAATTAGAACTGTTTGATTAAACTGAATAGGTTAAATAGAAATGTTTTTGACGATTAAACTGTGTACCATGCTAAACTGAATTGTTTGAAATGGAACTGTTGTTGACATTGAAACTGTACTTACACTAAACTGAATTGTTTAATGTAGAACTGTTGACATTTGACACGTGTAAGCAAAATCTATACTTATACTAAATTGAATTGGTTGAATTAGAACAGTTTGACTAAACTGAATAGCTTGAAATAGAAATGTTTTTGACAATTAAACTGTTTACACATACTAAACTGAATTGTTTGAAATTGAACTGACTATTTGTATAAAAATGGATTCGGCATTAAATAACCTACAAAGGTTGATATACCATAAAACCCAAACAACCAACCAACTAACCAACCATTGCAAAACATTAACAAATAAACAAAAAACCCAACAACAAAGAAACAAACATAAATCTGTGATATAAATCAAAACAAAACAAAAAATACCCCCCAAAAAAGACAAAACAAAATAGATAAACAAAAACCCCAACAACAAACAAACGAACATGCGAGGTGCATACGATAAGTTTTCAGACTTTTTTTGTATGGGCACTTTTATTGATAGTACACACATCAAACTCTAGTCCCCTTCGAAGTAATCTCCTCCGGCTGCGATGCACTTGTTTTACCGTTCCAACAACTTCTGGAAGGCCCCATGGAGGTCCTCTTGTGTGAGCGTGTCAATGACCTTCGTCACAGCCTCTTTCATCTCCTCAATTGTCTCATAACGACAGCCTCTGAGCTTAGGGAGTAACCAAAAGTCACTGGGAGCAAGGTCTGGACTATAGGTAGGGTGGGGAACTGTCTTGATGCCCATCTTAGTCAAATAGTTTGTGACAAGGATGGAGTTGTGGACTGGTGCATTGTCCTAGTGGAAATGCCACTGACCCGATTTGAAGAGTGCTGGCCTCTTCCGACAGAATCTCTTTCTGTACTCCCTTAAAACCTCAACATAGTAACCCTAACCCTAACCCTCAGGTCAATCAACTCTGGTGTATTGACTCCCTTACTCCTCCCACACCTCTCATCATCCCTCACAGACTCCCTGCCTTCCTTGAATGTCTTATGCCACTCCAAAACTGATGATCTATTCATGCAAGATGGTCGAAAAGCAGTGTGAAGCATTCCATACGTTTCTGTGGCATTTTTTCCAAGTTTAAAACAGAATTTCATTGCATAAAGTGTCAGATTGCATTTTTGAAATTCACCAGCTGTGACAATCAGGCTTTAGTAGGGTGTATTCCAATTGCTGCTGTAGCTGTTCATTTGAAGCTGAAATAATAAAATTTGGTCAGTCGTCTCATAAGATAAATAACAATAAGATACTGAATTTTCATGAGTGTACGATAATTTTAAATGCCCATACAAAAAAAGCCTGAAAACTTATCGTATGCACCTCGTAAATCTGTGACATGAAGCTTTTGTAAGACATATAATAAGAATGCTTACGCCCGATATAACTTTTGTAGACGGAGGAAGTTTTTTTTAATGCAGCAATAAGACAAATTTGCTTTGTCTTGTATAAAAAGAAACGTCAGTTTACCTGCTTATATATTGGTATTCCAAGATGCAATCAGAACGAATAGAATATTTTCGAGTTGGTAAAATTCAATGATTATAAACTATTAACTTTTATTTCGATGCAGAATTGTTTTGGTTCATGCATCTTCCGTTCTTATCATCTCATTGAACCACATTGTCGGTTAGGCCTAAAATATGCATTCCCTGCAAAGACGTAAGACCCCTTAGCCACCCGCAAAAAAAGGCTGTCCTAGTAATAACACTAAGCTGCCTATAGTGGTGAGGCTCGATTTTTAGACCTCTGGGAGTGCGGTGTCACTCCTTTGTTTTCATTATTCCTTGGTCCACTTTGGTAGAACCTGTTAGATTTCGTCTATGGGAGAAGTATATTCGTTTAAAACCATGAAGATGGTTGAGTGGTTGATTTTAATGGCACCTCAACCTATCTAGGCTTATTTTATACCTAGAGGTTTGGGAATCGCGTTTATTGTATGTTCATATTAACATTTTTTGGACAGTCTTATCATCTACAAATGATTTCTAAACAGATCGATTTGACTAATAAATGGGACCCTAACAAATACTAAAACCCCGGTTTAGAGTGGACCTGTGAGTAATGAAGGAGTATTTCCCATTCTCTAGAGCACTTAACTGGAGCCTCACTATCAGGTAC
Organism: Sepioteuthis lessoniana; assembly: GCA_963585895.1. Classification (NCBI taxonomy): domain Eukaryota; kingdom Metazoa; phylum Mollusca; class Cephalopoda; order Myopsida; family Loliginidae; genus Sepioteuthis; species Sepioteuthis lessoniana. The sequence goes on along the minus strand of OY757922.1, from coordinate 97,173,806 downwards.
AGTTCAGTGTCATAGGATATTCCTTAATGGATAGGGGTTCTTATCCCTCTCAGCGTATTTCAAGTCCCACCGACAAGGTAGAAATGATGAAGGTGTTTATCTATTTTAACGATTGGAAAGCTCTATTTTGGCACCGTATATAATCAGAGAGCACAATTGTTAAACTTGCTTCCGTATAAAATTGCTTACCAACGGTTGACATGACGAAAAATCAACCAAGAACTCCATTGACATTTTCTCAGTGCACACTCACCCGAGTGCTCACATTCTTAAGTACGAGTTTTATTATTATTATTATCTTACTCCTTGTTAGTTTTCACACTGGAGTCAAAGTGACAGCAAGTCTCCTCACATTTCCAGTACTCTTCTCAGTATTCTATCCGATCTCAACGATGGTTTTGACTCCTCCTCCGATCTCCATCTCTTCCAGATATTTTTCCAAGCCTTTGGGGACTTTTCCAACAACACCAATTACAATTGGTATTACTGTCACCCTCAACTTCCTGTTTTCTTAGTTCTCTAGCAAGGTCTAAGTACTTGTCTCTCTTTTCGCTTTCTTTGATTTCATTCAGTGGTCCGCTGGGACAGGAAAGTCCTCTCTACAGGAAGTTCTCTTGTTCTCTCTCTCTCTTCATAATGACACTCCCATAAAAATACTTTTATGCACACTATTATTATTTTCATATGATTTTTAAGAAATGATAATCCCGGCTGGATCAATTAGTTTTTCATAAATGTTCTCATTAGTTTTTTGAACTGCTCAAGAATATGTACTTAGAGTGCGAATGGATATTTGAACAACTTACTTGCAACAAGATCTGCTATGGTTTTATTCATTATTGCATGTCGGTCACTTTCCACACTTTCAATCGAATGGCAATCAGCTGTTTGGTTCTCTGAAATAGAAAATAAGACAATCTGTTCCTGTAAGATAATTTCAAAGATTCTTTTTTTGAAAAGAGTTAAAAACAATGAAATACTTTAAAACCACCATATAAGAATACTTCTTTAATCTTTCAAAAAATGTCCGTAATTTAAATTCTTTGTTTGTGTTGTGCAATTTTCCTTATCCAAAATGGAAAGAATTGGAGAGCATCCCTTATATATAAATAAAGAAAAACCAACGGGCGTTGAGAATGGTATTGTTGGTGTGACTCTTATTGCTGGGGATAAGCCAATCCATCATTTCTTTATGTTGATTTTTCTGTAAGAAGAGTCTTCTCTTTTTTATTGCTGGTAATGCACCCTAAGAAAGTTCGAAAATCAACAAAAATAGAATAAATTATAAGGTTGTCATGGCGAAACGGTTATCGTCGTGGGCAATAGAATCAGCGACTCAAGTTACCATTCTGGACGAGGCTGTTTGCATTTCATTTCGTCGTAATATCTTTGAGAATAGTATGAATTCTTCTGTTCACCCTACCAGCTATAATTAGATAGGTTGGGTTCTTTCGTATTTGTTTGGCAACCAGTCCTGGAGAAGGAAAAATTTAAATTCAAAGCAATTTTACTCCGCTTCGAAAAACTAACCTTGTCTCATATCCTGCTCGTAGCAGAGTGATTGGGTAAACACAAATAATGACTACAGTAGTTTGCCTAAATGTTGGAATGATAACGATTTGAGTAGTTTGCCTAAATGTTGGAATGATAACGACTTGAGTAGTTTGTCAAAATGTTGGAATGACAACGACTTGAGTAGTTTGCCTAAATGTTGGAATGATAACGACTTGAGTAGTTTGCCTAAATGTTGGAATGATAACGATTTGAGTAGTTTGCCTAAATGTTGGAATGATAACGACTTGATTAGTTTGCCTAAATGTTGGAATGACAACGACTTGAGTAGTTTGCCTAAATGTTGGAATGATAACGACTTGAGTAGTTTGCCTAAATGTTGGAATGATAACGACTTGAGTCATCATCATTATCATCATATCGTGCTGGCAGCACGGATATCCCTGACCCTCTCTCGCCACTCCTCCCTATCGTTCATCGCCCTACGTAGGTCTTCAGGACAACAACCTGTATCCTCACATAGCTGCTGAATGTACGTTCGAGCTGGTCGTCCTGCTTTTGCGCGGCCATGTGTGGGGATCCATAAGAGTACATCTCTTATGAGTTCATCTCTGCTTCTCCAGCAGTGTCCTGCATGTCTGGTTCGTCTAACTTGAATAGTTTTCGTGATAGGGGGCAGGTGGCCGTACAGTTGGTGTCTTGTGGGGTGTTGCTGCCAGGACTTGTTCAGGATTGCACGCAGCATTCTTGTGTAATTGCCATCTAGTTTCTTCTCCAGCCGTTTTGTTAGCGTCCATGTAGTGCATCCATATAGCAGTATCGATGTGACCGCTGCCTGGAAGAAACTGCGTTTTATTTTATCGGTTAGGTCTGATTTCCATATAATCGATAGCCTATTGATAGCTGTCCATGCTTTCGTTAACCTCGTTTCGATGTCCTTTTCGGTTGATTCGACGCTGCTTCCTAGGTACGTGAATTTGTCTGGGGGTATTTCATCAAGCCCTGATGCTTTTCTTATGTACGATTTATAAGGAATTCTGTAGTTTTTAAAATGTTCGAATGATAAGAGCTTCATTAGTTTGATTTCATGAAGCAATGATAAGTACTTAGGTAGTGTGCCCAAATATAGGAGTGATAAAGACTTTTGTAATTTTTTTTTTTCAAAATGTTGAAATCATAAGGTTTTAAGAAGTTTGACCATATTTTAGAATGATAAGCGCTTCATTAGTTTTCCGAAATGTTGGAATGATAAAACTTTAGTCGTGTGACCAAATGTTGGAATGATGAGCTCTTCAGCAGATTGACCAAATGTTGGAATGATAATGACATTAGTAATTTGACTAAATGTTAGAATGATAAATACTTCAGTAGTTTGACCAAATAATATAAGGATAATGACTTTACTAGTTTGATCAAATGTTGGAATGATAAGGGGTTCAGTAGTTTTCTTAAATTTTGGAATGATAATGACTTGAATAGTTTCACGAAATGTTGGAATGAAGAGGACATCAATAAGTAGACCAAATGTTGGAATGATAAAGACTTCGGTAGTTTTCTCAAATATTGGAATGATAATAACTATAGTAGTTTGACCAAATGATAAGCACTTCAATAGTTTTCCCAAAAAGTTGGTATATAATAAATGGCTTTAGAAATTTGAATAAATGTTGGAATGATAAGCACTTCAGTAGTTTTCCTAGATTTTGCTATGATAATGACTTTTCTTAAAATAATTATTGACAGTGTTGTCCATACTTTTTAAAGAAGTAATAGTAAGTTAAAATAACTAACTAAATAAATAATCCACCTAAGACCAAAATTGATATCCTTGGGCAAAAGAGGAAATGATTACGAGAAAGGAAATCGATCTACCAATTCGCGCAATAAATTTTATCACATTTAATTGAGAGAAACCTTAAATGACCCATGAAGTAGAGGAAGTGGATTAGATGAAATTTCACTAAAATCCATTTAATCAAATATTGATTATCAGCGTGAATTTTTTTTGGCTTTTTTTCGAAAAGACAAAACTGGCAATTTCTAAGCTATAAAATATACTAATCATTCATTTCTAAGCTATAAAATATACTAATCATTCAATTTGTATCAAAATGAAAACTTTTTTGTAGAGTTAAAATAGCTTTAAGTATCATTGATAAACTTAAAATGTGACTTCAAAATGAACAATTAAGAATAAAAAAAATGGAATAACAGTTAAAAGACCAAAACGATGAGACATTTTCGTTCTTAGTTTCCGATTTGCGGGCTGCCATTGTCTCTTTTTTATGGAGTGAATTTTTCTAAGAACTAAAATATTAGACATATTGGGTGTTTAAAAAAAACAACAATGCACTTATCTTTTGGCTGTTAAATGTCATGTTTTTTACTATCTACACGGAATGTATTAAACTATTCATCTTTTTTAAATGCATATACTCAACCCGTCCGCCATTCGCTGGATGTGAAACAAGGTCATTTTTTAAAGTTTTATTTCAGAGTTTTCCTTCTCATAGACTGGTTGGCTAATCAAGGCCAAAGAACATAGTTTGCTTCATTATTTACTCATACTTTGGGGAGGGAAGAGTTGGATTCATGCCTCTTGAAAGGGCATTAGCGTGATGAAAAATGATTCAAAGATGAGACCCGGGATAATATCTGTGATAATATCTCATCCAGGATATTAATTCGGGTCTCATCTTCTTTGTATCCTCGAACATAGCAGTTGTAGACAATCCATTGTCTTCTTTAAAATTTTCACTAATACCTCATCAAGAATTTTGCCATTTAACAAAGACTTAACATTTAATAGTCTCTTTCAGTTCTGTACATTTTCAGTCTTAATAAATTTATTAATCAAACAAAATATCGTTGATTTTTTGGTAAGTATAGAACTGAAAACATTCCTCATCGATTCATCTCCATTCTGTCTCTGGGGTTTAGAATACGCTGAGTGTATCCCCTGCTGGGGGCTAAGACCCTCCGAAAAAAGGATGTTCTGGGTATAACACTATTCTGCATCTGATGGTGAGGCTCTACATCTGGTACTTTGGGAGTATGCAGTCACTCTTCATTGCCATTACTCCCAGGTCCACGTTATCCTGAGGTGGTATTACCTGTTAGGATTCCATCAATCGGTCACCTAGATATGTTTAAAAATCATTCGTATTTGATAGGACTATGTAAAAAAAATTAAGAAAAACCCTTAAGAAACACCTAAACAAAAAATGTAAAAATGCTCGTACAATGAACGCGAAACCTCTAGGCATAAAATAACCATGGACTAGTTGACATGCCGTTAAAATCAATCAATCTATCTAACAATCAATTAGTCTCTCGCATTTAACTAAGATTTATACTTGTCAAAGAATAAGCTTTCCGACAAGATGACTTGTTCGAGAACTTGTTAAATCTCGCGAGATTACTGAAGTTGAAACCGTTTTCTTTCATCAAATCAACAGATGTTCTGAGAACGTAGTATAGGCCGATGATAAACAGGTCTCTTAACAGCACACTTGGTACAATGTCGAAGTAGTCTGTGTCTCCATCTGGTGATCGGTTTTTTCTTTCGTGTTTTTATATAGCATCATTATGGTTGCAACTGTTTGTTTGGGTAGGCCGTAGGCGAGAAGTATTTTCTCCATCTTCTCTCTGGCCTTGGAGAAGTTGACGAATGATGTTGCGCCTGAAGGTTTTTGCACGTACACCTTCTAGAATTCGACGCATAGTTAAAATTTGTGATGTGGATCGATTTCTCCGAAAGCTATTTTGGTTCTTCCTAAGTATTTTCTCAGTTTTGGGTTCTATGCAGTTGCGTAATAGAGCATTGTAAATCTTGGCCGCTATGGATGGATGGGTTATACGTGTACCGCGGCAGTTATTGGCTATTCCCAGGTCACCCTTCTAAGGGAAAGGGAGAATGCATCCTTTTGTCCATCTATCTATTGTGTTTAGGTTATATACGGCATTACAGTGTCGAAGCCGTAAGTCGTTGAATTCTCTGGTCTTCCATACTTGGATTTTCTTGTCAAAGAATAAGCTTTCCGACAAGATGACTTGTTCGTGAACTTGTTAAATCTCGCGAGATTACTGAAGTTAAGCAAATGCGTAGAAAGTTTACATATAAGAAAACTATTTTTAGCTGATTCGGTAAGTAGTGAGAGATCTGTGTGCTAGACTAATCAAAGCTTAGTAAATTAAAAATTCTCCAAGATTCTACGAGGTAATTTACGATAGTAGAAGTTAAATCGATTATTTAATCTTAGAAGCTTATGACTCTTCTACGCACTAGAAGTATTCTATATACTTTGAACAAAATTCAAACACTGAAACTTCGGAAGAAGTACAAATGCTCATCAATCAGAAGCGTTGAAAACGAAAAAAACTTCCATCAATAAATCAAAACATGCAAACGACAAAGTCACTTTTTAGCAAACTGAATGTGATTATCAAAGGTTCAAAGGAATGTACGCGTTATTTTTTTAGTGTAAATTGCACCTTAAGAGAAAATATATTAAAAAAATGGAAATAGACGAGTACAATCCGTAACAAAAAAGAAAAAAAATATATAAATTTTCATATATGAGGCTCTCGTGATGTAACGGTTAGCGTCGTAGGAAATGGAGTCGAATACTCGAGTTCAAAACCTGAACAAGGCTGTTTGCATTTCATATAGCATTAATACACTTGGGAATCTAACTATTCTCCCTTCACCTCAGAGTAAATTTTAGAGCAAACTGGACATGGAAACCGGTTTAGAAAAAGAAAATCTCTGAATTCGAACCAATTGTAGACCTGGAGAGGGATGAGTTTCACCTGCATAAGACGCACTACATGAGAAGTGCTCTTATGGCCAAGTTACTGGACAAGTGAGACAATGAGAGATATACAAAAAAAGAAAATGTAAATTATTGAGTGGCATCCAGATTTCTGCTTGATAATTGTTTGTTTGTTTGATTTTATGGCATATCAACCTTTGTAGGTTATTTAATGCCAAATCCTTTTTATACATCTCAAATATAAGATTTCTAAGCACATTTTGTAGATAACATTTTAAACGAGCCAGAGCTCATTTTTTGAACACTGTTAAATGGTTTCACTTATTTCAATCTAATATAAATAATTCTATTCACTATAAATCATTTTCAAGTATTGCTATTAGACCCAATCAATTCAATTAAACATCAGTCATTTATTTACATATAGTAAAATGATCAAATAGTTCTATTTTAAGCAATTCAGTTTAGCATAAGTTATTTGTTTGCACTGAGATTAAATGTCAAAGTACACAGTTTAAATGTCATACAGTTCTCTCTGACCCTTAGATAGGACCCTATGAGGTGCTACCACTCCAGGCCAGAGTGGACCTTAGAGCGATGGCAATGAAGGGATACTTCGCAATCCCCAAAGCTCCAGTATAGTGTCATATCAGGACCCTTGTCGGGGGAGTTTTACCCCACTGCATTGATGCAGTCGGTGTATTCTGCAGGCTCAACCGACTGGGCCATCTGCTTAATAAAACATTACCAAAAAATATTTACTATTTAAGGCTTCCACAAAATGTTACAAGACAAGAAAACAACAATTAGAAAATAATTCTTATTAGAAATATTTGTATAACGAGAAAGATTATAATTCTGTCCGTGTCTATTAATTAATGAGTCAATTATTAATTATCTGGAATATTAAAGAAGATTATCATCAGTTAATATCAAGAATTAGCCACCATTTCCAACAAATAAGAAAACTCAACTGGTGCGTTAAAAAGAACAAATAAAAAACGTAACAAAACAAAACAAAAATTTAAAAAATACAAATAAAAAAAAACAACAATAAAAAAAACAATAGTGATCTTACCTATTAATGAACATTTTTTCCAAAGGCCCATTCGGCTGACTTGATACTCTAATACAACTTCAGTTTTTGCGTCAATTAAGGCTGGTTCACTTACGTAAATCCAAAAGTCAGTGGCTACAGCAATCGACAAAAATAGTAGAGTTAAGGCCCCAAGGGTAAAGGCAAGAATGGACAGAGGCCTACGACCGCAGGCCATGGCAAATATCTGCGAAGAAATAGAAGAAAACGAAATAAGTGGTCGGAAAAAATCGTGCAGGCTGCGGGGGTCTGTGACCCGCGTCTTATTTCGGAAATTGTAAAGTGTTCTGATTGGTTGACGAACTAACTGGAAGGTGAACAGCTGGATGATTGGCTTGTTTTATTGGACAGTGGAGAGGAAATTATGTTATAAAAGCAACGGATGAATGGAAAAATATCAAAACTAAAACAACAACAACAACAACAACAACAACAACAATAATAATAATAATAATAATAATAATAATAATAATAATAATAATAATAATAATAATAATAAACAACACCCAGAAGAAAAGACAGATTTAAGAAAATGGAAAGAACGGTCAAAGAAAAACAAAGAAAAACATAAGAATAAAAAAGATAATGAAGATGATATGGAGTTGTCACTGATGATGATGATGATGATGATGATGATGATGATTACAGAAACGAGAATGAAAATATCAAAAGAGTTCGGTGAAAATAAAAAAGAAAAAGAAAAAAGAAAGAGAGAGGAAGAAAGTGATAAAAAGTAAAATGAGAGAAAGGTTTGAAGGAATGAAAGATGAAAACATTTCAAAAGAGAGAAACTGAATAAGACGAGAAAAGGAGAAGAAGGAGGAAGAAGAGGAAGAGGAGGAGGAGTGAAGAAAAAGAATAGTTCCACTATTTGATGAAAAGGATTAGGGGAAAATAAAGCACAAAAAAAGCCAACAAATATTCAAGAAGAGAAAGATGGAAAGTGAAGAGAGAGAGAGAGAGAGAGAGAGAGAGAGAGAGAGAGAGAGAGAGAGAGAGAGAGAGATTAAAAAAGAACAAAAAAGAAAAGCGAAAAACAGGAGAATTAGGGAGTGAGTAAAAATGAAAAAAAAAGGAAGAAATCACAACAACCACGATGACGACCACAACAACAACAGTAACAACAACAACAGTAACAACAACAACAACAACAGTAACAACAACAATGATAACAACAAACACAACAACAACAGCAAACACAATAACAACAATAAGCACCACAACAACAACAGTAACAACAGCAACAACAATAACAACAACAGTGATGATCCTAATTTATGCTTCTAGCACTACTATCACAATATTGATAAGAAAAAAAAGTTGAAGAAAAAAATCATTGCCCCTCCCCACCAGAAAAAAATAACTCACAAAACATAGGAAAAAAAAAAGAAAAAAAAAAGAAAAAGTGAACAAAGCAAAAAGAAATAACAAAAAAAAATTCGTTTTTTTTAAATTTTTATTTTATTTTGGAGACTGATTACCTGGCAAAAGAATATCGATACAATCACATCGAATCAAATACAGAGAAAAGAATATTTTCCGCTTGAATAACATAATTCGGATTCCTCAAGTTTCGCAAATGTTTGGCAGCAAGCAACAACAAATTAGACCCCCCCCATCACTCAATTCACTTTCTTTTCTTTTTCCTTTGTTTCCCTTTTTATCTTCCTTTTCTCTCTAAATCTCATTTTATCCCTGACTTCTTCATCCAGCAATTGCATCTTCATCTTGTGGGGAAAAAAATTTCATCATTATCTTCAGGTTGAATCATCATCATCATCATCATCATCATCATCATCATCATCATCATCATCACTAACACAATCATCATCATCATCATCATCATCATCATCATCATCATCATCATCATCATCATTCTAATCCATCATCATCATCATCATCACATTTCTAATCCATCATCATCATCATCATCATCATCATCATCATCATCATCCGTACTGTCTTTACAATCATTTTCCTGATTAACTTTTTCACCCTTCCTCTCCTTCTTCCTCCTCCACTTCCTCATTACTAGAAACATTCATTTAATTACGCTAAATGGAGAGGTAAATTAACTTTGCTTGGAATTATGGCTATTAACTTTCCAGGAAATCTACTTGCAGGCGTCTTGTTAATCTGTGAGTTTTGTGAAAATCATCTCTCTCTCTCTCTCTCTCTCTCTCTCTCTCTCTCTCTCTCTCTCTTCCCTGAAAATAAGAACAATTTCAACCCAAACAAAATTAATAAAACTATAATAAAAAGATTAAGATAAGTAAAGCAAATATATATCCCAAAATTATCAAAAAGATGCATGTAAGAAATATCCTGATTGTATATTCAGTAAATATTAAAAGTCACCTGGATATTGAATGAGCCATAAAAATTTTGTTATAAATAAAAAATAAAAAGGAAACATTATATCAATTTATAAATGGAGTTTTATTAAAATTACACCAAGTAAATCTGCCGATTGGCGCCACAACAAATTGGCATGTTGAATCACTCTCTCAGTGGTAAGATCACCCACCACCAAGAGTGTTCTAAGTATGATACTAAACAGTATATAATGGTGAGATTCCAGTTCTGGAGGTCTGGGGAGTGAAGAGTAATTCTCCATAGCCATTACTCCCAGGTCGACTCTGAACTGGAGTGATAGTACTTGTTAGGGTCCAATGTATGGGTCAAATAGATCTGTTTGATCAGGCTTTATTAAAAAAATCTTAAGAAAGACTAACACAAAAAAATGTGAATATGAACGTACAATTATGAAAGTTATTTAACATTTAGGCATAAAATAACCCTAGATAGATTGACATGCCATTAAAATCAATCAGTCAATCTAATTTGGTATCTTGAAACCAAAATCCAAATTGCTTGATCAAGTTAATCCATATTAATTTATCAATTTCTGTTTTTGGACAAACAAACTGAGTCACTCTTCGGAATTAGACAAAATCAACTTACAACAGCTTGCGATTCCAGCTATAGTGTCATTACTGATTTTTTCTTCTACTAAATAATTAAGATGAAAAAAAAAAAAAAAGTCTGAGTAAAAAATAAATAATTTGTCCGTTCTATTTCACACTCATTTTTCTGAAGGTTGCTCAGACTATTGTATTCATTCTTTGTGGGTTTTTTTTTTTATTTTTTTAATTTTTTCTGTCCGAAAGTTGTGCTAACAATAAAAACTATAGAAAGACAACCAGAGATGTTATAACTTTTTTCAAAATTATGGACAATTTGTTAGTTTTTCGATAAGAACAAAAATCTGCCAGATATAAATAGGTTTTCTACCGGAGAAAAATCATGGATTATAGAAATAGTGTGAGGGAATTTTCGGTAATTAATCTCAGCATTTGCACAATTAGATATTGTCAATATATGAAATATAGCATTTATTTCGAAATGACTTAAAAAAAAAATCTCAACGGCATATCAACCCATCTACGTTTGTTTTATGAGTAGAGGTTATGGAATCGCTTTCATTGTATGTTCATAGGTATATTTCTTAGATAGTTTTTTTCTAAAAAAAATTATTTTTGCACACTGTTCTATAATATAACTGTGGAATTTGTATTATTATTTTTCACTCATGACAAGGTTAACGTTTTAAATCTGTAAATAGTGAAAATTTCGTTTCAAATTCATCGAATTGTTCAAACGATTATTGGGTTTCCACACACATACACACACACATACGTATGAGGTGTGTTCCATATGTATCGAAATTGAAGACAAAAATGAACATTTTTTTTCAAACCAATAATCTTGGCAGTTCACAGACTTATTCCAGGAAGTTCTTCATTTTTTTGAGCATCTCTTGATATGGTGGTACTTCGTATTCTCAAATTTTAACAGTAAGATGAATCTTCTGTTTTAGAAATTATGGAAAATATAAAAAGTCCCTCGGACCTAGGCGAATTGCACCAAATGTTTTGAGAATTTGCACTGACTAAATGATAGCGCTTTATTATATAAGTTGCTAATCTGTGCACACGGCTTCATTTAGTATTGTTGGCGTAGGATATCCATCGATCCAATGAAGAATTTTGTCTGATCAATGCTTATTTGAAATAGTCATCTGACGAGACGGAGAGTATAGTAATATTCTCCGCCGAAATAAATTTATAATGACGACTTAACCGAGTTTGAGTCTCCATCAAATTGTACACATATATATGCGTGTGTGTGCGTGTATTTCTCTCTCTCTCTCGCTCTCTCTCTCTCTTTAGTGGGAGCACCTGTTTTAATGCGTCTTCTTTAGATGTGAGAGTAGTGCGTTTCAAACCAGTCATAACTTGACCGGCTTCTTTGTTTTCATAGATTTTTTTCTGTGTCATTTTCAAGCGGCGGCCTTTCAAATCAGCGGTGACTTCGCGTTTATTTGTTTGTATAGGTGTTAGCGTTTTCAAGTTTTTATTTGAAGGCCAGGAAATTAAGTTTCATATTAAATCCAAATGGCACTTGTTTTTAGACTTTTGTTTTTTTTTTGTTTTGTTTTTTTTCAATTATTGATTTCATTTGAATATCTTTTTCAATTCTTTTCATGATGCATCTCTGTTGAAGTCGTAAACGTTTGCGTAGAATTATTGTTTGACTGATTTTAGATTGTCCTCATTCATAGATTGGATCCTGTATCTAAAATAAAACAGCCATTTTGACCTCCCAACGAACTGTTTTTAGCAGCGCGTGTATTCCAATAAATAAATTACATTTTTGCTTCAGCGATTTGATTGGTGGTGAATTTTGAAATTCTTTTTAGTTGTGAAACTAGCGAATGGGTTGGTTAATTTGAGGGCTTTGTAGTATAGGTTGTTCATGATATTGCATAGTTGGCAAAATTTAGATGATTTTATTGTCTGTTTGTTTGTTTGTAGTCGAGGGTGACCCGAAGGTTCCTTTCTCAATAGCAACTCCTTTCCCAGGATTGCTCCACTTTACCCTTGATCCTCACCTTATAATGCTGAGTGCTAAGCAAGGCGGCATCAAGTACCATTTTTTGAGTCTTTGGTATCACTCGACCTGGGATTGAATCCTGGTCTTCCGGACCATTGGCGAATACTCTACTCATCAGGCCAATGGGACGGCCCAGGAGACTTGGGTTCAATCCCAGGTTGCGTCATACCAAAGACTTTTAAAATGGTACTTGATACCTCCTTGTTTAACACTCAGCAATAAAAGGTACGTATCAAGGGTAAAGTGGAGTAATCCAGGAAATGGAGTCGCGTCTTCCCCTACATCTCGGTGTAGTAGCTATTAAAAAGGGAGCTTTCGGGTTGCCCTCGACTGGGGGGTCGCCAACTTTACTTATTGTTTATTTCCGATGGATTACTTTATGGTTTAGTATGTTATTGCTCTCCATCATTTCCCTGTTGTTATTTGGTCGACGACAGGTTTGTTTGCCTGGTTTTTGAAAAATAACTTTCAAGTTGGGGTGAATTTTCAAAATGTTCTAACGGTTCTTGATTATTTGGGTTTGTGGTGGGAGATTGTTGTTGATTGTCGTTACGAAGGGGTTGCGATTAATCTTCATTTTCACTCTTAGTTTTTGGGTGTTTTGCCCAGAGGTAGACAAATACACACATACATACACACACACACACACACACAGATATATATACATATATATATATATATATATAAAATTTTTTTTTGTATTATTTGAAGTAGTTTATATACGTTGTAATGAACGTGTGAAAATGTGAATTTAAATTCTTTACGTAACACCTGCTTTAGAAAAAACGTGAAAGACATAAAGTTTTCCTCCAAATCAGGCTTGATGCTATCTTAATTATAAATACTAAGTGAATGAAAGATTCTCAGAATTAAAAAAATTATATTTACAACTTTAATACTTCGGTTAAATTTGAACCAATTTTTTTAATCCGTGCTGCTGCGTAGTGGTTAACAATGCTATACTAAGATCTATCTATCTATCTCTGTAAATATATATTTGCATCTGTATGTATGTTTACTCACTTATATACGTAGCACAAAACTGGAAGTAAATAATGCAGTATAGCGTTTCGATTCTGATAAACCATCATCAGGGCTGGGAGGGATGATATTAGTGATGTTAAATCAACGATGGATGTTTAAAAAATTATACAAAAAACCGAGGGAAAAACTATATGTAGGTTTAAATTTATCTATGATTTTTTTTCTTTTATCTGGAGTAATGATTGGACGTCAGTTTGATATATTGGCATTATTTTAAAGATTCCATTACAGCATTCGTAAAAGTGTTTTGAAACATAGTTTTTTTTATTTTCTGGAAATTTAATGTCATTTTCATGTAAAGAAACTCTATCGTTTAAAACCTGAGTCGATCCTATGTAAACTTTTTTTTTTGCCACATTCGATTATGTTGACTACGTTTTTTGAATTTGCAGCTTAGATACTTATTTATTATGAATATTGTTTTGGGGTTTTGGAAGGCTTAGGATTTTCTCTCTTTTATAACAGAGTTAAGTGTGGGTCAGAGAACCGAGCGAGATAAATCTGAAATTGATTTTAGTTGTAAAGAAAACAAACAGCACCGATTTTAGAAGAATAGAATCATTACATTGCTTATTTTTGAATCGTGATACAATATATTGTCAAAATGAAAAGGAAGCGAGAAATATTGTTTAATTTTTGGCTAAGCAGGGAAATACAAAAAAAAATATGAAGTTGTTTTTCTAACCAGAGAAAGAAAGAAAAAAAGAAAGAAAGAAAGGAAAGTTAAAATGTATGTTTTGAATTGTGCTGAAAGCCAAAACGATTAGCTGGACAGCTTGAGTCAAGAAGGGGTCAGCCAGGTGCACATCATTGTATGGGAAATATCAAACTTTGAGAAATGGAAAATATTGAGTTATTTTTGGAAGATTGGGTAATTTGCTTGATGTGACGTGTTGATCACGTGAAGAGAGGGGCACAGCGACCGACACTAGGAAGTGGAAGGAAACCCCACTCGCCTTGAGTGGTGGGCACTGGGATTCACCGTACGGGTTGGAGAGAGAGAGAGAGAGAGAGAGAGAGAGCAACAGAGAATGGAATTAATTACGGAAGTCTAATTAAGGAGAAGGCTGTTGATGAAATATGCCCAATTAGAAATAATAGAAAAATTATATAAATTCAGTTTTTGCAGAAAAGACAGTCATCAGAAAGTTGGACAGGAATCGAGCAGAAGTCAGGTAGACCGAAGTGAATCCCGAACACTCTGCATTTGAAGTCTTGTGCCAGACCTCCTGAAACAAAAGCTAGAATCACGAGTTAGTAATGGGAACCTGACGAATAGAAAACTTAGCTAAATTAGAAACTGCAGAACAACTTTTGAAAGGCTGTTTACTGCTATAACTAGACTGACCACTGAGATAAACGGGGCCATGTCTCTGCATCGTATTACTTCATTCATCGGAGAAGGGATTTATATGATCGGAAATTCATTTTTGAAAGGAGAACTGACTTAATAATTTTTTAAAACAGTCTTTTTTATTTTGTTTGTCAACTAAACTTTGTTTTAATCATTAAGCAGCCGTGTTGTTTTACCTCTGGCCTTCGATTTCATTTTTTTCCCGAATGATCAACCCTGTCTGATCTGTTTTCGTTCGGCGAGAGGCGACTTCAGTTATCTTGATCTAAAACAAAACATGGGTAGGTGACTGAACAAGCCTAGGTCCAACCCTTCATTGGAGCAGTGATCCGTCGGTGGTTTCGGCAGTCGATTGGGTGATACTTTGGTTATATTACATATTCCCTATCTTTTATTTTTGCGTTTTGAGACTCCATGTTTTGTGTGTTTCGTAAATCTAGATGAGGTTATATATATATATATATATATATATATATATGTGTGTGTGTGTGTGTGTATGTGTGTGTGTGTGTGTATATATATATATATATACGAATATATTATCGCAGATAGTTGCATTGATGTGTAGGCAGTTAAATTGTACAGTTTAGTGTTTTGTATATATATATATGTGAATACACATACTTACAGGAGCAATGTATATATACAGTTAGAGAAGTAAAGAGAAAGGTGTAGAAATAAGTGGAAGAGAATGAGAGAGGTACCTATGAATACGTATATAAATGCATTTTAAAATCAATGTACATGTATATAATCTCGGGTATATATATATATTCATACACACATATATATATATATTCGGGGATCGTTCAAAACATTCTAATCCTCAGTCAGATTTTACTTATGTCATACAACTTTGTCTGGGATTTACCAGCACAGAAATTAAGATAGAAATCTGAATTAGCTTTCCTAGTTTTATAAGAAGTGGTCGGATGTTGCCTCAATAAAATGTTTGGGTGTGGTTCTTCTTTCTGGGTAAAGCTCAGAACTTTTGGAACGAAAAATCATGCATGCACAAAAGAGTATACATCTAATTGCAAGAGCGTTTAAAATTAAATGTGTTGAGGAGAGACAACATCCAGGCTACTTAAATAAAAGAATTTTATTAAAATTTTTCTTAATTTTCGAATAAGAATAGGCAATACGAAATTCAAGAAATACAGACGACTGATTAGGAATTTGGTAAATTTAAAATAAATATAATTAGTAAGATGATGCGAACAAACTAAAACATTTAAGAAAGGAATTGATCAAAAATGCAGGAAAGTTATGCACACACACACACACACACACGCGTATCTACTCATATATAGATTCATTCATATATGTAATTGTATCATTTGGATTATACGCACGTATATATGTGACGGTATACCCGCCCTCACCAAACACGGGTTTGATTCCTCTTTCAATTTTCTGATCGCTTCGCTGATCGGATATATCTTCTGAAGACACGATCAATTTGTTATCTGCCCACGTTGTGTTTTTAGTTCCACACAACAGATCAATCGCTAATCGAAGTCGCCTGTCGGCGGATAAACGGATATGACTGTACAATTAAGAAAGTAAAGAAAAAAGTCGACGCCAAAAATCAGAGAACAAACACGGCTTTGTAACAATAATAATATCTAGTAAGAAAAGAAAAAAAATGTCTTTAGCAATAATACAAACATTCATCCTTCTCAGAGGTTGGCAGGGTTAAGACAAAGACTCAGTTAATAGGGTATTACTCAGTTGATTCTATGAATAAGTTTAGGCTTTTCTGTTTTCGATGACTACGGCCTGGCGTAAGACAATTTCCTTTGCGGTTATAATTATGTTCTCTCAAGGAGGTACCCGTTGTGTAATGGTTATCGTCGTAGGAAATGGACACGGTGACACGAGTTCAAATCCTGGACGAGACTGATTGCATTTTACATAGCACTAATACCCTTGGAAAAGGTACGAATCCAATTATTCTCCCTCCAGCTATGGGTAAATAGTAGGGCAGACTGATTTCTTCAGCCTTAGTGAGGCAACTAGTCAAGAAGAAGGAAAACTCTGAATTCAAACCTGTTAAACTCCGCTTAAAAAATTGACCTTGTGTCATATCCTGCCCGAGCGGAGGGGTTGGTAAATAGGATATTTGTGTTCTCTCAATCCTTGGGATCATTCTGTAATGTTGTAATATGACAAGCTTTCTTCACTTTCTATATCCAAGGTAGTCTGGTATTTGGTCAAGACGAGAAATCTAGTAGTTGCCTTCTGCTCATCTACTGGTCTCTCTGCAATTGTCCTGTTTTCTAAATTCCCTTCACTCTTACTGTACCCAGAGTAGGTTCTTGTCCGCTCTCTAAACTATCATACTATCTTAATTTTCGCTACGTTTCTTCACAAGCCTGGCACATGGGCATCTTTTGATGTCACATTATCTCAGTCTTACTTCGATCGGTAAAACTACGTCACGTCTAAGCAATATGGCTTTTCTCTGCTTCTCTATTCTGGGCAGTCTGACGTAAAGCCAGAGCCCAGAGTAACGCGAATCTGGTTGTCACTTCGCTCTCTCGCCGCGAAATTCTTCGAAGGGTAGGTGAAACCTTGTATTTTATGTACATCTTCATCGGAGGGCAAAGCTAAGAAATATTAAACTTCTTCTGATTTGGTTTCCAACAATGAATTATACATCCTACTGTTTGTTGCACCCATCACATTCGCTTTACTCTTACTTTTACTCAAAAAGCGAAGTCTTTCTCAAATTTGGAATTATTATAATCCTATGTCCACGTGACATGATGTCAGTAACCATTCATCCATAACGGTAAGAGAATTGAATTAAAATCCTCCATACTTAAAAAAAAATTCCTGTTTCCCGAATTTTTCGCTCTCAGGTGCTGATAGCAGATGGCTGACCTCCAGGTCAATCTCCTCGACCGATTTTCTGCCTACCTTGGCATTGTAGACAAAAAAAATCCTGTTTTGAGTTTCTGATTCATAAGAATAATGAATAACGATCGTTTCAATATATATATATATATATATATATATATATATTTCTTTTTGGTCAAAACAACATTTTTCCGATTTACTCCTTCTGAATCTATTTTCGTTCTCACTTTTTATAATGTACTGAGTTCATTCATCAAAAATCCACCTGGACTAATTCTTATTTTTATGGTCAATAAATTTGCTCAACTAACCTCTCACCTATGATGTCACACACACACACACACACGTATATATATATATAGAGAGAGAGAGAGAGAAAGAGAGACAGAGAGTGACAGAGATTAGTCTAAATACTTTTATGTCGGACAGATTGATTGGTTTTAATGACCTGTCAATCCGTTTTGGGTTATTTTATACCTAGAGGTTAGGAAATTGCGATCATTGTACGTTCATATCTACATTTTTGTGTAGTTGTTTCCGAAGAATTCTTTTTAGATACCAAATACGACTAAGGGTGTTAAGTACAGTACTATCAAATACAAAAAAAAAAAAAAAAAATCAGCAGATGTATTTGACCATCGATGGGGCGCAAACGTACTACCACTCCATGTCAGAGTAGACTTGGTAGTAACAGCAATGAAGGGATATTCCACACTTCCCTGAGCTGGGGTCTCACCATTATATGCAGTTTAGTTTCATACGTAAGACACTCCTTTTTGGGGTGGGATCTTAGCCCTCAGCAGGGGATACAGTCGGCATATTCTAGGCGTCCACGACAGGGGGATAAGTTGATGAGGACAGATTATAATATTTAGGAAAAACCATATTGTTTTATATGAACAAAGACAAATGGAGAAGAATGATGGAAAATATATATATATATACCGGCTCATTGGTCAGACTGGCTCATTGGCCTAGTGGTTAGAGTGTTCAGCAATGGCCCGGTAGACCGGCATTCAATCCCAAGTCGAGTCATACCAAAGACGAAAAAATGGTACTTGATGCCACTTTGCTTAACACTCAGCATTATAAGGTACGTATCAAAGGTAAAGTGGAGCAATCCAGGGAAAGAAGTTGCGCCCTCCCCTACACTTCGGTGTAGTAGCTATTGAAAAGGGAACCTTCATGTCGCCCTCGACAATGGTCGCCAACTTTACAACATTGTAAGTAGAAAACATTCACACATAAAACTTACGC
The DNA here is from genome assembly GCA_963585895.1 of Sepioteuthis lessoniana. NCBI lineage: Eukaryota > Metazoa > Mollusca > Cephalopoda > Myopsida > Loliginidae > Sepioteuthis > Sepioteuthis lessoniana. The sequence goes on along the minus strand of OY757922.1, from coordinate 97,154,947 downwards.
TAATATGCAAAGGGAAAGAACTCTTGAATTTTCTTAAAATAGAGAAAAACTTGGTTGTTATTTTTGAATCTCAATTTAATTTGGCACAATGACAGAAGTATAGGGCTGTCAGTGAAAATTGAACCCACTAAGAATGGTCTAGTGGCCTAATTGGTTAACAATTACTCAACGTGAGAGTAAAGTATCACAGTAAAAAGTTCTCCCTCCAGCTATGCATAAATAGTAGGGCAGACTAGGTTCTTCAGCCTTGGTGAGGCAACTAGTCTAGGAGAAGGGAAACTCTGAATTCAAACCTGTTAAACTCCGCTTAAAAATTGACCTTGTGTCATATCCTGCCCGAGCAGAGGGGTTGGTAAACATGATCACAGTAAAAAGTTAAATTTTGGGTAAAATGAAATTTTAATTGATATAATTTACTCAGTAATATAATTTTAAAAAATTACGTGTTTGATAAAATATATTAGAGAACAAAATATATTTTAACGTTTTCTTTAGATTTGCTGAATATATATATATATATATATATATATATATATATATAAATTTCCTCATATGAATTGATATGTCATTTTATCTGATATTCTTATCGTCTTGCTCTGAGGTTATGATGATATACGAGGATCATAAAATAAGTTTCCACACTTTTTTCGTATGGGCACTTTTATTGATAGTACACACATGAAACTCCACTTCGAAGTAATCTCCTCCAGCTGCAATGCACTTGTTCTACCGTTCCAACAACTTCTGGAACCCCCCATGGAAGTCCTCTTGTGTGAGCATGTCAATGACCTTCGTCACAGCCTCTTTCATATCTTCAAATGTCTCACAACGACAACCTCTGAGCTTAGGGAATAAACAAAAATCACAGGGAGCGAGGTCTGGACTATAGGGAGGCTGAGGAACTGTCTTGATGCCCATCTTGATCAAATAGTCTGTGACAAGGATGGAGTTATGGACTGGTGCATTGTCCTGGGGGAAATGCCACTGACCCGATTTGAAGAGTGCTGACCTCTTCCGACGGAATCCCTTCCTGAACTCCCTTAAAACCTCAACATGGTAACCCTAACTCTAACCCTCTGGCTAATCAGCTCCGGTGTATTGACTTCCTTACTCCTCCCACACCTCTCATTATCCCTCACAGACTCCCTGCCTTCCTTGAATCTCTTATGCCATTCAAAAACTGATGCTCGATTCATGCAAGATGGTCGAAAAGCAGTCTGAAGCATTCCATATGTTCCTGTGGCATTTTTTCCAAATTTAAAACAAGAATTTTATTGCATATCGTTCTTCTAAAGTGTCAGATTTTATTTTTGAAACTCACCAGCTGTGACAATCGAGCTTTTGTAGAGTGTATTCCAATTCTTGTTGTAGCTGTTAATTTGAACCTGAAATCATAAAAATTGGTCAGTCATCTCATAAGATGTATAGCAATAACATAGTGAATTTTCAAGAGTCTACGACAATTTTAAATGCTAGTCTGAAAAGTCTGGAAACTTATTGAAGGCAATCTCTGCCTTTATAATTAACCGATGATCACATGTATATTTTATCTTAATGTGTAAAAATGTTAACTTTTGTTAATTGTATCGTATCATGACTGTGTTTTTGTTCGTTAAGTGATCCTGTATAATGTTTCAAATTTTTAACATTTAAAATTAAATTCCAAGTTTTATCTTTATTGTTTAGGTTTTATTTTCCCAATCATTATTGAAGTTGGTGAGTGTTATCATTTCTCTCTCTCTCTCTCTCTCTCTCTCTCTCTCTCTCTCTCTCTCTCTCTCTCTCTCTTTGTGTATGAGAGATGCGTGCGTCTGAGAATTGATATTTCCATAAATATGTGTACATATTCGTACGCGCTAAAGAGATATTTATTAGGCCCGTAAATAAAGCAGTAATCTCGATGCTCTTAAAACACATCTTATATATATATATATATATATATATATATATATATATATATATATACTTTTATCCTTTTGAAAGGTATGCATCTGACAATTTTCATTTCTGCTAATGATAAATAGTTAGGCAGACTTAGTATGGCAACCGGTTAAAGAGAAAAAATACTTTTAATTTAAACCTGGGAAACAAATGAGCTCTGGCTTGTTTAATATGTTACCTACAAATTATTCGTTTACAAATCACACACACACACACACACACACACACACACACACACACACACACACACACACACACACACACACACATATATATATATATATATATATATATAACAGTATTTGACATTAAATAACCTATAAGGGTAGTAAATATGGCATTAAAACCAATCAAGCAACTAAGTAACAGTTCGAGGCCTAATCACGCTATAATGTTAACTTTCGGACTTAGAACCTCCTTATCCACCACCCAGGAATAGGTTGATAGTATCACTGGTGTTTTACAAGGATGAAGTTAATATTAGATAACCCACGAATGTTGATATGCCGTTAAAACAAGGAAACCAAGCCAAGTCAAACTAAACCAAACTAAATACATCAGATTGGAAATTCGAAAGCACCGGATGCAAAAAACAACAACAAAAAACAAACAAACAAACAAACAAAAAAACCCCCTAAAAACAAAATAAAAAAAACAAACACCTGCCAAAAACAAACAAAACAACAAAAAGCCAAAACCAAAACAAAAACAACAACGACAACAAAAAAAAAAACTCTTAAGAAACAACAACACAAAAAATGTATATATAAACGTACAATGGGATTCCCTAACCTCTAGGCATAAAATAACCCTTGACTGTTTGACATGCTGTTCAAATCAATTAAAGTCTCTGGCCTGAACTAAGTAATTATGTATATCTTCATATATTTGCATCGATATCAATTTAGTTGTAATCTTTTTAAAGGTCAGTTTCGATAATCAAGAGGGTGAACTCCCCATGGCGTTGTGACTAACCTGTTTGATGACGACATCAAAGAAAATGAGTTCGAACACTGAACGCACTATGACGTTCACTTTCGGACTAATACCCTTTAAGAAAGTTTTCATCTCTTTTGTTATCCCAGCTATGGGTTAGATAGTAACACTGCTGTTCTTCTACAGAGATGGATTCAGCATTAAATAGCCCACGAAAGACGTTATGCCATAAAAGCAAAGAAACGCAAACCGAAACCGATAATTCAGGATTTTCGATAAAGAAAAACAAAACCCCCAAAAACTTGCCCAAGCTATCAGGATTAGTAAAGTTTGATTGTATTGTGAACGGTTCACTGTAAACACGCGAGTCTGCGTATGTATGTGCATATATATATGTGCGATTATGTAAGAGTAAATATCAAATATAAAGGGTACTTCATTATTACAATCATAACGAGGCATTTGTTTTATTGTTAGTGAAAGATTTTTGTGTGCAAAGGCATTTTCGTAGGGTTGTTTTTCTCTCTTTCTTTTCTTTCTCTCTCTCTCTCTCTCTCTCTCTCACACACACACACACACACACACACACACACACACACACACATGCACTTCTTTTCTAGTATGTTTTGATGAAATCTTCCTTGTCATTCCAATTTGTGACATCCGTATTTTTTATAGCCCCAACCCCTGCAAGCAAACTATGTTGTCTCAATTTTATTCCAATATTCGATGTAATTCTGGTCGGGGGATGAGGGAATATTGGAAAAAGGATTCAAACAAAAAGAAAGAAATAAACGATATAAATTCTTCTTTTTTTTTTAAACTCTTTTTTTTTATCCTTTTCTTCTTAATCCGAATGAACATGTAAGAAATTTGTTATCCACACATTTTTTTTCAATTTTTTTTTCTGTTTCCCAATGGATAGAAAATGAAGAAAAATTGAATGATACACAAGTAAATAATTTGTAAAGGAAATGATATATATATATATATATATATATATATATATATATATATATATATATATATTCAATAAATAAAGTGAATTTTCCCTAACAACTTGACAATAAGAAGCATTGTTTGCAACTTTTTGAAGGAAATCGTTAGTGATAGATCATTTTACGTTAGAGAAGACAGTCAGCATCACATTCTTTATCGACCACTGCGTCTGGAACTTTTTCTTTACAGGAGAGTCAATGTGTTTCCATTCCCTGGACTGTCTTTTCGACTTAGACTCGTGTTTAGTGTATTTGTAAACATTTATTCGTCTAAAACCTGCTTCTTCTCTGTACACATCACACATTCTTCTGTAAATTACACTTGGTTTGCACTTTTCAGCCAGCAAAAATTTGATGACAGACCTCTGTTCAAGCTAAGAGAACACGCTATTTTAAATAGCTTCAAAACAAATATTTCTGCAAGATTAAAATAATTTCTGTCATAAACCCAATGACAAACAATGCCGAGTTTACATTTACGGAAAAATATTTGAATGAATGACCCTCGTGAGTGTGTGTGTGTGTAGTGTGTGTGTGTGTGTGTGTGTGAGAGAGAGAGAGAGAGAAATATGGCAAAATGAAAGCATATATAGAAGAGAGAATGAACAATAGAGAAAGAAGAAATACAGTAAGACATAAAGACGAATATTATAAAGAAATACACATTATAGATAGCCGTAATATCAAGAGTGAGTTGAATTAATTAACAATAAATGAATTGAAAATAAGGATATATATATATATATATATATATATATATATATATATATAGAGAGAGAGAGAGAGAGAGTAGACATTTGTTCAAACAGATTTCAAAAAAGAAAAGAAAAATAGAAACAGAATGAATGAACAAACGGAAAAGAAAGAGAGAAATTGTAATCTCGGAGATGAAAGAAGTAGAGATATGATGGAAGTAAAAAATAAAATAATTTTGAAAGAAAATAGTTTTAAAAATTACTAAAATGAATTTAAGATCACCTGCTGCGGATATTAAAAAACTTTTAAAATGAGAGAGAGAGAGAGATAGATAGATAGAGAGAGAGAGAGAGAGAGAGAGAGAGAGAGAGAAGATACTCCACCACAAATGAATAAATAAATAAATAAATCATATTTTTCTTCGCCCGCTGTATTTTTTTTTTTTTTTTTTTTTACAAAGTCTTAATTTTATAATAAGTGAAATTCCTTTTTAAAAGAACGTTTTTGTCAACGCTAAGTATTTGATCATTCAATTTTTACTTACTTCATTAGTGCAGCCAAAAGAAGAAAAAATCCTGTCTTCGTTGTCCCAAACCTGGTAATTTAGAAATGAAAATCCTTGTACGCTACCAAGACTTTAACGCAAATGATGCCGTTCAGTGTGGGCTGGGAGGTGGTTGAAGTGGTGGTGGAATAAGTTTAATTTGATCTGGGATTATAAAACCTCTCACCCTGCCTACTTCCCAGGTAAAAGATTGAAAAGACTGCACGGTTAATTGTCGGCCACTCTAACTTTATGGCACAATAATCAGCTATAACTGCACCCGCCGCTTCATCCCAACACTAAACTCTCTCCCTCTCGCTCTCGCTCTCTCTCCCTTTACCCCCCCCTCTCTCTCTCGTTGAAACATTTTTTTTCTGTCATCCATTCACTTTCAACACTCTTTCAGACTCCGCCCTGTCAGTTGGACTTACGCTGACAGCATCCTTTGCATATGCCCCCTCCAAAAAAAGGGTGTTCTGGATACGGCACTAAATTGCGTCTAGTGGTGAGGCTTCAGTTCTTGAGGTCTGCTGAGTGTGGAGTATTCTTATGCTGCTGGAATATTCTTATGCTTCAAGGGTCACTGACGTGGAGCGGTAATATTTGATTGATTCATTGATTGATTTTAATAGCATGTAAACCCGTCTAGGGTTATTTTATGCCAAGAGGTTAGGGAATCCCACTCATTGTATATTAATATTTACATTTTTTGTGTTGTTGTTTTTTAAGAGTTTTTTTCTTTTGCTCTTTGTTCTATTGAAAACAACTAATTTTTAAGTATCTCGATTTGACCCATTTGACCCACTGATGCGACCCTAACATGTACTTCCACATCGGGTCAAAGTGGATCTTGGAGTACTCTCCATCACTCAGAATTCTATAACTGGAGCCTCACCATCAGATTCTATTTACTGTCATATCCAAGACATCTTTTTTTAGAGGAGGATCTTACCCCTCTACAGGGAGATACAGTCAGCGTATTCTATGCTCTGCCTACTGAGTAATATTACCTATTAGAGTCCATCTATGGATCAAATAGTATTCAATGGGTATAATTGAAACCCTATAACTGTGCAAATTACTTATTTGATGGAAATATTTGATAAATATGCAAATGAATTATTACTCTTTGAGTGTTTTTCACATTAGCAAACGCTGATGATCTTTCACTGGAGTCTGAGTGACAGCAAGTCTCCTCAGGTCACCAGGGCTCTTCTCAGTATTCTGACCGATCTCAACAATGCTATAGTTTGGATGGTCTCCACTCGTCCTTTTATTTCCAATTCCTCCAGTCCCTTTATTAATCCTTTGGTGACTGTACTAAGAGC
>OY757922.1:97126018-97146018 GCA_963585895.1 Sepioteuthis lessoniana | reverse complement strand
AACAAAAAAAAAAAAAAAAAAAAAACTTTACGAGGCGAAGGCCGAACCAAGTGGTCGAAGAGAAATAAACTACAACGGTATATTTTCTTCCTGGGGTCTCCAAATATAGTGAAGGTTGCAACTTTAATTGCTCGTCAAGTGGCGGCCTTAGTGGCCTCGTAAAGTTCTTCCTGGGGTCCTGCCCCTAAAATCTGGTGAAGGTTGCAACTTTAATTGCTCGTCAAGTGGCGGCCTTAGTGGCCTCGTAAAGTTCTTCCTGGGGTCCTGACCCCAAAATCTGGTGAAGGTTGCAACTTTAATTGCTCGTCCAATGGCTGCTTTAGTGGCCTCTTAAAGTTCTGCGTAGTTTGACTTGACAAATAAAATGACGATAAAATTCACTATTAAGCAATCACTTGTTATTTTTCAATATTAAACAAAACAAAGCAGAAAGAATACAACTCCACGAAAAAAAAAAAGAAGGAAGTTTTGTTTCTAAAAAAATAAAGACAGTCATTTGCATACGAATGAGCATCTCACAAAAGAAAATAGAAAAAAAAGAAGAAAAGAAAAAAGTCACATATGCAAATGAATCCAAATTCATTGTTGCGTACATTTCCACCAATGGTCAGCTTACCAATTTTTCAGAAATTTATGATAAGTGACGATTTCAACATTTCGGACAGACGAGCTGAACTACTGGAACAAAAGACAAAAGAAAAAATTGTTCTCACTTTGCAATATAACAAATGAACGAACTAACCGCACGATTAAAATATGAATTGATTAATTTTTACAACTTACACATGTTCATGTATATGTAAATGTAACATATGTATACGTAAATGTAGCATATGTATATGTAAATGTAACATATGTAAATGTAACATATGTATATGTAAATGTAACATATGTACATGCAAATGTATCATATGTATATGTAAATGTAACATATATATATGTAAATGTAACATATGTATATGTAACATATGTATATGTAAATGTATCATATGTATATATAAATGTATCATATGTATATGTATATGTAACATATGTATATGTAAATGTAACATATGTATATGTAAATGTAATATATGTATATGTATATGTAATAGAAATTATTGTTACAAAGTTGATTCTTTAACAATAAAAATAAAAACACAAACGAACTGAATTTGAATTTAAATTAACTTTATTATTCGACCTGTTGTAATTTTTTATTAACGGACACTAAAATATTTCAAAAATTACCGTCAAATTTATAATTCTGTAAATAAAAACCAATAAAAATCTGGATTACAAATGTATCAATATTTTTTATCTAACTTGAACACTAATTCATAAATTGTTCTAAATCAATTTTGGATCCATTTTCCTGTAGCGAATTATTGTAAATACGAGCAATTAATTTAAATAATTGATAATAACTTTTCTTTCGAGATAATACGCACCATGTTTGAAAAATCGATTTACTCAATTTCACTAATTTTGTCATTTCCAAAGCTTGAAACTATCGTTGCTCTCCATCAACTCAAATTGAAATCCCAGTTGAAAAAACGCAGAATCATTTGTGATGTCAGCGAACAGAATTTTTCACCGTTACCGGAAACGAACCCCAGTATCAGCAATTATAAAATGACCGATTTCGTCTTCGAGTGGAATTTTCCGTTACCAACACGAAGGCTATTTTTGAGATAAATTCATTCAGCTGATCATCTCGAAGTTAGCTTCTAACTGTGAAGAAAAACAGGTTGGATTTGTAAGCTCCTCTCATCAGTATAAGAAGTTATTTCCTTATTACTCATATCTAATGAGAGATTTCCTGTTTCGACAGCACAGAATTTTCGCCACTCACGGATGTGGTAGACCATTCGAAACGCTACCATTTTCTGCTATATAAAAGCAGTCTTTGACCACAAATTTCAGTATGCAGCGCGCTTTTTGTCCAGAAGCGAAGGGAGTTACACGAACTCGTTTCCACTTGTATCAGCACTTCCATACCAGACGCCTCTCCGGCCAGCCAGCAGCCGACGCAGGATCCAACCAATCACAGCCGCTGACCAACCGATGCAAATTATATATATTTCATTGAACAATATAGACCTCTTTTGTCAACATATTTTTGTATATGTCCTTTCCAGTTGCTGAATTGATTTTATAGTATCCGATGGGAATTGGGTGATGAAACTCCCATGACTAATTGTTACCTGAGTACTTTCTCTCCGATCTTGGGCCATCATCAGAGGTATGTATATTGCAAAAGCGATGCGACCTTTACACGTAAATTACTACGTTTTAAGTGTTTATTATTTATACTGACAAATAAATTAACCTTTCGAACTGTAAACTAACTCAACGATAAAAAGATTTTCTCAACTTAGGACCCACCTGCCATTTATATCAAGGAATATACTAACATCATCAAAAATACAGAAATTGAAATTTTATACCAAAATATTTCAAAACTCTGAGGAAAAAGGTAATCTCAATCAAACGTGAATTCGGAGATCTCCTAAAGGCTAAATATATTAAAAGTAGATACAATAAAAAAACAACCTACATTACTGACTCAACAACTAAAAAAATGCCGCAAAAGAATTACCCAATCACCCCAACATCACCATTAAAAATGCTGACAAAACAAATATTTTTGTGGTACTTGATAAAACAGACTAGTATTCCAAATTACAAAATATTCTCGATGACCACTCCAAGTTCAAAAAATTAAATAAGAATCCTACCAAACAACTTAAATAAAAAAATAATAACCTAATCACTGCTGATAATGCCGTGAGTGTCTATAAACCCGATTATTTATATGGAACTGTCAAAATACAGAAACCTAATTATCCCTAGCGCTCAATTATATTAAAAATACCTACATTAATTTATGAACTCACAAAAACAATAAAACAACTTATTACACCATAATCACTTTGTAAATATGACATAAAATCCACATACGAATTAATGCAAATCCTACATACACTTAAACCTAACAATGGTATATTAGCTTTATTTAACGTAGAAAATATATTCATTAATATTCCAGTCAATGTAACCATTTATATTATCATAAATAATATCTATAACAATCCATCTCTTCCTCCTCTCAAAACCAACCCTAATATACTTCGAAAAATACTCCTAACATGCACTACTGAAATTCTATTTTACGACCACTTAGGCAATATTAATACCCCAAAAGACAGTGTATCTATGAGGTCAGTCCCGGGCCCGATCTTCAGTAATTTCTACATGTCCGACGTTGAAAATAAAATATTAAATAAGATTAAAAAACCTTCAATATTCTTCAGATATGTCGACGATATAATTATTCTCGCTAATGATATTAATGAAGTAAACATGCTAAAAGACATCTTCCAAAAGATTCAGTTCTTAATTTTACCCATGAACTAAACAAAAACAATAAAATTTCCTTTTTTGATGTTCTAATTGAAACTAATTTCAGTAATAATAGCTTCACCGCCTCTGCTTATAAAAACCCACTAATAACAACTCTTGTACTTTCAACTTTAAAAAAATTTAACGCCTCTTCCGATATAAACAAACAATTATTAATAACTTAATATTCCGTGCAAAACTAATCTCCTCCTCCAAAACGATATTTTATAAAGAATTAGAAAATATAAAACAAACTCTCATCAATGATGGGTTCCCTAACTAAATTTGTTGATGAACGAATTAAACGTACAATAAGAAATGTCAGCCAACAAAATAAAAACTGCAACAATCTATTAAACTTTTTTTATCGAAACCAAATGCATTACAATTATAAATTAGATGAAAATATTTTTAAAATGTTGATTTAAAAAAAATACTCCCAATAATCCAAAAAAAACAAAAAAAAAAACTTCTCCTATACTATAATAAATTTAAAACCTCCAACTTAGTTATTAACAATAATCCCTCCCTCTTGACTGACGTTTTGCAAAAAAAATAACGTTATATATCAATTTAAATGTAATTCAGGAGATTGTATCTCTGAGAATAACAGTATATACGTTGGATTAACCTCAACTACTCTATCGAGACGACCCACTAGTATCTATCTGATACCAGTTCAATAGCACAACATCTAAAAAAAAATGCTGCCCCAAAACTGAGTTTCGGAAAATTCTTATCTAAAACGCAACAATATTAGGACAACAAAATAACGAACAAAAATTATAAAATCTCGTGGCGCTCCATATCAAAATGAAACAACCTATACCCAACAGAATCAATTTTGAAACCATTACTAATGTACTTGAATGTCTTTAGCAACTGTTGCTACTTATAGAAACGAATAAAACGCTACAACAACACACCACTATAAGTAATAAACTCTTACAAAGTAGTAATGTATATGTAAAGGTCATATCGTCTTTGCAATATACACACCTCTGATGATAGCCCAAGATAGGAGGGGATGTACTCAGCTAACAATAAGTCATGGGAGTTTCCTCAACCAATTCCGGCCGGATACTATAAGAACAATTCAGCAACTGGAAAGGACATATACAAAAATATACAGACAAAATATGTCTATACTGTTCAATGAAATATGCATTAGGGAAGAAATGCTATCCAAATACACATATTTAAGTTATATATATATATATATATAGAAAGAGGATTTGGTATAAAATAACCAACAATAGTTGATATGACATAAAACCCAACTAAACGAAATCATATATATTTCATATATATGCATTAAGAGAATTTAGCCTTAAATAACCTACAATGGTTGATATGCCATAAAACCCAACCCAACTAAATTGTATATATATGATATATATGTATAAAGAGGTTTTGGCATTAAATAACCTACAATGGTTGATATGCCATAAAATCAAACCAAACTAAATCATATATATTTAGTATATATGTTTAAAGAAGATTTGGCATTAAATAACCATTAATGGTTGATATGCCTAGAATCCAACCAAACAAAATCATATATATTTAATATATATGTATAAAGAGGATTTGGCATTAAATAACCTACAATGGTTGATATGCTATAAAACCCAACCCAACCAAATCATATATGTTTAATATATATGTATAAAGAAGATTTGGCATTAAATAACCTACAATGGTTGATATGCAATAAAATCAAACCAAACGAAATTCTATTACATTCAATGTTCCATTTCAATCCCTTTTTAGAACAATCACGTGTTTGCAATGTGATATTTCATCGAGTATTTCAATTTCGTACAAATGATTTGCAATCATTTACATAATAATATTTGATATCATGTTAATGAGTGCAAATTACCAAATACAAATAATGTTCAAACAGATTTATTTTGATCAATAAATGGAATTCTAAAACTCTGGTTTATAGTGTAGTGTAACGTAATGGCCAAGGGATTTCAGTTCATGCCTTTGAGTTCAGTTAGGCTGAGAACCTTTCGGCTCAGTACATGGGTTAGTTAGGTGCAAACCCTGATGTAGGTGGTAACGCTCGCGCGGGGCGGACGTGCCACTCAGAGATGTCATAATAGCCCAAGATGACGGAACGGGGTGACAGGATGCATGTGACGTTACGCACAGGAAGCGCGCGGAGGTTTGTGGGAGATTTGAAGAAAGTTAGGGAGTTGAGTACTCGACACCAAACGAGGAGGATCGACTTTTGGAGCTCACAGACGCGAGGTGAACTTGCGCCCTATAGGGGCCGCTCGAGATGGGGGCCAAATGAATAAGACAGCATAGAAGATTGTGTCTGTCCTCCTCATGTCGAAACCTTTAGCTCAAAGTTAATAAAAAGGTTTCGTACCTGAACAAGAAGTCGTTACGTGTTTTCGAATTTCGAGATTCCTATGTTCTTTATATGTTCGATGTATATGTGTTACCAACATGCCATGTCTATTTCGCACATGGCGTTAATTGTGGCTATAGAACAGTAGCTGTGATTAATAGCAATGAAGATGGGACACTGTTTTCCTCAATGTTTCAAAATTGGAGTCTTATCACCCGATTCTGTTAAGCATCAAAATTAGGACACACCGTGGGGCGGCAGCGGGGAGGGATTCTTATTCTTCAGTAAATAATGCAGTCGGCATATTCTACAGCACCCTCAGCCGACTGAAATATTAGAAGGCCTATCATATCTCGTCATCGAGTAATATGCAGCAGCAGATCTCGCTGAATTAAGAGTTCGATTCTAGTTGAATGACACATACTTATAGCCTTGTGCCAAATCTAATCTACACTCTGTAAATGACAAAGTACTTAACAATACAAATCCGTGTACTTTGTTTCATTTACGCTTGCAGTTAAAAAAAAAAAAATACCAACATGTAGATTTTATTTCTTTAGTTTAGTTTAGTTTTATGGTATATCAACCATTGTAAGTTCTTTCATACTAAATCCGGTTTATACATTATATTAGATATATATATATAATTTGTAAACATAAGTTAAGTGTTAGATTGTTTCAAGCATTTCTATGTATCACTAAAAATTCAATAAAGCATTAATCATTTAGCACGCAGTTAAAAGAACAAACAGTTCTATTTCAAACAATTCAATTTGGCATACGTCACTTGTTCGTACACAGTTTAAATGTTAAACAGTTCTATTTTACCAATAGATAAGACCGTATCAGATGGCAACAAAGGGGCACTCCGCATTCCCTAAAGCTCCAGCATTACTGGAGCCTCACCATCAGATTGCTTAATGTCTTATCTCGGACAGTCGTAGGTAACGGGGAGAGTCTTATCTATTTGCAGAGACGCAGCCGGTGTAATCTACAGCCCCCATCCTCAGTCGACTGTTTATTTCTTTGAACAAAAATTAATTGAAAACAAGGGCTTCTTTTCTTAAATGTGTAAAGTCATTTTTGCTTGTCCTTTCTTTAAATCTAGAATTATAATTCTTTTCTTTTTCCATGTGTTTCAGTATTTTCTTTGGAATTTGTTTTATTCCGAAGATTCAAACTCCCAGGAAAAGAATTTCAGTTAAAATTAAAGCCATTCTGAAACTTCAATCATTTACTTAACCCGTTGCGAATGAAGGGAATTTAAGTTTAACTTTTAAAAAGGAAAAGAATGTTTAATCGCGACGAGAAAAATATATTAATTTCAGGTGTATATATATGTATGCAAATTTATATACACATATATTTACGGATACATACGGAGACACTTTCGGCATTTCTGTTTCTTAAGACACATGAATATACACAGATTCACTTATATAGTAAGTGAGGGATCAGAAAATGACTTATCGCACAATCATCTTGCATGCACGCACACCCGTGATCGTCCCTTGATTGTAATCATCTGTAAAGATGAATATCTATCTATCTATCTATCTATCTATCTATCATTTATCATCTCCCACGAATGCTATAACTAAATATAAATGTTTATATATGATTTACAAGTCGGTGCTGGACAAATCGATTGTCCAGTACCGAAATGACCAATACCGAATAGTCTGGTATCGAATTGTCCGGTATTAAAGTCTCCCGTCCTAAATCGTCTAGTACCAAATTATCCGGTAATAAATTGTCCAGTACTAAATTGTCCATTAAAAAATTTCCAGGACCTAATTATCTAGTAATAAATAGTCTAATACTGAATTGTCCAAAAATAATTCGTCCGGTACCCAACTGTCCGGTACCAAGTCGTCTAGTACCAAATTGATTAGTAATAAATTGTCTGGTACCAAATTAGCTAGTACCAAGTTGTCCAATATCTAATCGTCCAGTGCCGAATTGTTCAATACCAAAATGTCCGATACTGAATCGTCTACTCTTAAATTGTTCCATACCGAGTCGCCCAGTACTGAATTGTCTTGTAAACAAATTATCCGGTACAGAATTGTCCATTACCAAATATTTCGGTATGGAAACCTCCAGCATCAAATTGTTCAGTAATAAATTGTCAGATGCCAAATTGTGTCGTTCTGAATCGTCCAGTTCCAAATTGTACTGTAAAAAATTTTCCAAAAATAATTTGTCCGGTATCAAATTGTCCGGTATCGAATAGTCTAGAACTAAATTGCCCAGTTTTGAATTGTCCGGTGCCAAATTGTTCAGTATTGAATTGTCCGGTGATAAATTGTTCAGTATTGAATTGTCCGGTGCTAAATTGTTCAGTATTGAATTGTCCGGTGCTAAATTGTCCAGTATTGAATTGTCCGGTGCCAAATTGTTCAGTATTGAATTGTCCGGTGCTAAATTGCCCAGTATTGAATTGTCCGGTGCCAAATTGTTCAGTATTGAATTGTCCGGTGCTAAATTGCCCAGTATTGAATTGTCCGGTGCCAAATTGTTCAGTATTGAATTATCCGGTGCTAAATTGTTCAGTATCAAATAATCTTGTACTGAATTGTCCCGTTCTGAATCGTCCAGTAACAAATAATTCGGTAATAAATTGAGCAGCAAAAAACTGTCCAGTACCGAACAGTCCGAAAATAATTTGTCCGATACCAAGACGTCCAGTAACAAATTCTACAGTAATAAATTGGCGAGTAGAGAATCGTCTCGAACCAAATTGTTCGATACTGAATTATCCACTACCAAATTGTCCTTTACCAAATCGCCCTGTACTATATTTTTCAGTAAACAAATGGTCTCGTCCAGTTCCAAATGGTTCAGTCATAAATTATTTAGAACGGAATTGTGCAGTTATATATTGCCCGGTACCAAATTGTCCGGTACTGCATCGTCTTATAACAAATTGTCCTGCAATAAATTTTCCAGGACGGAATTGTCCTGTATTGAATGCCTGAATGATGCTCCCCCCACCCAAATAGGCAAAAAAAAAAAGAAAAAAGAAAAGAGCAGTATATATATATATATATATATATATACGTGGTGCCATCAATTAGTTTCCAGACTTTTTTGTACAGACATTTAAAATTCAGTATGTTATTGCTATACATTTTATAAGATGACTGACCAATTTTTATGATTTCAGCTTCAAATGAACTGCTACAGCAGGAATTGGAATACACCCTACTAAAGCCTGATTGTCACAGCTGGTGAATTTCAAAAATGCAATCTGGACGTCAGGACACTTTAGAAGAACCATATGCAATAAAATTGTGTTTTAAACTTGGAAAAAATGCCACAGAAACGCATGGAACGCTTCAGACTGCTTTTCGACCATCTTGCATGTATCGAGCATGAGTTTTTGAGTGACATAAGAGATTCAAGGAAGGCAGGGAGTCTGTGAGGGATGATGAGAGGTGTGGGAGGAGTAAGGAAGTTAGAACACCAGAGTTGATTGGCCAAAGGGTTATGGTTAGGGTTAGGGTTACTATGTTGAGGTTTTAAGGGAGTTCAAGAAGAGATTCCGTCGGAAGAGGCCAGCACTCTTCGGATCGGGTCAGTGGCATTTCCACCTGTCCACAACTCCATCGTTGTCACGAACTATTTGACCAAGATGGGCATCAAGACAGTTCCTCAGCCTCCCTATAGTCCAGACCTTGCTCCCTGTGACTTTTGTTTATTCCCTAAGCTCAGAGGCTGTCGTTATGAGAGAATTGAGGAGATGAAAAAGGTTGTGAGGAAGGTGATTGACACGCTCACACAAGAGGACTTCCATGGGGGCTTCCAGCAGAAGTTGTTGGAACGGTAAAAGTGCATTGCACTCGGAGGAGATTACTTCGAAGGGGACTAGAGATTCATGCCCATACGAAAAAAGTCTGGAAATTTATTTATTGATCCGCGTATATATATATATATATATATGTGTGTGTGTGTGTGTGCGAGAGAGAGAGAGAGTGTGTGTTGGCTCAAAAGTATCGAAACTAAATACTGATATTTTAAAATTTACGACGTGTGCGAAGATGAATCCCTGATTCAATAAAGTTATGATGTCTAGGGGTCTAGGCTACTATTTAGCTGAGTCGGTGACAAGCCTCGATCCTTTTTTAACATTATTTGGTAAAAGTTCCATGCAATCAGCACGCAGTTCCTTGATATATATATATAGTTTCACAAATTGAAAATATGTAAGATTTTAGGGCAGTGCAGCTTCGGACCGTATCAAAAGTGAAGTTTCAGATGTGCTCCGAACAATAAAAAACTCGCTGGAATAAGTGATTGGTTTTATGGTATATCAACAATTACAACTTATTTAATTCCAAATCCGTTTATATACAAATAAAACAGTTCTTTTTCAACCATTCAGTTCAGCATAAGTACACCGTTCAAATATGAAAAAGAGTTCTATTTCAAAGAATTCAGTTTAGCATAAGTAAACAGTTTTAACACACAGTTAAACGAAAAACAGTTCTATTTCAAATAATTCTTTTTAGAGTAATGACATAGTTTAGTTCTATTTAGCCCACAGATAGGATCCTATCAAGTGTTACCACTCTGGGCCATAGCGGACCTGGGAGCGATGGCAATCAAGGCGTACTCCCTATTCCCCAATGCTCCTGTATTACTGAAGCCTCACCATCAGATTATTTAGTGTTATATACCAGGACACTCGTTGGGGGAGTCTTAACCCTCTGCAGAGATGCAGTCAGTGCCGGCTGGGCTATGGATCAAGTGTAATGGATGCCAACATGATTAGTTTTTAAGAAATTCCTTGTTCATTTCTATTTTGGTGAATCATCCCGATGATATTGATTATATATATATATATATATATATATATATATATATATATGTATATATATATATATATATATATGTGAGTGTGTGTGTGTGTGTGTGTGGTTTAATTTCCTTCTAGTAATCTTTCGGTGGCTATTTTTTCTCCACAGACGCCACCCTGGCTATTGGAGAAATAAGGACAAAGTCTTTAGCGATATTCTCTGATGAACTCTGACATGTATTCACGCTAGTATTGGTCGACTAGCAAGAACATACATTCAACAACTCAGTGGTGACACTGGATACAGTCTAGGAGACCTACCTGAAAGGATAGCGGATGAAAGTCAGGGAACTTCGTTCTGACATTGCGTCTCCGTGGTGATGAGGATGATATATATATATATATATATATATATATATATATATATATGTGTGTGTGTGTGTGTGTGTGTGTGTGCGTGTGTGTGTGTGTGTGTGTGTTACTAAGTGAATACATATATATGTAGATATATGCATAAATATATACATTTATATATAGAGTACTACAAATGGTATTCTTTATATTGAAATATACACTAGATTAATATATTTTCCTTCGTTATTCTTTCTTTTCATTTTTCCCCTGATGTCTACTTTTCTTTCATACAAATTTCTATTTCTGCTGTTATTCATGTTAAATCTAGCCGAATTTTCAAACATCCATTAGTTGTTATGTTTCGATTACCCCCACAGAAATACAAACCTATTGATAGTTCAATGATACAATCATTGGATCGATATCAGAATTCCTTTTTAAAATTTATTCTCTTAGTTTTGAGAAAAGAAAACAACGAAGTTGAAGTCAAATTTTCAGGAGTTTGTAAAATCTTAAAATCTATTTATTTATCTTGTTTTTATATATTTCAATTATCATTTTTATTTCTAGCAACTTCATCAATAAAAATGGGAAACCTATTCCCTCAGTACAACTCTAGGGCACCCCTCCCCAAATAAAACAAAAACAAAAATATCTATCAGTATAATCAAGTCGTACTGACAGTATGGGTTTCTTTCATTCTATCTTGCTAAACGTCCCTATCAGCCATCGATCCAAGTAGGTCCTGTAGACAGCACCTAGTTTCCACACAGATTTGACGGATGTAAGTTTTTGCGGGTTGGCTAATACTGTTGTGTCCGCGTGTTGGAGTCCACTGGAGAACGTCGCTCATGAGTTTGTCCTAACTTTCTCACAAGTGCCCAGCATATCCTGCTTGTCTTGAATAGTTCATGTTTTGTTTTGTGAGATGGCAGGTAAGTGGTCGTACAGTTACTGTTTTGTTGGGTGCTGCTTCCAAGATTTATTCAAAACAGCAAGTAGTGTTCTTGTGTAGTTCCCATCAAGCTTTTTCCCCTAAGCGTTTCGTTAGAGTCCGGGTGGAGCAGCCATTGAAAAGTATTGATGCAGCTACAGTTTGGCAGAGTACCCGTTTTCTTTTATCAGAGAAATCGAATTCCACATGGTTGATAACCAAGTAATCATAAATATTGTCACACACACACACACACTTGGTCAGTCGGCTGGGGCTGTAGAATACACCGGCTGCACCTCTGCAAAGGGGTAAGACGCCCACCAATGAGTGTCCTAGATATGACAATAAACGATCTGATGGTGAGGCTCCAGTGATGCTGGAGCTTTGGGGAATGCAGAGCACCCCTTCATTGCCATTGCTCCCAGTTCCACTCTGGCCCGGAATGGTAGCGCCTAATAGCGTCTGGTATATGGGTTAAATAGAACTAAGTGCGTACTTATGCTAAACTGAATTGTTTGAATTAGAACTGTTTGACTTAATTGAATAGCTAGAAATAGATATGTTTTTGACAAATAAACTGTGTACTTACATTTAAACTGCGTGCTAATGCTAAACTGAAATGTTTGAAACAGAACTGTTTTTGATATTGAAACTATACTAAACTGAATGGTTTAATATAGAAGTGTTATGACATTTAACTGTGTGTAAACAAAATCTATACTTATACCAAGCTGAATTAGAAGTTTGACTAAACTGAATTGCTTGAAATTGAAACGTTTTTGACAATTAAACTGTATACTCATGCTAAACTGAATTGTTTGAAATAGAACTATTTCCATAAAAATGGATTTGGCATTAGATAACCAACAAAGGTTGATATGCCATAAAATCCAACCAACCGACATATGATATATATATATATATATATATATATATATATATATATATATATATATCACTTTGTTGACAGAGCTTGAAATAGACTAACTGAAGCCTCTTCAGAGGGCAGAGACCCCTAAAAAAAAAAAAAAGAAGAGGTTACCTGTGTATGACACTAAACTACCTATCCAGTGCTTTAGAGATCTGTAGAATACCCCTTGGTTGTGATTACTCTCAGGTCAAGTCTCACGTGGAGAGGTAATACCTGTTAAGATCCTATCTATTGTTCAAACAGATCTGTTTAAAAATGTTTATTATCAATCGGACTGAGAACAAGAAAAAAAACAACATTAGAGAAAAAAAAAACAAAACAAAAAACAACTACTTAAAAATGTGAATATGAAGGTACAATGTATAACCACCTCTAAAAATAGAATAATTCTAGACGGGTTGAAATGCTGTTTAAATAAAGCATAATGTTATTATTACGTTGTATATATATATATATATATATATATATATATATATATATATATATATATATATATAGCTATTGAAAAGGAAGCCTTCGGGTCACAATCGACTAAGGTCGCCGACTTTACTTACTCTCTCTATATATATAGTTAACATATAACACTATGTTCTCTCTCTCTCTCTCTCTCTATATATATATATATATATATGAACAAGTAGATATACAAACAGGTAATAAATGTATATTTGTTACAATTAAAAGATAGCATATTGAAAGACAACTTTCAAGTTTACAATTTACACAATTGACGAAAAATATAAATTTAAGATTTCAAAGAAAGATGTTCAATGAATGAACTGAAAACAAAAGTAAAAGACACAGTTCTGGAAACGGATTTTAAATCTCTGCCGACATAGATGGAAGGAGGGTTAAATTCTGCAATTGATAAAGTGTATCTCTCCACCCACCTCTTAGCGAGTATCAATCCTCCTATTTGTTACTGTTTATCCATCCTCCAACGTCTTAGAATGTACCCCACTTACCCAATATTAAAGAGTCTCCCTCCACCAACGTCTTAGAGAGTATCCATACTCCCATCTTTTAACATGTATGTCTCAACCCACCTCTTAAAGTGTATCGTTTCACCAACGTCTAGAATGTATCCCTCTAACCATAAGTATTTCCCTCGTAGTATAATGGTTAAAGCGATGACCTGCGGAAACGTAGTAAGCGAGTTCGAACTACAGTCCTGTTATTACGTTCACTTTCAGATAAACACTCTTGGGAAAAGTATGACCCCCTTATCCTCCCAGCTATGGGTTAAATAGTACCACTGCTGTTCTTCTAGAAGGATAGATTAGGCATTAAATAATCCACGAAGGTTGATATGCCATTAAACAAATAAACGAAACCAAACCTCCACTTACCAATTAGAGTGCATCCCTCCACCCACCTCTTCCGGTGTATCCCACCATACTCCCATCTTCACTATGTATACCTGCATCGTCCACTTAGAGAGTATCCTTCCCACTTCTTGGAGGGGGATACACCCAACTTTTAGAGTATATTCCTTCACTCCCCAATTTTTAGTTCACTTTTTAAAGGACTTGCAATTTCTGGCATGCAAATAAAACATGTTCAAGAAAATATTTGTACTTGTCTTTAATTGGAATCATTTTGAGATGAGGTTTCTTAATCTGAGAATTGATTTTTATTTATTGCGGACTTTTTTTTCCTCATCTTGGTAGTTTTTGTGTTGTTTCTTCTTTCACTACGTTTCGGCCAAATTTCACCTTCTTCAGGTGATTTACCGCGACCTCGGATAGGAATGCTGAGGTAATTTACTAAGCTTTTTTGCTTAGATGTAGCACAAGGCCGCATGAATTGGACACCCAATGAGAATCGAACTCACTCGTGTAGGTTTGCTAGTCTACCTTGCTAACCATTACACCATCCGAGGTGCCCTCGGATAGGAATGCTGAGTCTTGTAACCGTATCCCCAGTAATTACTGCCTTCCATAGTTGTTGTCTATCGCACTACGTTTTTGACCAAGTAAATCTCTGGCTGGCTTGGGTAGGATTTGAAACCGCTATCTTCTGACAATGCTCACCTGGAACCGCAGAGACTCAACGCCTCTATCCGCTTTGAAATCTTAAACTACCAAGATGAGGAAAAAAAGTCCGCAAAAAATAAAAATTAATTCTCAAGAAAATATTTATTTTGAATTATTTTAAAGAATTAGTTAGACTTCCAGGTGGTTTTATCTTCGTTGACCATGGACTGTATCAACAATTTAAAGATAAATTCTTGCCAGTGGTGGAAGTGTGTTTTGCATTGAGAAACTAACAGTATTAGTAAATTATTTGTGGTAGTTTTTCCAAAGAATCCGGTTTTATGTTGAACTTGAACCGTGGATTTGAAAATGCGTTTGATTTTGAGAATAGTGACTCAAATGTAGAGATACTAATATTTTGTTGATAAACTCATGTCTTGTTGAATACTGGTTGGTTGGTTGGTTGGGTTTTGTGGAATATCAGCCATTTGTTCCTTTGAGAACTTTTGTAGACAATGACTGAGGTTTAGTGTCAATTTTGGAAGGTTTTTATGTGTTGTCTTCGTTTTCATTCAATCAAGCTGTCAGTTTTCCGATAGTTTTGTTAGTCTTCTTTTAAAATTGGGAATTGTGTTTTGACACTAGTTGAATCTGTTATTTTGAAAGCGAGTCGCTAGTTCAATCTCTTTTTGTGAATCGACGGCAGTTGGGTGTTTTCATCATGCTGTTCGCTAGTTGAAATTTTAAATTCTGCTATTCGTTGTTTTGGAAATTTACTAAGCGTTTTGCTTAGATGTGGCACAAGGCCATATGAAAGGGGCACCCAATGAGACTCGAACTCACTCGTGTGCTGCTATTGGGTGTTTTGGGTTTATTTACTCTACTACCTCACTATATTTTCCGAAATATGGTTAAGACTGTTCGCGACTTTCCAGTTTTTTGTAAACTTCGAGAGACTGTGTTCACTTGTATTCATAGTAGCAGTGGTTTGTCGGTAGAGGAAAGAACAAGTGTTACGGTATGATGCCAGTAAGGTTGTGTTTCTGTGGAAAGGGTAAGATAGAATGTTGCTTGGTAATAGAAGATAGCAGCAGTAGTTATGGTTAAGTTTTGCTGCATATGTTGAACTAACTTCTGTTTTGAGTTTCACGTTGTGAAAATAAGCTATGGAAAATCTTTTGTTTTTTCGTTAAGTTAAATGCGTTAAGCTGTTCATTTTGATGAAGAACCTGGCTTGGGTGTGAAAGTCAAATTTATCGTAGCCATTTTACAAGTCACGTCGTAATTCTCCGGTATAAATGTGTCTCGATCACTGGACTACCTACGTTGTAGAATCGTCCGTGAGCGAAATTTTCCACCACGAACCGAAACTATTTTCGTTATCATTAATTCTTTGAGTTATTTCGGAGATGTTATCTGACTGCTACCTACTGAAATTTAAGCGAAGTATTCCCACTGGCCTAATGAGTAGAGTGTTCGCCAATGGTCTGGGAGACCGGGGTTCAATCCCAGGTCGAGTCATAACAAAAACTCAAAAAAATGGTACTTAATACCGCCTTGATTAACACTCAGCATTATAAGGTAAGGACCAAGAGTAAAGTGGAGCAATCAAGGGAATGGAGTAGCGCCTCCTCTACATCTCGGTGTGGTAGCTATTAAAAAGGGAGCCCTTGGGTCACCCTCGACAAAGGTCGCAAACTTTTATTCCCGCCCAAATCTGAAGTATTTTAAGTCGGTGGAGAAGCGACCAAAAGATGTAAGTGTTGCCCTCTTTGACTGTTCCAGACACCACCACCTTAGTTTCCCGGCGACACCTAGAAAATTGAACAGTCCAGCTACTTAAAACCGCTCTTTTCACTACAGGAAAAAGTCTTTCTCGCCGATCTAAGTTAAAGAACCATTCAGTTTCGGACCAGCCAGTTCGATCAACGACACTCAGCGTAACAAAATGATCGCTCCAGTGCAGCGACGCCTTGCAACTCAGACCGTATTCCCTGGCATACGAATCATTAGCCCTATGCACTGACAATACAGGTCCGTGTGCAGTGGGCACCGCTCGGATGAATCTACAGCTCTACCAACAGAGACCATTAAAACCACTCTGGATTAATCAACGTTGTCAAATTTATCTCGAAAAATAATTTTGGCAACTTTGTCATTACCTATTATCTTGTTTTGTTACTGTTGTCTTTCCTGTGCCTCTTCACACGTTTTTAAAAGTTTGTAGGGTCGGCTACCAAAGACGGATCGGCAACAAGTTGATTTTTAAAGAATCTATCTATATGCTTCCGAACGTTGATTGTTTATCGCACGGAAGATTTTTCCTTTCGATTTAGAATATATTTTCATCTCACATCATAAGGTCATCAATTTGTGGGATAGGATCGAGAGGGATAAGATCGGTTGGGATTTGGTATCGATGACTTGAAGGTTTGTCTTCGTATATTTGTCGTATCTAAAAATCAAAACTCACTGCCACAATTATTAGAGAACAAAAACACAATTCGGATACTTATAGCAAATATAAATACGTGGTCCATTCAATAAGTTTCCAGACTTTTTTGTACAGGCATTTAAAATTGTCGTAGACTCTTGAAAATTTACTATATTATTGCTATACATATTATAAGATGACTGACCAATTTTTATGATTCCAGGTTCAAATTAACAGCTACAGCAGGAATTGGAATAAATTCTACTAAAGCCTGATTGTCACAGCTGGTAAATTTCAAAAATACAATCTGGACATGAGAACTCTTTAGAAGAACGATATGCAATAAAATTATATTTAAAACTTGGAAAAAAATGCCACAGAAACATATGGAATGCTTCAGACTGCTTTTGGAGCATCTTGCATAAATAAATCATCAGTTTTTGAGTGGCATAAGAGATTCAAGGAAGGCAGGGAGTCTGTGAGGGATAATGAGAGGTGTGGGAGGAGTAAGGAAGTCAATACACCAAAGTTGATTGGCTAAAGGGTAAGGGATAGGGTTACTATGTTGAGGTTTTAAGGGAGTTCAGGTAGAGATTCTTTGGAAAGAGGCTAGCCCTCTTGAAATCGGGTCAGTGGCATTTCCACCAGGGCAACACACCAGTCTACAAGTCCATCCTTGTCACAGACTATTTGACCACGATGGGCTCCAAGACAGTTCCTCAGCCACGCTATAGTCCAGACCTCGCTCCCTGTGACTTTTGCTTATTCCTTAAGATCAGAAGTTGTTATGAGACAATTGAGGAGATGAAAGAGGCTGTGACGAAGGTCACTGACACGCTCACACAAGAGGACTTCCATGGGGCCTTCCAGCATAAGTTGTTGGAACGGTACAACAAGTGCATTGCAGCCGGAAGAGATTACTTCGAAGGGAACTAAAGTTTCACGTGTGTACTATCAATAAAAGTGCCCATACGAAAAAAGTCTGGAAACTTATTTAATGATCCTTGTAAAGAAATAAAAAAATACAGTGGTTGAATATTTGCTCGTGCTTAACAATATAAAACAATTCACGACAAATTAACAAAATATCTATTATTTTAATGGAATGGATACAGGAATAGTATGAAATACCAAGAGAAAGTCTTATCTTATTTGAAAGTCCTTTATAGAATGAAAATTGTTGTATGAAGACTTGCTGCTATTCGTAATACGATACGAATTTTGTTTGGGCCAAAATTCCCGTTCCTTATCGGGAGACGCACACACTCGTGTGTACTTCTTGTTGTCGACGCTGGAACACACACACACACACACACACACACACACACACACACACACACACACACAGTTTCAACTTTATTGCGCGTTTCATAATACTACTTTGGTCCAGCTACTTAGCGACCATTAGAAGCAGTATTTTGGAAAGCAAGGGATGTAATCCCTAACCAGTAATAATTGTTTCTTATAAAATGAATTCCTGATTATCAAGCAGTCTGATATAAATTGTCCAAAAGAGATCTGCTTATGAGATTTCCAGTGTAAAACATTTAACGAGACATGTGAAATTATTTTGTTAGAGAATTCCTGAGCATTTTTTGTTGTATTTTGACTGTCTGGTCAGACTCCTGTCATAACCTAAAAGTTATAAATAAATTATGGCAATCATAGACCACATAATTTCCCTTGTTTTCCAAGAATTGCTTAGATAACTTCATTGTTCAATCGAGTGGGGCTGTAGAATACACCGACTACTTCTCTGTAGAGGGGTAAGACCCCCCCCCAATGAGTGTCCTGGATATGACACTAAACAATCTGATGGTGAGGTTCCAGTGATGCTGGAGCTTTGGGGAACGCGGAACACCGCTTCAGTGCCATTACTCCCAGGTCGACTCTGGCCCGGAATGGTAGCACCTGATAGGGCCCTATCTATGGGTTAAATAGAACTAAACTGCGTACTTATTGTAAACTGAATTGTTTGAATTAGAACTGTTTGACGAAACTGAATAGCTTGAAATAGAAATGTTTTTGACAAATAAACTGTGTCCTTACATTTAAAATGCGTACTTATGCTAAACTGAAATGTTTGAAATGGAACTATTTTTGACATTAAAACTGTATTTATGCTAAACTGAATAGTTTAATATAGAACTGTTTTGACATAACTGTGTGTAAAGAAAATCTATACTTATACTAACCTGAATTAGCTTAATTATAACTGTTAGAAATGTTTTTGAGTATTAAACTGTGTACTCATGCTAAATTGAATTGTTTGAAATAGAACTGATTATTTGTTTAAAAATGGATTTGGCATTAAATAACCTACAAAGGTTGATATGCCATAAAACCCAAACAACCAACTAAATAACTTCAGGAAAACCAACAACCCTATTTTGATCGGTTTAAAATCATTGGGTGCTTATTTAACGCATTCCATAAAAAAATGTGCTTTTCTTATTCAAATGTTTATATTTTCTCTTTCATATTTCTAGCCCCGTCGGTACAGTTTAAAATACGCTGACTGTATAATATGCAGAAAGGTAAGACCCCCACCCACAAAAAATGTGGTGTCTTGAGTATGACAATAAATTGCATCTTATGGTAGGGCTCCATTTCTGGAGATCAGTCGTAAATCTTTATTGCTATTATTCCCAGGTCAACTCTGAACCAGTTTAGGTCCCATCTGTAGGTGGAATTGGTCTGTTTAAAAATTATTTGTATTCGACCAGAAAAAAAATTCTTTAGAAGCAATTGCACAAAAAAAGGTAAATGCGTAAGTGCAAAGCTCTAGACATGAAATAAACCAAAACGGGTTGAAATG
>OY757922.1:97046018-97121018 GCA_963585895.1 Sepioteuthis lessoniana | reverse complement strand
TTTAGAGGGAATCTTAATGAAAAAAACCCAAAACAAAAACAAAGACCGAGAATTGGTCAATTTGATTAAAGCTTTACTTGCTTGCCAACAGAGTAAAAACTATAATCAAACTTAAGGAAACTAGCTCTCTACTAGGAAAGTAAAAGACGAGAAAGGGACAGGGTGAGAGATACTTGGTTTCTTTTTTTAATGGAATATAAACTTTCGTGGGTTATTTAATGCCGAAGTCATCCTTGTAGAACTGCAATGGTACTATTCAACCTATATGAGGGAATGAGGATGTTCATACCTTTCCCAAGGGCATTAGTTGTTTTATGTTTCGCAGTATATCAAGCCTTGTGGGTTATTTAAGGCCAAATCATATATATATATATATGTGTGTGTCTCTCTGTGTGTGTGTGTATGTGTGTGTGTGTGATTTGTAAACGAATTGTTAGTAACTTTTTAAACGATTTTGTTTAGTTTCTTTATTTAATGTCTTATCAACTTTCACGTACAATTTAAGCTGATTGATACCTTTCCCAAGGATCATTAGTTCGTAAGTGAAAGTAATGGTGTGACTGGAGATCGAACTCAGTACGTTACCCTCAGGAAGTCTCATGAAAACCGGTTTTCAACGAGGCATTTATCCCCCACTTTAAACATTATTGCAATTCAATTTGTTTTAGATGAACTATTATTTTCGTTAGGTTATTTTTTTTGTTATTTAATGACGCATGAACTTTCGCGGGCTAAGAACACCTGTGATACTTTTTAAGCCACGGCTGGAGAATAAGGAGATCATATCTTTCCTTTGGGGAATTAGTCCGAAAGTGAACGTTATAGCACAAGTAGAGTTTGAACTCGCTTACTTCGACGCTGCAGTTCAGTATTTTAGCTATTACATGAGTTAGAGCATATTTGTTTGCACATAGTCAAATTGTTTTATGTATTACTATTTAATATAAGTAATTCTATTCAAGTATTCCTATGTAATATAAATAATTTGCACTCAGTTGTATAGCCTCAAATAAATAGTAATCCTAGATAAATGATTGAACAGGCCTATTTGACCCACAGATGAGACCCTAACAGGTACTTCCGATCCTAGTCAGAGTGAAACCGGGAATAATGGCAATGATGGGGCACTCCACGTTCTCCAAAGCTAAAAGATAGTTTCGTGTCAAACCCAGACCACTGGCTCAAGGAAGCGGGTGTCTTTCTCCTCTGAAAAAGTGCAGTCGGCGTATTTTACTGACCAACCGAAAGAGTGGTTAAGGGTTATTAGTATAAAAGGTAAAGTAATGGCGTGACTGGAGTTCGAACTCGCTTTTTTACTATGCAACAGTTCAGCACATTAGCCACTACACCCCTGGGACCACCCAGTGAAAGAGAAAGAGATAGATAGAGAGTATATGTATGTATCTGAGAGACAGAATGAAAGAGAGAAAGAAAGTGTGCTTGTGTCAGAGAGAGAGAGAGAGAGAGAGAGAGAGAGTTGGATAAAGAGATAGAATTAAAGGTAGAGAAGAAAAATAAAAGAAATGTTATGAGTGAAAGAAAAAGAGTAAAAGTTAAAAGAGAAAGCAAAAGATAGAATAGAGATAGAGAGAAAGAAAAAGAGGGAAATACAAAAAAAAAATAAAAAAATAAAAAGAATTGACTTAAGAGTTGGGAAAGAGTTCGAAAAGGAAATATAAAAATTAATGAATAAATGGATAAAATAAAATAAAACCAATAAACAAATTTAAAAAATGATACCAAGCATTTTCCCTCTCATACTCGCACTGATAACGACACATGATACGCGGCAAATATTAACTTGCTTTCATTCAACTTGCTTTCATTCAATCCAACGACTTGAATTTCGCTAATTGAAAATGAGTTACAATCTGACATCGAACAATTGCCACTGAAGTTATTTTTGCTAAAGTTATCTTAAATTTTCGAAGCGAAATAGCTGACCTTCTGAATTTAGCCATCACAGTTGGCTGTGTTTTCTAAAAATTATTCGCATCAACTGGCTATGTTTGCCAAACCTTTTCACAACTAATGGTTGTGTCTCTCAAACCTATTTACAAGAGTTGGCTGTGTCTCTCACCTATTCACAACAACTAATGGTGTCTCCCCTAACGTATTCACAACAGTTAACTGTATCTGCCTAGCCTGTTCGCAACAGCTAGCTTTGTTTCCCGAACCTTTTCACAACTGTTGACTGTGTTTCTTACAACTATTCAAAACAGTAGACTGTGTCTCCTAAACCTATCTGCAACAGTTGACTATGTTTCCCGAAACTTTTCGCATCAGTTGACAGTGCCTATCAAGACTGTTCGCAACAATTGAGTGTTTATCTGGAACCATCTGTGCCTCGAAACTTTTCGCAATAGATGGCTGCTTTTCACGAACCAAGTCTCAATAACTGACCCTAATTCCAGAACTTATTTGTATCAGTTGGCTGTGTCTCTGACACCAGTTCGCATTAATTGGCAGTGTCTCCCAGACCTGGTCGCAACACTTGGCTGTGTCTCACAACCTCATTCACAACAGTTGGCTGTGTCTCCCGGACCTGGTCGAAACAGTTGGGGTGTCTCCTGGACCTGGTTGCAATAGTTAGCGGTGTCTCCCGGAGCTGGTAACAACAGTTGGCTGTGTGTCCCGGACTGAGTCGCAACATTTGGCTTTGTCCCCAACCTCATTCGCAATAGTTAGTTGCGTGTCCCAACCACATTTGCAACAGCTGACAGTTGTTTTGTACCCCATTTGCTTGTCGATGATTTAATTCAAAATTGTTTGGTATCAAATAATTTTGGTACTTATTTTTTACATTTTAAGCAATTCGCACTGAACACTTTCGCATATTTGAACGTTTACATTGAAGTGAATTTTTAAATCAGAACATTTTATTATAAGTATGGTTATAATTTACCGAGCCATCGGCCTGCTGAGTAGAATGTTCGCTAATGGCCCGGGAGACCGGAGTTCAATCTCAGGTCGAGTCATACCAAAGACTCAAAAATGGTACTTGATACTGCCTTGCTTAACACTCAGCATTAAAAGGTAAGGATCAAGGATAAAGTCGAACAAACCAGGGAATGGAGTAGCGCCCTCCCTTGCACCTCTGTGAGGTAGCTGTTGAAAAGGGAGCCTTCGGGTCACTCTCGACGAAGGTCGCCAACTTTACTTTTATTGTTATAATTCAGAACTTCGTATATCATTACTTTGACATTTTCTTATTTATACTGGAATTTCGAAGAAAACATTGTATTTTTTCCTTTTTATCCAAGATAACAATTTCTTATCTGCGTGTTCTTGGGTATACAAGTGACGGCTTTCTTGTTTTTGAGAATCGTTTTGGTTTTTGTACAGAACATGTAGTCAACTCATTGAGTGATATTGTATCTTCTGAATTAAATTTTATTTTATTTCTAAAGTAAAACAAAAAGAAGAGAAAGCGTTTAACATTCTATTTCCATTTGTAGCAAAACTATATGACGTAATAAGTATTCGCTATTTATTTTTAGGAATAACGTATTTCCGAGAAAATGTTTATGTAAATTTCTATTCTTCCGCCCTCTATTTCATTTTTCTTTTTCATCACTTCTTTTATCTTTTCTCTTCCTTTCTTTTTCTTCACTTCCTTTATCCTTTCTCTTCTTTTCTTTTTCTTCTCTTCCTTTATCCTTTCTCTTCTTTTCTTTCTCTTCACTTCCTTTATCCTTTCTCTTCTTTTCTTTTTCTTCACTTCCTTTATCCTTTCTCTTCTTTTCTTTCTCTTCTCTCCATTCATCTTTTCTCTTCTTTTCTTCTTCTTCTCTTCCTTTATCTTTTCTCTTCTTTTCTTCTTCTTCTATTCCTTTATCTTTTCTCTTCTCTTCTTTCTCTTCACTTCCTTTATCTTTTCTCTTCTTTTTCATCACTTCTTTTATCTTTTCTCTTCCTTTCTTTTTCTTCACTTCCTTTATCCTTTCTCTTCTTTTCTTTTTCTTCACTTCCTTTATCTTTTCTCTCCTTTTTTTTCACTTCCTTTATCTTTTCTCTTCTTTTCTTTTTCTTCTCTTCCTTTATCCTTTCTCTTCTTTTCTTTCTCTTCTCTCCATTTGTCTTTTCTCTTCTTTTCTTCTTCTTCTCTTCCTTTATCTTTTCTCTTCTTTTCGTTTTCTTCTATTCCTTTATCCTTTCTCTTCTCTTCTTTCTCTTCTCTCCATTTATCTTTTCTCTTCTTTTCTTCTTCTTCTCTTCCTTTATCTTTTCTCTTCTTTTCTTTTTCTTCTCTTCCTTTATCTTTTCTCTTCTTTTTTTCTCTTCCTTTCTTCTTCTTCTTCTTCTTCTTCTTCTTCTTCTTCTTCTTCTTCTTCTTCTTCTTCTTCTTCTTCTTCTATCTTTTCTCTTCTCTTCTTTCTCTTCTCTTCCTTTATCTTTTCTCTTCTTTTCATTTTTCTTATCTTCCTTTATCTTTTCTCTTCTTTTTTTCTCTTCCTTTCTTCTTCTTCTTCTTCTTCTTCTTCTTCTTCTTCTTCTTCTTCTTCTTCTTCTTCTTCTTCTTCCTTTATCTTTTCTCTTCTTTTCTTCTTATCTTCCTTTATCTTTTCTCTTTTTTCTTTTTCTTCTCTTCCTTTATCTTTTCTCTTCTTTTCTTCTTCTTCTTTTCCTTTATCCTTTCTCTTCTTTTCTTCTTCTTCTCTTCCTTTATCTTTTCTCTTCTTTTCTTCTTCTTCTCTTCCTTTATCTTTTCTCTTCTTTTCTTATTCTTCTCTTCTTTTATCTTTTCTCTTTTCTTTTTCTTCTTTTCCTTTATCTTTTCTCTTTTTTCTTTTTCTTCTCTTCCTTTATCTTTTCTCTTCTTTTCTTCTTCTTCTTTTCCTTTATCTTTTCTCTTCTTTTCTTTTTCTTCTCTTCCTTTATCTTTTCTCTTCTTTTCTTCTTCTTCTCTTCTTTTATCTTTTCTCTTTTCTTTTTCTTCTTTTCCTTTATATTTTCTCTTTTTTCTTTTTCTTCTTTTCCTTTATATTTTCTCTTTTTTCTTTTTCTTCTCTTCCTTTATCTTTCTTCTTCTTCTTCTTCTTCTTCTTCTTCTTCTTCTTCTTCTTCTTCTTCTTCTTCTTCTTCTTCTTCTTCCTTTATCTTTTCTCTTTTTTATTATTATGTAGCAGTTTGGAATTTTGGAAGAATTATGCCCCGAATTGTTATTGAAAATAACACCGATATGCACTCATGCACAGACACACACATACACACACGCACACATACACATTCGTGCGCACACACACATACATACATATCTATCAGTATATGTTTTTCTATGTTATTTTTAAAAATCATATATACATATATATATTATATAAATTTCTATATATTTGTTGTATATATATGAAACATATATATGTTACATACATATTTTTTTCAATAATG
The DNA here is from genome assembly GCA_963585895.1 of Sepioteuthis lessoniana. Taxonomy (NCBI): domain Eukaryota; kingdom Metazoa; phylum Mollusca; class Cephalopoda; order Myopsida; family Loliginidae; genus Sepioteuthis; species Sepioteuthis lessoniana. The sequence continues at coordinate 97,115,630 of OY757922.1, read as the reverse complement.
TTTAATATTTAATCGCCTTTTCTTTTCAAGTGAATGACGTTTCTGTACCTGAAAAGAAAAAAAGCGAAAAAAGAAAACAAACAAAAATCAAAAACAAACAAACAAACAAACAAAACAAAGAAAAAGAAAATATAAAACATAAAACATTGAATTTTGAGATGTTTCTAAACTTTCAGTTAAGTTTTGAGAACGTTCGAACGAGAATTGGTTGAGTTATTAATTTACGAAATTATAAAAAAAACTTTCCTGAAACACTCAGTACAATGTATTTCCTGATCTCATTTTTCTAAACATTGGCTTTTTTACAATATTTGTTGTCAATTAAACATTTGTAACAAATGCTTACAAACGGTAGTTGTGACTATTAAAGATAAATCCACCAACAGAAAAAGAAGTTAAATTTTTGGTTATATTTTTTACCTTTTTGTTCCGTAAAAAATATTTGTAATGTCAGTGAGTATCACTTAAGAGATTAAAATATTTTTGTGAACGAATTGTTTGTCCTAAGTAAGCAGTATGGTTATGTAATTATTTGATATATCAAACAGAAAGTTTAACCTATAAAACTAATTTGCAACGTTTAATTGAAAGTAGATAATTAGTTTAGTATGATAAAATAATCGTTTTTATTCTGAAGTTTGGAAATTTATTTCTGTACCATTAGTTACATTTGGCAGCAAAATAGCTTCCTGCTGATTATTCTATATTGTTCGACATTCCATTTTCATATGATGAACAACTTTTATTTAAAAAAAAAAATACTTCATTTATTTGCGTAAAACCTTCCGTATTCTGGAAGCTCAACATCAATTCATTTAGTTGTTTATATATATTTACCAACCCTTCCGCTCGGTCAGGATGACACAAGGTCAATTTTTAAGCGGAGTTTAACAGGCTTGAATTCAGAGTTTTCCTTCTCCTCGACTAGTTGCCTTACCAAGGCTGAAGAGCCTAGTCTGCCCTACTATTTACCCATAGCTGGAGGGAGAATAATTGGATTCATACCTTTCTCAAGGGTATAAGTGCTATGGGAAATGCAATCATTCTCATCCAGGATTTAAACTCGTATAGCCGTGTCCATTTCCTACGATGATAACCATTACACCACGGGCACCTCCATTTGGTTGTTTGTAGACGACTGACAAACAAACTCATCCCTATTTTTGATTGTTGAACTGTATCATTCCTTATTCTTTTTTTACAAAATGAATAACAACAAATAAAACCTGAATGAGTATCTCAGAACGTTAGGATCGGAGCTTAGAATATGCTGGCTGTATTCTCTATTGAGAATTAAGACCCCACTCCCTAAAAGCGGGATGCCCTGCGTGTGACACAACTGCGTCTGATGGAGAGGCTTAAATTCAAGGTATCTAGGAAGTGTGGAGTACGTCTTTATTACCATTACTCCTCGGTCTACTCTGATAGGGAGTTGTACTACATATTAGAATCTCATTTGAGAGTCAAATTGATTAGTTTTAAAGTTAATCGTATTCGATAAGCCCCGAAGAGATGACTACACCAAAAATGCAAATATTACCTTACAATGAACGCGATTCCTTAACTTCTAGGCATAGAATAACCCTCGACGAATTGATATGTCATCAATATCAATGAATAAATCAATCTGAATTTTAGGGTATCGACTTCTACGCAAGCATTATATATTTTTAACTGAGTTGTTTTAAGTACTTCTGCGCAGCATTCAGTCATTTTATATTAACATTGTTGTTAAAAATAACATGTCGGGCATAAAATGGAATATTAAAAGTCACTAAACCTGTGAACAAAGACAGAATGAATCAAGTAAAAAAATGGTGGGAAAAATCAAAGTTAGAATGAAAAATTGCTGTAATTTTGTCTATGGGGCTAAGAATACTCTAACTGCATCTCCTGTGGAGGTATAAGACTCCACTAAAAGAAGAGGTGTCTTAGATTCGATGCTAAACTGCATTTAATGGTGAGGTTCCAGTTCCGGTGATCTGGGGAATGTGGAGTACCTCTTTGTTAACATTACTCCCAGGTCCACTCTGACTCGGAGTGATAGTACCTGTTAGGGTTAAATCTATGGGTCAAAGTCCTTTACTAAGGATTATCATTACTATTATTATTATTAGAAATCATACAACTGCTATTTTGTGGGATGTTGCTTCCAGGATTTGTTAAATATAGCTCGTAGCATTCTTGTGCAATTCACGTTTAGATTTTTCTCGATGCGTCTAATCAGCGTCCATGTAGTGCTTCCATTGAGTAGAAATGAAACGACTGCTGGTTGGAAAAAAATACGGCCACCTCCCTCCCATCTCTAAAGCCATCCAAATAAGACGAACAAGACGTGCGGAACACTCCTTGAGAAGTAAGGACGAACTCATAAGTGACGTTCTCCTTGGGACCCCTTCACACGGTCATGCAAGTGTTGGACGACCGACAAGAGAACTTATCTACAACAGCTCTGTACGGACACAAGAAGTAGTCTAGAAGACCTGCCGGAAGCGATGGATGATAGAGACGGATGGCGAAAGAGATAGATAGATAGAGAGAGAGAGAGAGAGAGAGAGAGAGAGAGAGAGAGAGAATCTGGCAAATCCGTACTAGCAGCACAAGATGATGATGATGATGATGATTTGAAACCATAAAGCTGTGATCAAATTAGGTTGGTTGGTTGGTTGGGTTTTATGGTATATCAACCTTTGTAGGTTATTTAATGCCAAATCAATTTTTATACGAATAATCAGTTCAATTTGAAATTATTCACTTTAGCATACAAAACAGTTTCATTTCAAACAATTCAGTTTTGCATAAGAACACAGTTTAAATCCAATTACACAGTTTGAATATCAAAAACATCTTTATTTCAAGTTATTCAGTTTCGTCAAACAGTTCTAATTTAAACAATCCCGTTTATAATAAATACGCAGTTTAAATATTAAAACAGTTCTCTTTCAAGTAATTCAGTTTAGTTCTATTTGACCCATTGACCCTATCAGGAGCTACTACTCCGGGCCAGAGTGGACCTGGGAGCGATTGCAATGAAGGGGTACTCCGCATTCCCCAAAGCTCCAGCATTACTGGAATCTCACCATCAGATTGTTTAGTGACATATCCAGAACACTCGTTATGGGATCTCACCCCTCTGCAGAAATGCAGACGGTATATTCTACTACCCCAGCCGACTCGGCAAGTGCAAATTATATTACATTTAATCGAAAGAAAACAATTGATTAATATTGAATAGACGTATTACTGAAATACTTGAAAACATTTGATTGTGAGCAAACAAAAGCTGAATATTTGATAGAATTATTAGTGTTTGGAATAGTTGAAACCGTTAAACTGTATGAAAATAAATAATTAATATTAAAAAGAATTATTATGATTTGATTGGAATACTTAAAACCATTTAATTGTGTGCAAATAAACGATCTCTAAAAAGTCCTTTAAAAATAAAGTTACCCACAAACTATTCTCTTACAAATCATATATATAAAAACAAGATTTGACATTAAATAACCCACAAGGCTTGATATACCATAAAACACCAAGCAAGCAACCAACGCATCTCTGGGTCAAATAAAATTTTAAAATTATTCATATTCGAAAGGAACGCAATTCCCTAACCTATTGGCATGAAATAGCCGTAGACATGTAGACTTACTGTTAAAATCAACCATATCGTTAGTGATTGAAAAGTTTCTATGAAAAAGTGAAAAGTTTTAATATGCTTATATAATAGTTTGGTGTTTATTTGTTGCTTAGTTTAATTAAGCTAATTGACATCATAAAAGAAGTTCATTTCGGAGAGAAATTAATATTGAATCAAGATATTTTGAACATATAAAATAAATAATAAGAAAGGTTAAGAAAAAGTTTATGACAGTAGACTGGGAGAGTTTGGAGGTGTTCTTCTGTAATGGCTTTTAAAGACAATAGAGAATTGTAGACACAATAATGTATATATGTGCATACATCAAGAAAGAATCAATTACTGATTTTTGGAGTTTGGTTGACGAAGTGAAAAGCATTCTTTTTGCAAAAAACACTAAGAAATGTCGCAACTGTCAATGATATTGTCATAGCAATATAATTAGGAACGCCGATCGTTGTAAAGTTTTAAAAATGTGGGAACGAAAAATGGGAAAAACACAAAACAAAAACAAAAAAAAAAAAAACAAAAGAAAAAAACAAAAAAAAAACCCAAAAAAAAAACAACAACAGAGAACAACATCAAAAGTTCGGAATTATATTTCGGTTGACCATGTTAAAAGAGGTCAGTTATTTTGCATGTCTTTTTTTTCCATCGTTGTGTATCGGCATTGTATTCTGAAAAACCTCTGCACAGATTAATAAAGGTGAAAAAATGGAGAAATTTTAATACGATAGAAACAGAATAATGGCTGCTGCGGTGAACACTATTCATTGACGAATTCGAGTATACCGCATATTATTTGGTGCTGGTAGTTTTTATGCTTCGAGTTTCCAACAACAATAAGTTTGATTTTATATAAAAAAAACAAGGCAGACTGCATCGCCTTCTGTTGTCAAACTATCGGTAAGAATTGATAATCGAATATGTCCCATGCCACACTCATATTATGGTGAAAATTTAATTTTCAGAATATTTTCATTGGGGTCGTATCGTATGTATATATCAGAAAACTTCTCATTATGGTTATATATATATATATATATATATATATGAATTATTCAGTCAGTGTCCAAGGACAGTAGGTGTGGATTATCGTTTTACATAGAATATATGAGGGTAATCATATAAATCTATGAGAGTGCTCAATGTATGGCTATTGTTAGTTCCCTAGGGTAGAACAAAATTCACATTCAGAGCGTATATAGTGCAATTAAATGGAGACTCAAACTCGGTTAAGCCGTCATAATAAATTTATTTCGGCGGAGAATATTGTTGGTATATTGTTTTCTGATTTTTAATTTATTTTTTAATTTCTTTAATTTTCCAATTTATTTTCTGAATACGAACTGTAACTCCTCATTCGCATCACATCTCTGGGACAATACAGAGCAAGTAAAAAGAGTCATCTGACGAGACGGAGAATATACCAACAATATTCTCCGCCGAAATAAATTTATTATGACGGCTTAACCATGTTTGAGTCTCCATTTAATTGCATATATATATATATTTAATCATACACCCCCCCATATATATATATATATATATATATATATATATATTACACAGTCATCAGGAAGCATGCTGAGTGTAATAGCTATTCTTGTGAGAAATGAAATCAGCAGCCCATTTTCAAACCTTGAGCGAGGTTATTTGAGTTTCCCTTTCCGCTAATACTCTGGAGTCCTCCGTCCAGCTATGGGTAAACAAGTCTAGGAGAAGGAAAAATCTGAATTCCGTTTAAAAATCAAACATGTATCGCATTCTACTCATTGGGGAGAGGTTGAATAAATTCAATAATCACAATCATCAGACGGGAGGATGTAGGATAAAAAATATATGGATAACAAGATCAACTATTATATATGCAAGAAGATTAAGTGCAGTACTGATAGAAACAAATGTGTAGTGCGCAGAGCCGGAAGTAAAAAAAATTGAGGATGGGGATGAATAATTATTGAGTGCAGTAACATGAATGCAAATAGGACTTCAGTGCGTAGTTATTGAGAATTGTATGGAGAAGAACCAACCATCATGGAATGATACTAAAGTACTTAAATCAATCACTAATAATGTTTGTATAATTACAAGGTGAAAAACATATAAAGTCAAATATGATAAAAAAAGAAGATAAATGAGCGAACAATAAGAATTAATGTGTGAGGGGTAAATGTGTGAGGGGTAATGTGTGAGGGGTAAATGAAATCAGCACTGATTAAAAAAAAAACAAACAAACAAAAAATATAAAAAAGAAAACGAACAAAAAACAAAAACGAAACAAAACAAAACAAAAATGAAGCAAAGCAAAACAAAACAAGCCGTTAGATGTGCCATTATGATGTATTTGGCACCTCTCATTTGGAGGAATGGAAAGTCAGATATAGGTTTGAAAAAAGAAAGTTTGTTTTTACGTTTAATGATTCTGCTTACATGAAAAAACAAATTATCAGGGAGGATAGCGCCAGATATTGTATAATATTAATGCTTCAGAGTAAAAGAAAAAAAAAAAAAAAAAACTAAAATTGACTGTAAATCTTAATCAGATGCCATATCAATTAAGAAAAACTTGGATTTGTGTCTACACTAAGTAAGTAATTCACTTTTTGCTTTCAAACATAAGTATCTATTTTTTTTCTTTTGCAAAACACCAATTAAATAGAGAGCCATAAGCAGAATAAGCGTTAGAACGCTTAGCAAAAGACCATTTAATTTGTGGCGATTGACTCTCCTTGTCTTTGATAAGTCAATGGTGTTTTAACAAGGAAGTTACTATGTTCATACTTTCGATTAGAAAGATGATCTGATTTTGAAGTTATTTTGCTTCAAACCAATATAAACTTTCCCGCTTTAGCAAAGTTTATAGAGGCTTTATAAACCACTGTAACAGTGCATAAATATTTATTTCGAGACGAGAGTTTATTTTACTCACGTGTGACTTCGGGGCAGTCTGGCACTTGTCCCCTCGCAAAATAAGTCCTAGTCAAGACTCCTGTTTCTGGCATAAAGTAACTGGCAAATAATGTGGGGGTTAATTTGCGGCTAGACTCATCCCGACGCTGGCAAGGGGGATTCCAATTTCACTTTACATACCCCACCAGGCCCCTTCGTTTTCCTACCCCCTCGGATAACGGAAAACATGGACTTCTAGGTTAAGATAAAATATTATTCACTGCAGTCGGAAATTTCAATTTCCTGTATAATGTTTTTAAGGTGAATAAGACATTTAGCGAGAATAAATTGAAGCGAATGAAGCTGAAAAAGATATATGCAAAAGAAAGCAACTCGACCGATAAACAACATAACGAATAGATTTCAACATAAGTGGACATTTAAACTATAACAAAATTTTAATAGGTGAGGACCAAACAAATATTTAAGGTGCCGGCTATATTACACCAGCTGACAGTCTTAAACACAAATGTCTCTCTTTCTTCTTTTTTTCTTTTCTTTCTTTCTTCTTTCTTTCTTTCCTTTTAAACAACCGGCTTTATCAAGCCAGGTCGGCAGTGTGACACACGAATGTCTCTCTTCTTTTTCCTTTCTTTCTTTTCTTTTCTGCAAGCATATAATTCTTTATATTTTTTTTTCTTTAACTTGAGAGAGTGCATATAATTTCAATATTTAGGAAGGGTAGAAGGAAAAACAGTTTTAAGTTGTACTTAGCTTTTTTTTAAGGGTTGACTTCGCAGATTACTTTCTTTTACGGGCGAGCGGCATTCTGTAAACCTGGCTGAAGGCACTGTTATCTTCTGTCCAAAGATTCTGTTCCACTCTTTCCCCGGAGCAGGCTGTAAATCAACGTCTTTATCCGTCGATTTCTCTCCTCAAACTCAAAATCCCCTTCCAAATTTCCTCTGACGAAAAGGTCCTGCTTTCGGCGCTAAAAGCTTTGACCATTCATTTGGCTCCTTCCTCCTTCTCCACCTCATCCGGTCATGCTACTCAATGACCTACATTCCCTTCTTCGTCCAACCAATGTGGGGTTACGGAGTACAGATAGCTTTGACCTGTATTCTAACTACCTCAGTAGTCAGTCGCTGGGCTTGTTAGTTCAAACACAGAAGGGGAAGGGAAATTAAATCTTACTTCTCCCCTCTCAGGGGCATACCACGTCACACCACGTCATCAGCGAGACAGGCCCCATTAAAAGCGAGACTGGCCCCATTAAAGTGGCATAGTGGCTAACGTGTTGGACAGTCACATCGTAGTAAGCGGGTTCGAACCCCTGTTGCGCCATTACGTCCACTTTTAGACTAATACCCTTAGGAAAGGTATGAACTTCCTTATTTCTCCAGTTATGGATTAAATTGTACTGCTCTTAATGGCTTCGGCATTGAATAACCCACAAAAGTTGATATGCAATTAAATAAAGAAACCAAACGAAACCATTTGAGGAGTAAGTCTCGCCGATACGGCAGTATCCACCAGGTTTATGTTAAGCATTCTGGTATTTGGGAGCTAATTAAGTTATAAATAGTTGTATATATGAATATCAGCTCTTAAAGGAATTTCTTTTCAACAACTTCCTGAACGCGTTAAACCCTTGGAAATATTTATCCACCAATTTAAGGAAGGTAGTAGCCACGTTAGACGTAATGTTAGAACTATTTGGTGGATGAAACAAAATGATACGTTGACTTTTAGTAGTTTTTGTTTTTTTCATTTTTTTTATTGTATGATTTAATACGGAATTCCCAAGAGAATGTTCATGATTGGGTTAAGCGTTTTTGGATATCGTTTCATTGATTGAATTAGTAAATCGTCTGCTAGAAATAGACTAATTGATGTGTTGCAAAACAATTTGAGAATGGTTGAAATTGACGTTTATACGTGGGTCATTCAATAAATAAAAGGAATTCTCTTTCTTTTTTTAAAACAAAAGGAAAATAATAGATTTTCCCATGAATGTAAACTTTGCGTTGTTTGTAGCTAAAATTATTTCACCTCACAGAAATATTAGTTTTCAGTCTATTCAAAATGGCTGCAAATCAAACAGAATGCTTTAAGTTTGAACAGAGGTCTTTCATCAAATTTTTGAGACGTGCAAACCATGTGAAATTTATAGATGAATATGTGATGGGTACGGAGAAGTATATTTTAGTTAAAAACGTTTGCAAATGAAATAAACATGGATTTGCCACTCCGAGCCTGAGCCCAAAAGACAGTTCCTGGAATGGAAACACACTTTGTCTCCGGTAAAGGAAAAGTTCTCGGCTCAGTTGTAAGTAAAGAAGGTCATACTGAGAGTGTTCTGAGACATCAAAGAACCCGTTGCTATTGATTTCTTTGAAAAAGTTACAACTGCGAACAGTGCTTCCTTCTGCCGACAAATTATTTATTGAATAATCCCTCGTATATTCACAAGAATATTGTAAACCTTTCTGTAAAATCCGTTGGAAAAGTTGAAATTAACTTCGAGAAAATCAACATTTTTTGGGACCGAAAAGAAGAGCAATAATTATGGGACTTTCCCGACTCTATCATTTTGCCTCGGATTGGAATTCCGATTGATCACCAGTCCGTGATCCCGATACACATCGATATCATTTATGTGAAATAAATTGTTTAATTCCCAAAGCAAGTAGAGTTCACGTTTCAGTAACATCATATGCATCCATGGCAATGTCATAATTGGGATTGGTTTTCTTAGTCCTATATATATATATATAGGATGTTTCAATATACATGGGACCCATATGACTGTTAATAACTTTACTAATAATAATGTAGTGTTCTTTTTTGTTTCAGATTTGTAAATAGAATGCAATAACAAAGATTCGATCACAATGCCTTGGACAAGAGAGGGAAAAATATTTTACACCACTATATATTTGGAGACAAACTCATTAAAAATCATTAATATATATATATATATATATATATATATATAAGGTCTCAAAATAGATGCAACCCATATATTTATATATATATATATAGGGTGTCTCAGGCTACCTAAATATATAGAGGGTGTCTCAAAATAGATGCAAACCATTAATATGATAATGATATATTACTGACAATCGCAATGGCGGTCATTTGGAACACGTCCTGGAAAAAATGCATCCTTTCAGCTAGAAACATCAAATCAATGTTTTTTTAATTGTTGTATCAGCTTCCAGGATAAGCAATCTTTTTTTAGTTTCTTATCTCTGTAATAAATCATTATCATATAACTGGGTTGCATCTATTTTGAGACACCCTATATATATTTAGGTAGCCCGAGACACCTTTGTATATATATATATATATATAGTCATCCACAGACAGACTGTTTCGTTCTATCAGAACCCATCAGTGTGGCTAGACACGTAGGACGCTCGAAGCCGGGATCGAAACCCATCCAACTTTACGTTAGACTAAGTCTCAGACCGCTCCGCCAACAAGCGTACCACGTTGGCTAAGGGAATTTTTAAGGTATTTATGCAGCAGCAGCCGTTTGTTTACATTTTTATATCCTATCGGCTACCAGAATGCTCAATTCTTTCGAAGAGCTTTGCATTATACGAGCGGCGGCCGAAAATTCCTTCGCCAGGGAGCTCAACCCCCATATATATATGTGTATAAATGGGTTGCATCTATTTTGAGACCGTATATATATATATATATATATATATATATATATATATATGTGTTTATTAATGGGTTGCATCTATTTTGAGACACCCATTTTATATGTGAACCAAAGTGAAAAGACAAAAAAAAATACTTCTTTTAAGTTTTAAAAAAAAATTTTTTTATTGTTGTTAATTAGTTTTGACCTTCGGTCACAGAAGAAAAAAGTTTTTATAGAAAAAAAAAATTACTTTTTAGGAAAGTTTAAAGTCAGAATGGCATTTTTAAAATTTTTGATTGAATAACTATTGATGTAGGATCAAAACAATTTAATATTAGTCGAACAATACTTCTGGATAAACGGTCACGACTTCAACGAAGATACAAAATTGTCCAATATTCAAAGAATTCAAAAAGTTATAAAATCAATCAATAAATAAATAAAAATAAATAAATAAATAAAAGAAGACAATCGGATAAAAAGTTTGAATACATATGTGCCATTTGGATTTAATATGAAACTTAATCAGTCGACCTTGAAATAAAAATTTGACAACCACAAACACCTTTACAAACAAACTCGACAACGAGTCATTGCTGATTTGAAAGGCCGCCTCTTGAAAATTACACTGGAAAAAATCCATATAAACAAACGAACAAGCCGGTCAAGTTACGACTAATTTGAAACGCACTCCTCCCAAACCTTATTAAAAAAACATGAAAACAGGTGCTCTCACAAAAACACACACACACACACACACACACACACACACACACACACACACACACACACACACACACACACACATCTATATATATACACGTATATATATATATATATATATATATATATATATATATATATATATTGATAACAACTTGATCAGACACCGTTCTTTATCGGATCAATGGATATGCTACGCCAACTGAGCATATATATATATATATATATATATATATATATATATATATATATATATATATATATATATTAGCCTGAACTGATTTCTAGGTACTCCATTGGCTCACGTTTGTCAGATTTAAACCTCACTGAGATTGTATAAGAAATGTAGACCTCAATAAATCTTTACAACTGCAATCAACAACTTTTCTGGATAGATATAGTCATGCAACATCATAGACTTAATGACACGTTACATAGCCGCCATTATTCAAGTGAAGGGAGGCGTTACATGATACTAGAAAAAAATCCATGTACACCAACGAACAAACCGGTCGAGTCACAATTAATTTAAAACGCCCCCCCCAAAGACCTGAATTACAGGGCAATCAGTGAGTATTGAACTTACTAACAATGGTCTGCTATCCGCGCTATTACACTAAATGAAGTACCTAAATACTTGTTTCTAGTTATTTTTCCATGGATACATTGACAAGAGGATGCTGAAAAGTTCTTGGTGAAACCAAGTAAGAATTTAGATTTTCTTCATTGAATTTTTAGAAAAACTTACTGTAACCTAAAAAAACATGTGACAAAAGTGTTGAACTATTGGTTAAATATGCACTTTTCATGGCCTCATGTAATTTCGTCGAGTCGAAAACTTTTCAGTACGTAATGATACATGCAAATTTGTAGTAAAATGTTATAAATGCATGAGTATATTTGTCTATTGGCGAAGATGATCGGGATTAGATTCGGTGATGTGGATAGATAAATCAGAACGAAGTATCTTTTGTAGAAAGATTTCAAGTGTTTTCAACTGTGACCAAAGTCATTCTGGAGGTCAGAAGAACGAGTGGTTGTGGGAGTATGGAAGACGATTTGTGATAATTATTTGGTGTATTCTTATGCTGATCGATAATTCAGTCTACATCGGAAATTGGGTCGTGTTATTAAAGATGAAAGGAAAAAAATCAGTCAAGGGGGATCAGAAAGTTGGAGAAAGAGAGAGAGAGAGAGAGAGAGAGAGAGAGAGAGAGAGAGAGAGAGAGAGAGTAGGTAAGATATGGTAAAGTGTATCCAGAGAGTGTTCAAGGGGAATTACAAAGAAGAAAGATTCGTGTTCATCATTTGATTGAATAAAACTGAATTAAAAATAACGATTTGTGCACTGACATGAATAAAAGTGTATCGATAAGTTGGATGCATAGTTATTGGCAGAATTAATTTTGACCTGAATTGTTCATTGTATAATGTTAATTGTTCATTGTATAATGTTTGATCAATGTAACTTAATATTCACTACTGAATGAAGTGCATTGAAGAAGAAGATTATGTTGAAAAATATTTGTTGTTTGAATTCTTCACGATGAGGTAATTGTAGTTAATGCTTTTTCGGATATAATTTCTTAAAAATCAGGTATTTCTTTATAAAACAGTAAAACGATTATGGATTGAAAACTATCAAGACAATAATAATCTGACATGTCCAGTCGGCTGGTGGAGGGGGGGGGGCTATAGAATACACCAACTGCACCTCTGCAGAGGATTAAGACCACACCCATAACGAGAGTCCTGGGTATGACATTAAAAAATCTGATAGTGAGGTTCCAGTAATGCTTGAGCTTTGGGGAATGCGGAGTAACCCTTCATTGCCATCACTCCCAGGTCCACTCTGACCCGGTGTGGTAGCACCTGATAGGGTTCTATCTATGGGTCAAATAGAACTCTTTGACATTTAAACCGAGTGCAAAGAAATGACAAATGCTTAACTGAATTGTTTGAAATAGAACTGTTTGATCTTTTAAGTGTGTGTGAACGAATGACGAATGTTTAATTGAATTGTTGGTATTGCATAGCAATACTTGGAACCATTTAACTTGTTGACTTATGTTAAATTGAATGGTTTGAAATAGAACTGGTTGATCATTTAACTGTATGTAAGCAAATGATTGATGTTTAATTCTATTGTTAGTGATACGTAGCAATACTTGGAACAATTTAATAGCGTGCAAAAGAATGAGCTTAGGCCCGTTTAAAAATGTTATCAATAAAATGTGTTTACAAATCATATAGATTTAATATATATGCATGAAGAAGTTTTGGTATTAAATAATTTTCGATTGTTGATATGCTATAAACCAAACCTGACATAATGATTTTTGATAAAGTTAATAGTAAGTTGTTTGTCTAAAGGAATATTTTTTCATATAATTTTATGAAATTTATGACAAAATAATGATGCGATTTAAAATATATAATAATTTCCAAGCGTTTAGATGGCTGAGTCATTATTCTTATCTAATATTAATAATTTCCAAGCATTTCTATAACTGAGAAATTATTCTTATCTAAGTAAGTAAAGTTGGCGTCCGAAGTTGAGGGAGAACCAAATGCACCCTTTTCACTAAATACTACACCGAGGTATTGGGGAGGATGCCACTCCTTTCTCTGGATTGCTCCATTTACCCTTGATCAGTACCTTATAATATTAAGCAAGAAGGTATGAAGCACCATTTTTGAGTTTTTGGTATGACTCTAGCTAGGATTGAACTCCGTTCTCCCGGGCCATTGGCAAACACTCTACCCTTTTGGTCAATGGTCCGGTATTCCTATCTAAGACTAATAATTTCCACACGTTAATATGCCTGAGTAATTATTCTTATCTAATACAAGTAATTTGCTCAGAATTGTGTGGTTTCATGTATTCTTTTCTAATACTAATAATTTCCATGCATTTATAATTATCCTTATTTTACAGAAGTAATTTGTTCAGAATTAAATGGTTTCATGCATTTAATACTAATGATTTCCAAGCAATTAAACTTAGTTCAAAATCGTTTTAAACTGGTAAAAACTTTATGCTCAGTTGCGATGCCAATGTTTTAAGAGCCAATGTATTCCTTTTGTTCAAAGTAATTTCTTGAATAAAAAATTCATTATCTCAAACATATCTCTTTAATCCAAAGATGGGAAACTAACAAGCGATATCCATTGAAAATAGTCCCAGTATTTGTGACCAATATCATACAGGCATCGGACTTGAAACCCTTTATCTTGTCTTGAAATCTTATTGAGACCATTGAATTCCTGATTCCTTCCAATTTGCGTCAAATATACGCAAATTACATCATTTTACAGACACAGATGATCTTGTTTTTTTTATATTCTTAGTTTGTTTATAAAGATACCCTGAGATGAAACAATTAGAATTTGTGTCGATTATTTGTACGTAGCCCTTTAAAACATTCCCCTTTTCCCGAAAATATTTTTGATGGAAATAGTCACTAAGTCTGTTTATTTTAGTTTCAATTATATAATGTACCAACAGGGTGACGAAATATCTATGGGCAGTCCATTAAGAATAATATATATATATCATTTATATATAAATTTATACATATATTATTTATTTATATAATATATATATTTAACCAATCAAAACTCTTACCCACCGTGTAATTATGATAAACACACAGGATAAATTGAATGATAAATTTTAAAAGATCATCGAGATTCTTCTAGTAAATGGTTGCCCCGATTCTGAATAATATCAAATTCACAATTTCTTAATTACATAATAATAAAACATTTGAACCTCCAAAGTTTACATCAAAACACCATGGATCGGATGTAGTATCTGTTCTTTATTGATAAGATCTATTTTGCCTGTAATGCATTGTAGGGGTTAGCAAAAAAAAAAAAAAAAAAAAGAAGTAACACCAACACGATCTTTTGGATCTACTGTAGTACTTACTGTCTCGACGACGAGAAGTACGTTCCCCTCCATCCGTAAGGATATTTTGTTTACCCTCCAACTAAACTTAGTTTTTTTAACGCTCCAAATGTTAGTGCGATGTTGACTATGCGGGTATAATAATCCAACGATTAGAGATGAGGATTAACATGTTCCGGGTTCTATCGGTAGGGTATGCACCAATAACACCAGTCGGGCATTTACAGATGCATGAATCCGCCATTGGAGAGAATTTGCTGAATAGAAATGCAATGCCAATTCAATTATTCAGAAACGTTCTTTTGTGTTTTGAACAGGATTCGAATTAAGCACCATCTCAACACATTGGAAGCTGCTCTGATTAATGCACAATGTCCAATTCTGCGGGAGAGAGAGAGAGAGAGAGAGAGAGAGAGAGAGAGAGAGAGAGAGAGAGAGAGAGCTGAAACACAAATTAGAAATATTAGGGAAGTTGCTGACTTGATTTGGAATATCATGAATTTTTTTTTTTTTATCTATTCTATTTTTTGTGTCCTCCCAATTTTAAGTTGATTTTCTTTTAAAAACTCGTTGCCTTCACTTTATCAACAACTGACTTTGAAGAAGAGTCAATTAAAAGACGCATAAATTTTATATTATTTTAATCCATTTTAGTTGTTGTTAAAACCACATTCTCTATTTTACAACTTATTTTACCGTGTTGCTGTACAAAATCTCTCTCTCTCTCTCTTTCTCTGTATCTCGCTCTCTCTCTCTCTCTATATATATATATATATATATATACCAAGTATGTTAGTATAAGAAAATATAACAAGACGACAATAAAGGCACTGTAATTAATGTAAACTATATACTTTTAATTGCTGATGTTTTATATACATATATATATATATATATAACATAAGCAATACACACACACACACACACACACATACACACACACACACACACTAACACACACACATATATATATATATATATATATATATATATATATATATATATATATATAACCAAAAAACGGCTCATTGGTCCAGTGGGTAGAGTGTTCGCCAATGGCCCGGGTTCAGTCCCAGGACAAGTCTAACCAAAGACTTTAAAAATGGTACTTGATACCTCCTTGCTTGACACTCAGTAATATAAGGTACGTATCAAGGGTAAAGTGGAGAAATCCAGCGAAAGGTGTAGCGCCCTCCCCATACACCTAAGTTTAGTAGCTATTGAAAAGGGAGCCTTTGGGTCGCCCTCGACTACGGTCACCATCTTTACTTATATATATATATATATAATAATAATGATAATAAATGAATATACATTATATTTTCCATGGATTAAATATATATAATAATATATATTCATTTATTAGCATTATTATTATAATAGCTCTATCATAGATATTGAGCACTCTCCATATTATATTGCACTTGGTTCAACACATAACCACATAGTGATTTACTGACGACCAACACTCTCATAATATATATATATATATATATACTTCCATTTTTCAGAATTATTTTATAAAAATTAAAGTCTTAGCTAGCATTTTGATATTTGTGGACAGTAAAGGAATTTTTTTAGTAACTGGCAAAACTCGATTGAGTCAGAGTCTTTCTTTCTTTCTTTTCCTTTTCAACTGATATTTCTAAAGGAGTGATCTATTATTTGACTGAGGTGAGGAGAGGTTTGACTCGCATATACGACAGCTGCAGTGTAACAACCAATAAGAAGGAAACAATTAAAGAGAACGAAACATCCGTTAAAAATGTTTTAGTTTTAAAAAACAAACAAACAAAAAACAAAAAAATATCAAGTTTCAAATTAGGTCAGTAATTGAATTAACTGGTGAGAATAAAAATGTTTTTTTTTCATCTTATTTAAAGAAAGGTGTTTGATATCTATCTAATCTCCCACCAGACCGGATTTAAAGAAAGATGTTTGATATTTATTTAATCTCCCACCAGACCGGATTTGAAAGTGTTTAACTGGCCTCTTAATATTTTTAACACTTAACATATTTTGGCATTTACAAAATAAAAAATAGTAAAGTTGGCCACCATAGTCGAGGGTGACCCGAAGGCTCCCTTTTCAATACCTTCTACACTGAGGTGTAGGGAAGGGCGCTTCTCCTTTCCCTAGATTGCTCCACTTGCTCTTGATCCATACCATACCTTATAATGTTATAGTATTTAGCAAGGAGGGATCATTTTTTGAATCTTTAGTATGACTCGACCTGGGATTGAACGCTTGTCTTCTGAGCCATTGGCGAACACTCTAACCGCTAGGCCCGTGAGTACTTGCTACAAATGCGTTTTCGTATCAGACTTTTGATCCTCTGAGTAAGAAATAATAACAGCTTTTTATTCGGAAATTCAAATAATATTTTCTTTGCATTTCGAACTGTAATGTTTACTTCTTGAAAATAAAAATAAAGGGAAGATTCAACATTTCAGTTTTAAAATTATCCCTTTTTTACAATTCATATTGCTTTAACGAATTTTATTTTATTTTAATAATACACGTTGATTGCAAAAACAACAAAAAAAAAAACAAAAAAACAAAACAAAACAAAACAAAACAAACAAAAAAACAAACAAAATCGAGGAGGAACGGCGCGGGAGACCTGGGTTTGATCCCAGGTTGAGTCATACCAAAGACTCAAAAATGGTACTTGATGCTGCCTTGTTTAAAACTCAGCATTATAAGGTAAGGATCAAGGGTAAAGTAAAGCAATCCAGGGAAAGGACTAGCGCCCTCCCCCACACCTTGGTGTAGTAGCTATCGAAAAGGGAGCCTCCGAGTCGCCCTCGACTACGATCGCTAACTTTACTTTACTTATTTTTCCTCCATAATTAATTTATTTTATCAAAATATATGTAAGAGAAATATTTCATGTCATAAATATTGAATATTGAAGTGAAGGTAAAAGTTAGAAAAATAGATATTAAAAGTTGATTTTTAACTACTGTTAAAGGGCTCAGTCGGCGAGGCTTAGATTAATCTGCTGAGGAGTAAGAACCCCGCCAAAAAAAGGGGGGTGCCTTGGATAGGACATTAAATTGGATCTGATGTTGAAGCTGCGGTTCTGAAGATCTGTGGAGTGTGGAGTATCCTTTCATTGCCATTACGCTCAGGTTTACTCTGACCCAGAGCGTTTGGGTCCTATCTATGGGTCAAATAGATGTATAAAAATTAGTCGTATTCAATAGGACCATGTGCAAAAAAAAAAAAAAAAAAATCAGTTATTCGACTGTTAAAATTAATTTTTAGTCGTAGTTCAACATGAAATGTTAACATTTTTTTTTTTTGAACTCTAACAATTCAATGTAAATTCCTTTTTGAAATCTAATAACAAGTTGTGTGCTTGATTATTGAAGTTTGAATAATGAGAATACTTACGAGAAAAAAAAAAAACTTCCCTATCGTAATCCTATCCTTCTTACATATATTATTATATCATAAATATGGCTATAGTTTACTTTTAAGGAGTTAAATAAATAAATAAATGACAAGAAAAATAAAATCATGATTTAAAAATTCCTTTTTTTTTTCTGTGGTAAAAGTGGGAGTATATCACGTATTTTGTCACGTGGGGTCGTTGTCATGAATGTTTATAAGTTTTAAACCTTTGAATGAAAAAACAAAAAAAACAAAATTGGTCTCTGATATTATTTCCCTACCAAGTTCTGTCGTTGCTGTCAGCTGACTACTCTATAACACCAAGCAACACTGTCTTGTATGTTCTGTTGCTACTCAACTGTTCCTAAGGACATTCGACTATTGACTTAGACGAAAAAAATGGCATGCCAATCCACTGACTAACGAAGCTTAAAATAATTCCTTGAAGGAGTGAGACGGTTATATTGAGCTATATCAACTATATATAAAAAAACACAACATATAAAAAACATAACATAACTATATAGATGCAGGTTACAAAAAAATCTTCAGGAAAGAATCCTGATATATATATATACGAGGATCATTAAATAAGTTTCCAGATTTTTTTCATATGGGCACTTTTATTGATACTACACACATAAAACTCTAGCCCCCTTCGAAGTAATCTCCTCCGGCTGCAATGCACTTGTTGTACCCTTCCAACAACTTCTGGAAGGTCCCATGGAAGTCCTCTTGTGTGAGTGTGTCAATGGCCTTCGTCACAGCCTCTTTCATCTCCTCAATTGTCTCATAACGACAACCTCTGAGCGTAGGGAATAACCAAAAGTCACAGGGAGCACGGTCTGGAATATAGGGAGGGTGAGGAACTGTCTTGATGCCCATCTTAGTCAAATAGTCTGTGACAACGATGGCGTTATGGACTGGTGCATTGTTCTGGTGGAAATGCCACTAACCCGATTTGAAGAGTGTTGGCCTGCCTCTTCCGACGGAATCTCTTCCTGAACTCCCTTAAAACCTCAACATAGTAACTCTAACCCTAACTCTAACTCTTTGGCCAATCAACTCTGGTATATTGACTTCCATATTCCTCCCACACCTCTCATCGTCTCTCACAGACTCCCTGGCTTACTTGAATCTCTTATGCTACTCAAAAACTGATGCTAGATTCATGCAAGATGGTTGAAAATCAGTCTGAAGCATTCTATACGTTCCTGTGGCATTTTTCCCAAGTTTAAAACAGAATTTTATTGCGTATCCTTCTTCTAAAGTATCCTGACCACCAGATGTAATTTACGAAGCTCTTTGCTTCGATGCGGCACAAGGCCGAATGAATGGGGCACCCAATGAGACTCGAACTCACTCTTGTAGGTTTGCTAGTCAAGCTTGCTAACCATTACACTACCCGAGGTGCCCTATCCTGACGACCAGATTGCATTTTTGAAATTCACCAGCTGTGACAATCAGGATTTAGTAGGGTGTATTCCAATTCCCGCTGTAGCTGTTGATTTGAACCTGAAATCATAAAAATTGGTCAGTCATGTCATAAGATGTATAGCAATAACATAGTGAATTTTCAAGTATATACGACAATTTTAAATCCCTGTACAAAAAAAGTCTGGAATCATATTGAATGCACCACGTATATCAGGATTCTTTTCTCAAAACAATTTTGTACCCTGCATCTGATGGTGAAACTCCAGTCCTGGAGCTTTGAAGAATGTAGAATACTCCTTGACTGCCATTACTCCTTGGTCTACTCTGCCCTGGAGTGGTAGTACCTGTTAGTATCGAAAATATGGGTCATACAGAACTATTTAACCATGTAACAGTGTGCAAACAAATGGCTGATGATAAGTTGAATTGTTAGTGTTTGATAGTAATATTTGAAACGATTTAACTGTGTGCAAACAAATGATTAATATTTAATAGAATACTTATAAAAATAATATTTAGTAGAACTATAAGAGTTAGATGCAAACAAATAAGTTCTGTCTTTTCCACAAAATTGCCTAGAAACTATTCGTTTACGAAACGTGTATATATATATATATGTATATATATATGTGTGTATATATATATGTATATATATATATATATATATATATATATATATATATATATATATATAAACCGGCTCATTGGCCCAGTGGGTAGAGTGTTCGCCAATGGTCTGGTAGACAGGGGTTCAATCCCAGGTCGAGTCATACCAAAGACTTTTAAAAAATGGAACTTGATACCTCCTTGCTTAACACTCAGCAATATAAGGTACGTATCAAGGGTAAAGTGGAGCAATCCAGCGAAAGGAGTAGCGCCCTCCCCTACGCCTGTAGTAGCTATTGAGAAGGGAGCCTTCTGGTCACCCTTGACTACGGTCGCCAACTTTACTTTACTATATATATATATATATAGGATTTGGCATTAAATAACATATAAGGTTTGATGTGCCATAAAACCTATAAACCAACCAGGACAATTTTGTTTCCCGCTTTACAAGATTGATGATTACTGAGAAGAGAAGATATGAAAAGAGAAAAGGCAGAAAGAGAAGAAAAGACAATGAAGAAAGGAAGGGAAGATAGAAAATAAGGGTGTGTGGGAAGAGAATGCATAAGACGAAAAAGAAGATAGAAGAAAAAAGAGAGAAGAAAAGAGAAAGATAAAACAAGACACCTAAAAGAGAAGAAGAGATAGAAGATAAGGGAAGAGAAGAGAAGCTAGAAGAGGAGATATTTGAATAAATGAGGATTGAGAGATAAACTTTTCTTGTGACACGCCTTCTTCCTTAAACTTCTGAGGAATTCGGACACTTTTTGCGGAATACTGGAAAATATAAGAAGGCTTTTCTATGAAGTCAACATCAACAGAGAAAGTAAATTCATGTCAACTTTTATGGTAGAAGGACAAATATACCTCAAGAATGAATAATTTCAGATCTTCTAAGATCCACGATTTCAGTAGTACAGCATTTGTGATTTATAAACACAGAACATGTTTATTTAATTTTCCCCAAAATGCTATTATTATCAAAGACTTATGTCAATATACTTGTGTCTGTAAAAGGATAATTCCTGTGTATGGAGTGAGGGAGAGGCTCTTTGTCATCAGTTTGATGGAAACGTTCGCAACAGGATGAGATAGATTGTGAAGACTAGAAAAGAAAACACGTCGAAATAACTCTGGAACAAACGGGCATATTTTCCCCGTACGTCACACACGATGTCCAGGTTGCTGTTCAAAACACGTATTTTTGTCATCTTCAGGGAAGCTGAATTGTCTCGAAGTAGGTTCTGAAGGATCTGATCTTTAAGCTGCTCCTTCACAAATTCTGTCATGTCTGTGCATGGATCCCAAAAATTCCATTAATTGTTCTGGACGTAGCACCTGCAGGTATATTTTATACTCCTTTCAGATGTCTGACGACTGAGAGATATGTATGACCTCGGATGAAGTCGGATATTCGACTGTGGGTAAGAACCTGCGAACAGTGTCAAAAGGCTAAAGTTGGAAGACACACGTGGACACCTGTTGATCCTTTCCCGTCTCCAGATGAACGATTCGAACACGTACATATAGACATTACTAGTCTTTTACCTCCTTGTGAGGGGTATACATACTTGTTGACATGCACCCACCATTTTTCTCGTTGGTGCGAAGTCCTTCCCATGGCTAACATTGAGGCCCATACGACAACGAAAACGTTCATGGCAGGCTGGATGTTCCGTTTCGGCGTCCCGGCTGTAATTATCACGGACAGAGGGCGACAGTTCGAATCAAATTTATTCGGCAAATTGATGAAGCTTTTGGGGAGCAAACGAACCCGCACGACCGCCTATCACCCTGAATCTAATAGCTTGGTGGAAAGATTCTACCGTAGTCTGAAGTCAGCCTTGAGAGCAATGTTAAATCGATCAAATTGGCTGGAAAATTTGCCCTTGGTACTCCTGGGACAACGTATTGCAGTAAAAGAGGGCATCAAATGTTTATCTGCTGAGGTAGTATATGGCACCACACTCAGACTGCCAGGACAATTTTTCTGCAAGTCATCACAGACACCCCTGGACGTTACTTACTTTGCAGATCGCCTGACAGCTAAGATGGCAAACATAGTGTAGAACACCCCTGCACAATGTAAGAAGCCAACACATGTTTCAAAACTATTTAAAACATGTACACATATTTTTGTGTGGGACCTTGCCAGAACACATTCGTTGCAACCACCATATAGATGACCCTTTCAGATCTTAAAAAGGTATGAAAAATATTTCACCATATCCATTAAGAATGGTGTGCAGACCATTTCTGTGGATAGATATAAACCTGCTTTTTTAAACCCCACATGGCTCAATGTGAGCCCACAAATACCATTTCCATCTCCAGTTGTAACGAATAAACCAAAGTAGACAGTGATGAGATCTGGTCGACATGTTTGGTATCCCAGACATTTATACTATTAAAAAAAAAAAAAAAAAAATTCTCTCTGCTACTGTCAGCTTCAAAGTATATTTTATGTGTTTGAATTTCAGAAACCTCTTGATGTATTTTTCCTCTAATATGCTCCAAATCTTGGTGGGGTGATTATCTGTTGGGTCAGTAAAATTGTAATTCCTGTGTATGGAGTGAGTGAGGGAGAGGCTCGTTGTGATTGGATATACTAATCACGTGATGAGCCCAGAAGTCTTGGAGCAAAATGCAAAATCCAGTTTGATAGATTCCACCATGCGTTCTGTGAGGCAGGGACGTTAAAAGCTCTCAGAGAGACAACCCTAAGATACCAGATATTCAGCACGCCAGTAAGTCCCTTAAACTCATCTTTATACACAGGAAGGACTCTATATTGTTTTTCATTGTTTTATGTACTGGTTGATAAATTGTTAGAATTAAATGAAATATTAATTCATTTATTTGTTGCTGTTAGCCTTAGAAGAAACGTTATACTAACACGATATCCTATTAGTTTATATATGTATTTACCCATTCCTTCTGCACGAACTGGATGCGATACAAAATCCTTCTCCTAGACCAGTTGCCATGCCGAATTTAAAGAGTTCCGTCTGCCATACATTTTTTTCTGAGTGCTTGAGAGAGATTAGTTGGATTCATCCCTATCCCAAGTATATCAGCTGTTTGTAAAATGCAAACAGCCTCGTCCAGGTTTTGAACTCGGGTAGCCATGTCAATTTTCTACGACGATAAACATTACCCCACGAGTACCACCATAACTATATGTGTGTGTGTGTATGTGTGTGTGTGTGTGTGTATGTGTTAGTGTGAGTGATTCTTTAAAAATATTGGCACAATGAATCGAGCAATTCATATTATAAAATAATAATAATTGTAAGCAACGTTAAGTTTCTAATCAATACTCCACAGGGATGTAGCCTGTATTTGGTGTCTTTCGGGGCCGTCACTCACTATTATTTTTCTATTGAAAATTTGATTTTGGGTATTTGAGATAAAAAAAAAAAAATAAATAAACATAAAAGTACACGTGGTGTTTTATTATATTTGTTAAGTATTTACCCAACACCTTCCTCACTGGCAGGATGTGACACAAGGTCAATTCTTAAGCAGAACATTGCAGGTTTGAATTGAGAGTTTTTTTCCTCCCCTTCCGAGATTCATCGCCTAATCAAGACCAATGATCCCAGTCTGCCCCATTATTTATTAATAGCTGGAGTTTGAAAGGATAGATTCATGCCTTTTCTCAGTGCGAAATGAAATGTAAAAAGGATTTGAACTTGGGTCGCAGATTCCATTTCTAACGTTGTTAACCGTTACGACATGTGTCATTGTTTGCGGTAGTTGATAAGTATTGACTGGTTTTTGGTTTAGAAGAGTTAAAACTGTTGAATGAATTTTTGAAATAATTTTCTGCTTAATTTACTGTTCTAAATATATATAAAAAAGCCAAAACAAAAACTACCCCACCAAAAAAACCAAAAAAAAAACAAAAACAGAGACACTTCGCATTTTCTTTTCATCATTTTTATGATAAATAAAAGAAGTTAGGTGTAATCACCTGCCGAGTTTATTGCAAACATTTGCTTCTCATTTTGAAGAACCTTTTGTCAATTTCATTGCTTATTTGTTTTCATGTCTTTTTTTTATTAAACATATTTTTTCCTCATTTTTTGTGGATATTTCTTTTTTTGAAAGAAGTTATCAAAGAAGAAACTATGGACAGGTCTGGAGTTAATTTTTGCAAGGAGATCTAAAGGTTGTTGGTAGTTAGAAAACAGACACACCCATCTTGGCATACACATACGCCTGCACATATACAGGCTGAAATGCAGATATAAATACAACAAAACATTGTTTTCCAGAAATATCCATGAATTATCTGCCGTAAAAAAAATATACTAACAGAAAATAAGATTGCAACAACTTTAATATATATTTATGTTTACACAAGATGATATACGTACAGGTGATATAAATACGCTTTATATATTGATCAATACATGCACAGGTTCTAAAATAACGGGAGTATCAAAAGTACTCATATCTCTAGTTCGATCGGGGAACTACTGCTGCTCTTCTATAAGAGTGGCTTCTATAGAAGAGAATAAAACAGCCATCGAAAGGTAACCATGGTCAGTGATATCCGTGCTACCAGCACGACATGATGATGATGATGACATCGACGTTGGGTGTTCACACAAGATTACAGTGCACTGGTATAAGGTGGCCGAAAACTTTTATTACAGTGCACGTGACAAGGTGGCCGAAAACTTTGGAAATTTTATCGGAATATCTACCACCCACAAACATACACATACTGTAACTGGGTCACAATACCTTCTGAAAGGTCAAGAAGTACCCATCTGTATACCAAGCCAAAAGCCTTACACTGTGAACTATAGACTGAGAGGCTGTATAGACTTTAAACAGACCCGCCAGAGACACTACCAGGAGAGTAATTTGAAGAAAGAACTTTGACAAAGTTAACCCAGATAACTTTTTAGGGTTCTCAACGGCAACGGAATTATACTATAAGATATAATTCAAAAAATTATAGCATGTAAACATTCATGGCATATAAATACGTACAAATTCTTAATTGGAGGGATAATTCTCCCACATATTTTAACTGCTCAAAAACAATTATATATATATATATATAATATTTTATCTACAACTTTATCCCACTATAACATCAATTGTACTTACGTTTCGGCATTAAATGACCCACAAGCAGTTGATATGCCGTAAAATCAATCAGTCTATCAATCAATCAATCACAATTAGCATCGTCATTCAAGTGCTAGTGAGAATTTAATTTTCCGTCAGTATATATATACGAGTATATATATATATATATATATATATATATATATAACCTCGATCACTGTTTGTGCTTTGATCAAAAAAGTAATTGATTATTTTTTCAATGTTGAGAAAGTGTAAGGAAACGTTCCCGTAGAATTTGCATAGGTTTCAATTTGATTCTTTCTAACCCTAACCCCCCAACCCCACCAAAAAACCCCAAAGAAAAACAAACAATAATATTACAAATAAATTTGCCTCTAGATTATCTGATAGCATTTGGTGCGGTATGAAACCAACAGAATTTATAGAATAGATGTTTTAAAATAATTGCGTCGTTTATCATCATCATCATCATTAAGGTGTGTCGACAACACGGATTCTTTTGACTCTCGCCATTCGTTGCAATTGGCTATCCCTCTTCGTAAGTCCCCTAGATGACATCCAGTGTCCGCACAGGCCTTATGAATGTCATTTTTTGCTGATAGACCAACACTGGTGTGTCCATGTGTCGGAGTTCAGTAGAGAATTTTACTTATGAGTTCATCTTTACTCCCCAAACTCTGTCCAATATTCTAATGCATAAAATCAGGCTAATTGTTGTTGTTTTGCCGAGAAATCATTATAATTATTTGGTAAACATAAAAGATTACTTCAGTTAAAAGGATTTTACTTTTATTTTTTAAATACGTCAATTTTGATTTTTACGAAGTCACAAATTACCAGCCCCACCATTATCCTCCCCAAAGTCCTTTTTCGTGTGCATTGAGTTAAAAGGCTTCTTTAAAGTGAATGACATGTACACGATTCAACGATTTTAGTAATCCTGTTTTAGAGGGCTTTATGGGTGCTGGCCCACTGGGCCGGGACACATTTCGGCTGGCCGTGTGTTGCTGGTGCCCGTTTGAAGCTGTGTATGTCTTGGTTTTCGTGGCTGTCGGCCGAAGCCGCCTGACATGACTACTGCGGAAAACCCGGAAATTATATCACGGGACTAAGACCGACTCTCCTTAGGTTTCTGGGAGCCGTCCCCCCAGGCTCTCACTTGCTCTAGAAAAGGTTAGTTTAGCGCCTGGAACCTGAGGCGACAATTTTTCGGGCAATGCTGACGGGATCCAAGGCATTTTTGGAGTCTCCGGGCGTGTCTGGGCAAAAGACCTGAGCCTAGTTCCTATGTTAAAAAGGCCTTGAACCTTACTTTAGCATAGTACGATGCTAAACAAATGCCAGCAAGTCCCCGCGTTGTACCAAGCCCTTTTTTTTTTTTTTTTTATTCATCCTGGTAAGATTTTATTTCCTTTTTTTAATTTCCTTTTTTTATTCACTGAAAACCTTTGCTTTAGACAAAGAGAAAAAATTGGATGTATTTTGTGCTTAATTTTATGTAAATTTTATAAGCTCCGTTAGAGAGTATTAAAGAGGCCAAGAGTTTAAGAGATTAAAGGATTAATTATTATTAATGGGTTATTATTGTAAATCTGGTATTTTATCTTTATTTCATTAAAAAATCAAACTACTTGGGATAATAATAATAAGATGGATTGATCTCTGACACCAGATAATAATTAAGATTATAATTGTTGTCGCTGTGATGGCGAAAACATTTAGTTGTTTTCACACTCTCTTCTCGGACTTATGTGATTCCTGGATATAAAAGTCAATTAGAAAACGTTGAACAATCTTAAGACTTATTCTCTGGGTCAGTTAATACAAAATGATTAAAAAAAGAAGGAAGGAAAGAAAATGCTTCACAATGTCATTGCGGTAATTTTGGTTTATCATGATTAATACCTCAGAGCCGTTTTCCTCCCTCACCTCACCAACAGTACCGCCTGTCGATCTCACTTCCTACTGCATTTTCTCTCCCATCCTAAAATACCACGAGATACACTCATTTGCAAGGGTAGAGAAAGCAATCTTGAACAAAATTGTTGGTAGGTGAAAAGATTTTAGAGAGAAAGACACATTTCCATGATACATCAACTCGACGAATTGTACTTTTCCTTGTCACACCAGCATTATATCTGTAATTTTTTTCTCATCACATTCAGTCAATTTATTATTTTTTTAAAAACTTTTTTCTTTCATTCCAGTTTCATTTTTTTTTACATTGTACTTTTTACATTGTACCTTCAAGGGACTTTTTACACTGTACTTTTAAGTGACTTTTTACCCTGTACTTTCAAGGGACTTTTTACATTGTACTTTCGAGACACGTTTTACATTGTACTTTATGCAAATTTTTGTTGTTTCCTAAACTGAAGATTCATCTTAGGGTAAGATTAGAGATGGAAAACATTAAAACGATGCATTTTCAAAATATAACAGAAAAGAGATGTTTCGACCGGTGAAGAACTCACAGGAGTAACTCTGTTGAATTCCAAGGGGAATGAATATTTTTGAGAAAATTAACGTTTCTTTCATTGTTTCTTTCTTTCTGGATAAATCTACAGATCATACATTTTTAATATCTTGACAGCCTCATATATTATCCTTGAAATGAATTTTCAGTAAAGAAAATAAGTTGCTCGGAATTAGGTCTTGTTAGTATAGACGGAGAAGTTGCACTTGCACAATCCTGTGTTTCGTCACAAAAGAAAAGAGTTGATACAATCTTTATAATGTTTTAAAAGTTTGCACTGATTTGTCTAGACAAAATATAGAAGCCGAGATTACTCCAGTTCGTTATTTTAGCTCCTCAGCTGTGTACATGCCGACGGAACTTAGAATACATTGACTACATGCATTACAGAGGGGTAAACTCTGGGTATGACACTAAACTGCATCTAATGGTGAGGCTCCAGTTCTAGAGTTCTTGGGCAGTGTAGAGTAGTCCTTCATTGCAATTACTTCCAGCTCCACTTACATCCAGAGTTACTGTTAGAGTATCATCTATTGGTCAAATAATTGTATTTAAGAATTATGTAATTTAAGAATTTAACCTTCAGTTTTGATACTTTTTGATCATACCCTGTACGTATTTCTTAGATGATAAATACTGGACCGGATTTTACCTCTTTGCTATATCAAATTTTAGACTCGTCTCTAAAAAATTCGGATAAGAATTTTCAAAATAATTAGATATGATTATTATTTTATAAAGATTTAATATAGTTTTTGAGAAATTAGTGTTAAAAATAAAATCTATTTATCGAATAAAAGATATTAAAAAGAATGAGACCCTGAGGTTGTGTGGCCCTAATATATAACTTATTTAGCTTATAGGTAAGTCGAGTACTGGTTAAATGTATATGCTGAATTATCTGAACACTAGAATATGTGTAACTGTAGGTATATATATAGGTTAATTGAAATGTAACTCCCTACTACATAGGAGTCACCTTTTTAACCATCATATATATATATAGATATATATAATAACAAGTAATTTCCTATCATATAGGAATAGGTTTTAATTACTCCCTATATATCTCTGTTCTGGAGATATAAGTATTTGTAAGAGTTATATATTAAGTATATAAGTGTGTAAGTGTGTGTGCTTGTAAGTGTGTGTGTGTGTGTGTGTGTGTGTGTGTGTGTACAGGTGCGACATAGATCAAATGTATTTTCGTTTATGTCCAAAAATAGTTTTGTACATATGCTAACTCAAATAAAAATGTCCCTATCTCTCTCTCCGTGTGTATGTGTGTGCGGGAGTATATACGTGTGCGTATATATATATATACATATATATTCGAGTCATTCAATAAAAAAAGGAGATTATTTTTAATAAGAAAATAATGTTTTTCAGAATTTTTCTTCCATAAATGTAAAATCTATATTGTTTTGAATTGGTTCATATATGAATTGCCAGTGTGTGGGTGTGTAAGTGTGAGTATGAGTGAGTGTTTGAAAGAGTGAGTGAGCGTCTGTGTGTGAGTGTGTTTATGAGTGATTGTGTGTGTGTGTGTGTGTGTGTGTGACTGACGGATCGGATATATTTTCGCCTTCTATGTGTAATGTACATAAGATGCTTGAAATATTGGTGAGCAATGGGAAAGTATTTGGATAAAGGGAAAAAGGAAGGAAAAGCCAAAAGAGAGAAAAATGTTTCCAAGAAGTGACGGGTAAGAGAAAGTGAGGGAATAAAAATAAACCAAATACCTTCGACTACACCCAAGTTTCACTGATTTTGCTCGACTGAAATATTTACTTGTACAAATTGTATACCCATTATATATAACATGATTTTTTTATGGGGAAATATAGAATGTTTTTATTTATTGGTAAATTGGAATATTTTTGGGAATGTTTTTTCCAAACGGCATCTATCATTTAAGATTATTTATCTACAGTCAAAAATGAAATTGATGTCTATAAAAGTTTTATTTAAAAGCTATTTTGAATAAATTTCTCCCTATCGATGTCTTACTATATCATCATCATCATCATCATCATGTCGCACCGCCTGCACGGATATCCCTGACCCTCTCTCGCCACTTCTCCCTATCATTCATCGCCTCCGGCAGGTCTTCAGTGTTACACCCTGTGTCCTCACATAGTTGCTGTATGTAAGTTCGTGCTGGTCGTCCTACTTTTGCACATCCATATGTGGGGGTCCACAGGAGTACATCGCTTATGAGCTCGTCCTTGCTTCTCCAGCAGTGTCCCGCGTGTCTGGTTCGTCTGACTTGTAAAGTTTTCGTGATGGGGGGCAAGTGTCCGTATAGTTGGTGTCTCGTGGGGTGTTGTCGCCAGGACTTGTTCAATACTGCTCATCCAGAGGACATGAGTTGGGAATGATTCAGATTGAGAATGTATAAGAGGATTCTTATAATTCTCCAGGAGTGCCCAATGAATTATTATTAATATGTAGATATATCAATAAATTCATATAATTGGAAGAAAAACTTAACAGCCACTGTGTGATGGCAATCTGAAGAGCTTGGTTGCTCTTAACGAGTGGCCAGTTGTAATAAATCTATAATAACCAAATGACGGTCGGTTGAGTTTTTCTTCCAACTATATATATATATATATATATATATATATATATATATATATATATGTGTGTGGTGTGTGTGTGTGTGTGTGTGTGTGTGTGTTTGAAAAACTAGAAATTTAGAAATAGTATTCCATTCCCATAATCTATTTCGCTTATCCAAGCCTTTCAGATGGAATTTAAATGGAGTCTGATTACTTTTTTCTTTTTTTTTTCGTTAAACGTCGGCGATATATTTCACATTATATCGCGTTGTGATCTTTTTTACTTAAAAAATTACCGCCTACGTAATTTTTCTTTTTATTTTCGTTTTTTTTTTTTCGTAATTAATTTTGTTTATTTCATATTAGTAACTTGATTTTCGGTGTAGGAGTTTTATTTGAAAGCTATATTGGGTTTTTATAATTCTTACATCATACATCTTCATTGATGCTTCGGGATGGGTCATCAGTGATGTTTCCTTTCGTGGGGTTTCAAGTCTTGCAACATCAGGCCCTCTCGCCCAAATGACCCAATTGGCATTGATCTTACTCCGACTCCCATCCCAGTAGGTAAACTCCACTCAAGACATATGACCCTATATAGGTTTTTTTAAATAATTTTAGTTTAATTTGAAAACTATTTTTTAACAATTTCGAATAGATATATTTTGAAATATTTTAGTAATTGAAATATATTAGTAATTTTTGGGATATTACACATTCTTTAGATATTCAGTCCTTATTTACTTATATATATATATACTATATATATATATATTGCAATGGTTATTGTTGTTGGAAATAGCCACGGTGACTCGAGTTCAAATCTGGACTAGGTTCTCTTTTTATTTCACGGCACTTTCTTGTCAGAAAAGGTATGAAGCCAACTATTCTCTTTACAGTTATGAGTAAATAATAGTGCACACTGGACTCTTCAATGTCAGTTTGGCACCAGTCTAGGAGAAAGAAAACCTCTGAATTCAAACCTGTTAAACTTAAACCCCGCTGAAAAAATGATCTTGAATCAAATCTTGCTCAAACAGAAGGGTTGGTAAACACACACACACACACACACACACACACACACACACACTATATATATATATATGTGTCATCAAGTCATGCTAATTGCACGGATTCCCATGGTTCTCTCTGCATATCCATCCTTGGCAGGTTCACTTGCCGACATACATTGTATGCGCAGAGATGATGAGTATATTTTTGCGAGTCATCCAACACAAGTTTATAGGTTCATCCTTGCTTTTTCCAGCAGTTCCTAGGCATCTCTTGTTCGTCTTACATGTTTGATTTAGCACGGAGGCTTTGAACGCTTTTCCAAAGGACATTAAATGAAAAGAAAACAACAACAGCAACAACAACAACAACAACAACAAAAAACAACTTTAGTCTTATATAAACTTAATAAATGAAACATTAACGTAAAAATGGTTTTGTCTTTAATTATTTTTAGATTTGTAATTGTTGGGAAAAATTTAGTAAGAGCAGATTGATATTAGAGTTTAACTTCAGGGTGAAATTCTTTCTAGAATATTCATCTCAAGGGTAATTGTTGAGGACGTGGAGGTCATTAAAAGATACATAGCAACGCAGATTCGCACCATATCACGAGAAGAGTTTCAGAAGCGCTTCGATCATTGGAAAACTTGCAGGAATGTGTGTGATCGATGCCAAAGGGACTATTTTGAAGAAAATTAGCATTTCATTGATTGTTCATTTGGGGTTTTGGTAAATACAGCTTTTTGAATATTTCGAATTCCATCATATTGGATCGATGAATTTTAACGAAATCTTTTCTTCATATAAATACGTAGATTCCCTTATACATCCACCAAAATATTTTCTCTTGCTTTTTGTAAATATTCATTACGTTTCAGCAAAGTTGTGTATATCATAAAACACCAAAATAGTTCTGATTTGAATTCCTCAAATCAGAACTATAATTATTCTTGTATTTAGTCTTGAATATTTTGAAATTGTTTTAATCACTGAGCCGAAAAAAGTTTTACATCCAGTTTATTAAAGATACTTTGAAAGTTAGTTATCAAAAGAATATGATATATATATATATATATATATATATATATTATATATATATATATATATGATTATATACACATATATATATACACATATAAATAGATATATACACATACACATATATATACACATATATATATAACATATATATACATATATATATACATATATATATATATACATGTATATATATACATATATATGTACATATACATATATATATACATATATATACATATACATATATATACATATATATATACATATATATATACATATGTTATACATATATATGTATATACATATATGTACATATATATATATACTATATGTATATACATATATATTAGATACATACATATATATACATATATATACATATATATATACATATATATATACATATATATACATATTTATGTATACATATATATGTATATACATATATATATATAGATAGATACATACATATATATATTACATATATATATACATACATATATATATACATATACATACATACATATATATATATACATACATACATACATACATACATTCATATATATATATATATATATATATAATATATATATATATATATATATATATATATATATATATATATATATATATTCATCCAAAGACAGACTGTTTTGTTGTATCACAACTCTTCAGTGTAGCTAGATACGTAGGACGCTTGAAGCTGGGATTGAAACCTGCCCAACTTTACGTTAAACTTAACATTAATATATATATATATATATAATATATATTATATATATAATATATATATATATAGATATATATATATATATATATATATAAACTTCTAATTTAAATATTATGTTAATTTGTTGTGATGCATTTGTGACAAAATATTTTCCTTGTAATAATATTATCATTCGATTTCTTTTCTCCAATTTTGCTCAGTTTTATTTTTATTTTAACGTTTCATTCAAACGATCTCACTGTTCATTGAAATGTTGAGCAGTAATAGTTATTCAAACTTGTAGTAATTACTGATTGATTTTTTTTTTTTTATTATGAATCACATTAAACACAGAAAAGATTATTTTTTTCTGAAGGTGAGTTAATGTTTATTTTCGATTATGGTGACATCAGATTGTTGGTTCTTTCTTTAATTTTATTTCAGTAAAAACAAATTTCTTCGCTTCTGAATTGTTACTTTGATCCGTAAACAACGTAAAACAGTTGATTAATTACACAAGCAATAAAGAGCTGCCACTTACAACATTTTCCCCCTAATATCGTACAAACTTCCATTTCCCCCTAATATTGTACAAACGATGTCTTTGCGAATATTTATATTTATCTAATATCACCATATATCCATTCCATGTCACATGCATAGAGAATGTTTATTAGCAACCCCCCCTCAAAAAAAAAAAAAAAGATAAAAAATGTTAGCTAAAATGAAATTCAATTGTCTTTTATTATCGCCCTTGTTGAATTTTCAAGACGTTACAATTATTGTAATTTATTTTTGTATATTGAAAAAAAGTTGTGGGACTGGCTGTGTAGCATTTGAGTACTAAGGTGTGTTGTATATCACCTTTGGTAGCCGGTTTAAAAGATTAGTTGGTTGGTTGGTTGGGTTTTATAGCATATCATCTTTGTAGGTTATTTAATACCAAGTCCATTTTTTAATACAAATAAACAGTTCTATTTCAAACAATTCGATTAAGCATAAGTACATAGTTCAATTGTCAAAAAAAATTTCTATTTCAAGCTATTTATTTTAGACAAACAATTCTTATTCAAGAAATTCAGTTAGTATAACAATAATTTTTGTTTACACACAGTTCAATTGCCAAAAACAGTTTTATTTCAAGTAATTCAGTTTAGCATAAGTACCCAGTTTTCGTTCTATTTAAACCCATAGATAGGGCCCCACCAGCTGCTACCACTCCGAGCCAGAGTGGACCTGGGAGCGATGACGATGAAGGGGGTACTCCTCATTCCCAAAGCTTCAGCATCACTGGAACCTCACTATCAGATAGTTTAGTGTCATATCCAGAACACTATTATTGCGGAGGGTTTACCCTTCTGCAGAGGTGAAATTGATGAATGCTACAGTCCCAGGTGACTGGGAAAGCGGTTAAAATACTGGAATTAACAATAACACACACACACACATACACACACACACACACACACACACACACACACACACACATAGATTCAGGGTGAAAAAAACACAGAAATGTTTATGTGTATAGTAACTGAAAAAAAAAGGAAAAAAATGACTCCCCTCCAAACAAAACAGTAGATAAATGTATGTGTTCTTTTTATGATAGTCTTATTGAATGAACTTTGGAGACATTGTCAATTTACAAACACTTTTATATATAGCAATACATTACTACACATGAAAACTTATCTATCTATCTATCTATCTATCTATCTATCTATCTATCTATCTATCTGTGTGACTGTACGTGTGTGTGCATGTGTGACTGTTCGTGCATGTGACTTTGCGTGTGCGTGTATATACACATATATATGTTGGTATATATATATATATGTATACATATATATATATGTGCATTCTTGTATATATATATATATATATATATATATATATATATATATATATTATATTATATATATATATATATATACATATATATACAAGAATGCATATATATATATATATTTTTATATATATATATATTTGTATATTTACATACTTATAAAAGTGTATATACACACTCGCAGTCACATACACGCAAAGTTACATACACGTTCAGTCACACATAGAGATAGATAGATAGATAGATAGATTAATTTCCATGTGTACTAATTTATAGCAATATATAAAAATGTTCGTAAATTTACAATGTCTCCAAAGTTCATTCAAATAATATTATCATAAAAAGATCATAGTACATTTATCAGCTGTTTTTGGAGGGGTCATTTTTCTTTATTTTTTCAGGTACTGTACAGATAAATATTTAGCGATTGAAAAGGGAGCCTTCTGGTCGCCCTCGACTACGCTCGCCAACTTACTTATATATATATATATATATATATATATATATATATATGTATATGTGTGTGCGGGTTTATATATGTATATATATATATATATATATATATATATATATATATATATATATATGTGTTTGTGTGTGTATGTGTGTGTCTATGCATGTGTCTATCTATCTATCTATCTATCTGGAGTAATGTAAGAATAAGTATATTAATACGTTGATGCATATACTGATATACCTATCTATCCCACACATAAGATTTTGTGTGAGTGAGGTGTAAGAAATTTTGGCCAGTACAAATGTAGAAATGAATTGATAAATAAAATAAAAAGTATCCTTTCTAAACTCCTATATTTGTAAATTGAATTATCGCAACTGCTTAACTATCAGATTCCAGATTATTAAAGTTTGCATGCACACACACACACACACACACACACACACACACACACGTATATATATATATATATATATATATATATATATATATATTTAAAAATCTATATATATATAAATATAATTTAGGCCGTGACACTTCCTCATGAATAATGATGGTATGGGAGTAAGGAAGCAAAGTGATAAGTGAGCTTATAACCTTCCCCTACCGCCGCTCCACCAAATACCGATTCTCGTTCTTATTCAGCCAGCCCGACCCGCTCTAAAATGTGGGTTGCTATAAAAACTCGCTGCTACATTCTTTTGCTTCACTCAGAAGTGAGTTGCTGCTTTAGTAATAAATAAGAAATAACAACAGAGGCAGAAAAATGGGTGAAAGGGCCGAAATTAAACTTCAGAGGTTTGACACAACACAGCCATGGGGCTTCAAACTGCAAGGTGGATCGGAATATAACCTACCCTTACATGTGGCTCAGGTAAGTCGTTTGATTCAGTTTAGTTTATCTAATGGCACATCAACTTCTTAAAGGTAATTTAAATTCAGAAATGTGTGGTCTGCTGGTAATTATTATTATTATTCACTCATTAGAGTTTTTCACATTAGTGTTAGCTGATGGTTTTTCACAGGAGTTTGAGTTACAGCAAGTCTCCTCAAGTATCCAGGACTCTTCTCAGTATTCGGGCCGTTCTCAATAATGTTGTAGTTTGGATGGTCTCCACTTATTCGCCACCTTCCAAGTCCTCCAGTCCCTTTAGTAATCCTTTCGTTACTGTTCCAAACGCACCCATTATAATAGGTATAATGGTCACTTGCATGTTCCATAGTTTTTTCAATTCCCTAATAAGGTACTTATCCTTCTTTTTTTATCATTATGATTATTATTATTAACTTATTAGAATTTTTCACATCAGCGTTAGCTGATGGTCTTTCACTGGAGTTTGAGTGACAGCAAGTCTCCTCAAGTCTCTAGGACTCTTCTCAGTATTCGGGCCGTTCTCAATAATGCTATAGTTTGGATGGTCTCCACTCTTACGTATTATTATCATTATTATTATTATGTTACAATAATAATAATAATAATAATAATAATAATAATAATAATAATAATAATAATAGTTTTTCAATCTATCGTTAGTTGATGGTCTTTCAATGGAGCCTGAGTGACAGTAAATCTTCTTACATCTACAGGACTCTTCTCAGTATTCTGGCCGATCTCAACAATGCAGCAGTTTGGATGGTCTCGATTCGTCCTCCGATTTCCAACTCTTCCAGAACCCTTTCCAAGCCTTTGCATAATTATTATTATTATTGAGATTCTAAATTAAAAAGATATCAATAATAATCTATCCATATATGTCGATAGATTATAATTATTATTATTATTGACATTTTAGTATATCTCAGACTCAGTTGCATTGGTGCCTTCAGAAATATCTGACATTTTTCTTTCTTTTTCTCTTTCTTTCTTATTATTTTTTCTAATTACAGTTATCATTATATACTTTCATATCTGATTGTGTAATTATATTTGGAAAAAAAAAATCCAATATTTATGATTCATTACAGTTTATATGCTTGTTCTCTTAACGTTTTGTCAGTTATGGTTTTCGATGCATTTTCCTTATGCAAATTGAATTTTAAGTTTTTTTTAAATATTCGACCAGGTTTGGTTTGATTGGTTTGTTTCATTTTTAAATTTTTAAAAATTTCTTTTGATTTCAACTAAGGAGCTAATTCCAACATTATGCAAATGAAGATTTCGTTAATTTCACATTTTGAAAATATGAACAGAACTGTTTATTTCTACACACCTTACTACCTGTACCCATCATTAAATCTTTAATTCAATTCTTGCAAACTTCAAAGTTTAAATGGTCTAGTGGGTAGAGTATTCACCTATGCCGCAGGAGACCGGGGTTCAATTCCTGATGCCTCCTTGCTTAACACTCAGCATTATAACGTCGGATTCAAAGGTAAAGTGGAGTAATCCAAGTAAAGGAGTAAGGCCCTCCTCTTCAACTCGGTGTAATAGATAATGAAAAGGTATCCTTCGGGTCGTCCTCGACTCTGGTCGCTCATATTTACTATATTTGTTTCCCAAGATTTATATCATTAGTTACGTCCCTTGAACCTAGAAAACTCACTGCTCTTTTTGATTATACTAAAAGAAAGAAAGAAAAAAAGAAAATTAATGACTCGGTGTCACTGTTTCTGTCGATAATTAAGCCTATATTTGGACTTTGCGAACGACAAACGGTTGTGGAGTATGAAAACTAATAGTTGTACTCTTAAATACTGTTACAATATCAAAGGATTTTGCTAGAAGACGGAAATAGACTAAATAGTCCAAATTAATGGAAAATACAAACTGGAAATTTTACCTTAGATTAATTTTTTAAAATAAAATTTGGGATTATGTTTATTGTAATTATTGTTTTAATCCAGTTGACATTTCTGGACATTTAATCATCGGCTTCTTGCATTAAAAACAACAAGATTAAAAAAACAGCAATTTTGTTAAAAACATGTATCTGACTTGGTTATATCTAAAAATGACTTTCATTTCTTGAGGTGTAAAAATTTTCTTTTGTGGGAAAATAATTCAAAAAATAAAACAAAGGTGGTTATAAATTGAGGGCTCAATGTACATATAATACATTATTAGACAGTGACTTTGATATCCAACTTACAAGGCAAAATTAATATAAACAAGACAGGAAATTGACTTTATGTTCATTTTTCGTATATTGT
This sequence comes from Sepioteuthis lessoniana, assembly GCA_963585895.1. NCBI lineage: Eukaryota > Metazoa > Mollusca > Cephalopoda > Myopsida > Loliginidae > Sepioteuthis > Sepioteuthis lessoniana. Next base: position 97,076,981 of record OY757922.1, on the reverse strand, counting down.
AAATGGAACCCCCAATTTTTGACCATTTCAATTGATCCCACATTTTAAGTTAATCGTTTTCTTAAAAATGAAGAAAACCACTAAAAAAAAAAGAACTTTTTTTTCGACGAAACTACAATAAATCAATTATTTAAATCTTATCCAGAAAAAAACTTCTGAATCATTCCGTTATCCAAGAGATATTCAATAAATTTTCATTCTTTACACACAACTTTCAATATTTATGAGGTTTGATCAAGAATTCCGTAATCAGATATGCAGTTATAAGCCGAATTTTGATTTTGTATTTTCATTGTATAATGTTCAACTTATATAATTAATATTCAAAACTGAATTAAAACAAGGAAGGAGATTATGTTGAAAAATAAACTCATGTAAGAGCTGACCCAACCTGACGGGTCAACCTGAACTATTTTAAAGTATTTTAGATTATGATATGCAAGATAGATTTAACACCTAACCCTGCCAAATTACGTTAAGTTTTGATATTCAAACGTGAAAATGTTTTGTTTCAATATTGTAGGTACGTATACGTGAAGAAAAAATACCCCCCTAAAAAACAACACACACACACACACACACACACACACACACACACACACACACACACACACACACACACACACACACACACACACACACACACACACACACTATTCTTTTACGAAAGCTAATGTTATCATTATACCCTTTGTACTATTAATACGAAGAAAGTCTAGAGAATTTTGATATGCGGTATCTCCACGATACAGTAAGGGAGATAATTGTGTTTAAATATTTGTTTTATACTATATAAAACATGAAAACATTTTTGGCGTGCAAAAACACCAAAATTTAAAATATCTGCTAATAATCAGATTTCAAAAGAAAAAAAGTTGTCACTTATTTATGCGTTAATGAAGAGTATTTTGTTGGAAAAGTATGTTGAAATAATTTTATTATTTCGATCAAACCCCTTTACTTAATTTTATGAAACCTCTAACAAAATTGATATCTTAAGAAAGTTAAAACTTCAAAACGAGTAATACAAATGATTACATTTTCTTAAAAGCTGAAGAGGTACATATTAAAAGCTATCTGATGTCTGGGAATTGAATGATACTAAATTTTCTTTCATTTGTTATTTTGAACTTTGGAAAAAAACTAACAAATAAAAGCGATCAGATAAAGAATAGAAATGCCAACAGTTAAACAATATAAACAATCAAAACAACAAACATACAAAAATAAATGGATAAAATAAAAGTTTAGATAAATACTCTGAACCATTATTTCATTATCAACTATTTTATTTGAATAAGCCTTAGTAACTGCGCAGATGTAAGAATTTTCAGACGAGAAGCGCATTACGCTGCTGATACTCTTCTGTGAGTGCGGAGAATTAACTTCCAGGTAGCCTGGCTTGTTCAGTTCACATATTGATATATGATACTTCGCCGGCATTTACAGTCTTTGCTCACCAGGCAAGCTTCAGTAATGAGGTTGTAGTTTCTCTTGAGAGAAAGCACAGTCCTTGATGATAAGGAAGAGGGGAAAATTGCTTGAAATCTCAATGTGTATCAGCTGTTAGTTGGAGTTGAATTACAAGACTTTGAATGTTGCTACATAAAGAGGTGCGACTGGGGCAACAGTTATCATCGTGAGAAATGGAATCGACGACCTGAGTTCAAACCTGATCTGTTCTTTTCTCATCTATTGGTGTATAGTAGACTGATTTCTTTTGCTTTGGTTAGGCAATCAGCCAAGGAGAAGGAAAGCTCTAAATTCTAAAGCAGATGTACTCCGCTTAAAATTTGACTTTCTACCCATAGTAAATACAACAAAATAAAAAATCTTTCTCTTTGTTTCTCTTGGAAAAACCGGAAAATTATTTTTAATTTTTATTGAATGATCCAGGAATGTTTTGTAATGAAAAATTAGCTTGATTCTCTAATTTCTTTCAAAGTTTTACACAATATTTGTGCATATCGTATTCAAGGTATGTTTAAAATGTATTGAGACAAAAGATTTATTTATCAAGAAAGAAAAAAACCCAATGAATTAAACATTAATTTTCTTTAAAATAGTGCTTTTAGCGTTCAACTCTTCCTTTGATTTTGTGTGAAGTTGTATCATTGTATTTCTTTTAGTACCGCCCACGTTCTAAAATCGCACCCCTGAAATTAATTTCTAGTTTAGGAAATAAGTAATAGTCATGGTGTGGGGAATGTGAGGGCTGTTGCACTTGCATAATCCTGTGTTTCGCTAAAAACACAACATTTGAACATCACTTTCTCAGACAAACTACTCAGTTATGCATACATCTTCATTTGAATAGTAAATGTTAAAATCAAAAAGGTTAAAGATCAGTCTAGGCATTTTTTAATCACATCATGTATTCGGGTCCGCATTTTACATGAAAAGAGACAAACAGACAGACAGATAGATATGAAAAGACTGGCATAGATACATAGATATGAACAGGCTATCAAAGGTAGAAAAACAGACACGCAAAGCTAGCTAGCTTGCTAGATATAAATATACTCAATAGGTATATAGACAAATATGAATAGACTGGGATAGAGAGATAGATAGATAGATAGATAGATAGATAGATAGAAACATATTCAATAGTTATATGGATTTTTAAAAATTCCATCACGTGACATGACGTAATTTGAACATATCAACCAGTATTACTCCGTTTTTACACATAGCAAGATCTACAAACCCTAACGAAGACTTCTAATTGAATCAAAAATCTATCTATCAAAATTATTTCTCATACTAAAATAATTTCGATAAAACACTTTTGCATAAAAAAAATGATTGAAGTCGAAACGCGTTGGCAAATAAACAAACCATCAAATATATTTTTCTTCCATTTTACCTTTTTCTACGTCCATTCTGTCAGATTCAACTCATTTCTTCTTTCATATATAGATACATATAAACAGACTGGCATTGACAGAGAGAAACATACGAGAACTGAGAGATATATAGGTAGATAGATAGGTTTGAAGAGAATACTACAGCTACATATATGAACAGCCCAAAATAGATAGAAAGATAGATTTGAAGAGAATACAGTGACATATATGAACAGCCAAAAATAGATAGATAGATAGATAGATGAAAAGACTGAGATAGATAGATAGATAGATGCTAACGTTGTAATGGGAAAGGAATGTGTTTATTGAATGCTCAGTTTTTGTTAAATATCAATGGCTAAATTGATAAATCAATCAATTGATAAATTAAAATTAGTCAAGAAATTGAATTGTAAATCCAGTTCACGAATCGTTTGGGATGTATTATTGTTATTTACTAAATTTCATTTTCACTACGAAATGGTCACCCGCTTAAATAATGAACTGGTTCATCACAACTTAACTTCGAAGATTCAGCGGGAATCAGTATTTTCGAAATGACTTGACCGTAAGTCTTCATTTGGTAAACTCAGCCTAGTTAGGCTGAATGCCCGAAGTATGTAGTGACCACTGAGGATCGAACTCACAAACAATAGTCTAATAGCCGAGCTCGCTAACCCTTACACCACACGAAACCCTCTTCGTTAAAATTTAGTATAACTTAGATTTGGCACAAGGCCAAAAGTACAAGAAACTTAGTAGTAAATGATCTGCATGACTAAATTTTCTTACTAAAATTTTTTCTTAGCAATATACCACAAACCTGTTCAATACCTAAACTGGTGACCAATCAATCATCGCAAATACTTTCAGCTCTCTATGAGTGGGACTTTACAAAGTTTAGTAAATAACAAAACCAAGAATCATAAAACCACAAGGAAGTTTTCAGTATGGATTCGTATGAATTTTTATTCCATATATTTCGACGATTTCGCTGTTCAACTTGCAGACATTAAGTTTTTTCTTTCTTTTTTTTTTGCAAGGAATGGCTTCTCGATGAAATGAATACCAAATTATAATTTGTGTAGGAATTTTTTCCAAAGATGTCAATTTTGCTTTTTTAATGCTTCAGATTTATCAAACATTATTTCAGTCTTACTTTGTTGCAAAGCTCATAGTGGTTTTTATTTGTTTATCATTTTATGACAGATTGATTTTAACGGTACGTCAATCCATCTAGGATTATTTCATACCTAGAGGTTAGAAAATCGCTGTCATTGTACATTTATATTTAATTTTTTTGTGCGATTGTTTCTTATGAGTTATTTTTGCGCACGGTCTAATCGAACCCAATTGTTAAACAGATTAGTTGACTCCTTGATGAGACCCCCTTACAGGTCTACTTAACTCGTAGGTGGGACCCTAACAGCTCTATTTGACCCCTTGATGGGACTCTAACAGATCTATTTGACTCCTAGATGGGACCCTAACGGGTCTTTTTGACTCCTAGATGGGACCCTAACAGGTCTATTTGACTCATAGATGGGTCTCTAACAGGTCTGTTTGACTCCTAGATGGGACTCTAACTGATGCTACCATTCCGAGTTTAAGTGGTCCTGAGAGTAATGGAAATAGAGGGGCACTCTACTCTCTGCAGAAATCCAGAGCTAGAGCCTCACCGTCAGATGTCGTTTATGATCATCCGCAGAACATCTCTTTTTTTGGAGAGAGGGAGATTACCCACCAGCAAGGAATAGTCAGCAATTTCAAAGCCCTACCGACAGAGTGTTTTTAGTTTAAGAAACTAAAATGCAATCGGTTCACCAACGAGTTTGGGACACAGTAAACATTTCCTAATCTTTGCTCAGGACGACCTAAAATCAAACAGAGAACATTTAGGAAGTAAGAAGATTGTATTGGGAAAGTGAGGCTATCTGCAAGGAAAATAATACCCTGAATTTCGTCTTTTTATTAATGGGTGAGAATGCATTTACTATGTAGATGAATTTCCTATGCAGAGGAGGAAATAGATTTTTAAAGCTTTTGTTGGTTGATGACATTTAACAGAAAATCTGAGGATATCGTGAAGGGAATAATGAATAATGAAGGGAATAAACTTAGTTTGTGTTGATCATGTAGCGACAAATGTTGCGACATTAAAATGAACATCTTCCACCTCAAAAAGGATTATAAAATTCGCACAATAGTGTACATGAAATCCTACCACTACATTGAATTTTAACCACGAGGGTGACGTAGTAATCTTTTTCTTTATCACTTTTGTTTGAGCTGGGGGTGGGCTACTCATATAGCATTTCATGAGCAGAGTTAGCCTGACAGAACCCGTCCCTTTCCAAATCTACATGTTTGAAATCAGAGTTTTCCTTCTCCTAGACTGGTTTCCATACCAAGGTTAAAGAACCCAGCCTACCTAACTATTTACCCATAGCTACTGAGAGAATACTTGGATTCATAGCTTTCCTAAAGAGATTAGTTCTCTGTGAAATGCAATCTGCCTTGTCCAGGATTTGAACTCGAGTAGTCGAGTCCACTTCCAGCCAAGATAACCGTTATGCCACAGGCACCTCCTAGTACCATTACAGGAAATAATGAAAGCAATTGAAGATACAGATATTTAGTTAGGGATAAAGTTAAGACAAAAGTTTAAAGGTAACTAAATCTCAAAACGTCCGCTCCTAAGCAATATATTAGCTTCTAGCACCAATTAGGAGCCGCACTTGTTCTTTTCAGCTTTGAAGCAGATGATGATGATGCTAATCTGTTTCGATTGATCATCTTAATGTCACTTTGCCCAGATTTTGACTCATTGCTGGAGCTATTTGTTCCATGACTGAATTCTTGTTACAGTTAATTGCATATCTTGAACGCTTGTAAATTTGGCGTCTCGCAAAACAGATTTGTTTGAAATGTCTTCTTATAAAAGAAGAACGTAGCCCGAAATCCAACCGTGAAAGCCAACTACATTCTTTAATCAACAACCCTTGAAAAGGATATATCACAACAAGTTTTCTCTTGATAAATAACTTATCTAGTCTTACGTTTATTAATTTGGCAATTAAAAGAAAAGGGGAAAAAAGAAGAATGAGGGGAAGGTCGATTTGGGGGAGAGACCAAATAAAATAGAAATGACATCAGAGAAGAAATTTAGGAACAAACATTTTTGAAATGATCCTTAACGACACGCGCACATGTGAGAGTCATTTAAAAAGTTCTAGGCCGGACCAAAAAAGAAGAGGCATAACATTTTTGAAATGATCCTTAACGACACGCGCACATGTGAGAGTCATTTAACAAGTTCTAGGCCTGACCACAAAAGAAGAGGCATTACTGAACGTTTTCCTTGCGGTTACACATTACAACTTCCTATTTAGTAGAAAAAATAATTCAGATTTTTCTAGTTTTATAAGAAGTTGTTGTGTTTTGTCCCAACAGAAATGTTCTGCGAGGCTCCTCTTTCTGGGGGGGGGTCTGTGTGTCGTAGTGACTTGACTGCCACATGGTACTGAGTTCGAACTCCAGTTGGGCTATCAGGTCCACTTTCAAACAAATGCCCTTGGGAAAGGCATTAGCTCTCTTATCGCCTCAGCTATAGTTTAAATAGTGCTACAATAATTCTTTTGGCTTTTGTATTAAATTACCCAGGAAGATTGATATACTATAAAGTAAAGAACCCAACTATCTTCTTTCAGGGTAAAGCTTAAAACTTTTTGAGCGACCCTAGTACCCAGATACACATGCATATTTGTATAATGTTTGTATGAATATTAGTCTGTGATTATATATAATATATAAATGTGTGCTCATGTAGGTTAATGTATTTAAAGTTTGAGTGAGTAAATTATATATAATTATAGATATATAATGAAAATAATATCCTATATACAAGTAATATACAAGTATCACACTGTGGAGTTGAAGAGGTTATAGTCGATAATTTAGAGGTTAGCGAGAGGAGAAGAGAGAGAGAGAGAGTCGAGACTGGGAATTCTCAAAAGTAGATATGAAACATAAAAGTACTGACTGACTCCTTCTTTTGAGGGTCAGAATAACAAGGAATAAAAAATAAATGGTTAAACATGAGTCCTTGAAGAGGAGCAGATATAATGAAAAAAAAAAAAAAAAGAAAAGATATTCAGATATGATAAGACTTTTAAGTAAATAGTCTATTTCTTGTGTCCCAGGCCAGATTGGACATCTGCTTTACATCTGGTGACAAAGGCTCCGTGTCGAAAAGACACCGATTAGAAAAGAAATGAATTGCTAATTTTTAAGAACCTCCTTTTTTCCCATGCGATTTGTCATTAAGACAGTTGGAACAATCCTAAGAAAAGAACCTGGTGCGAAATAAAGATGGCGGGAGAGATACAGGCTTCGTAAAGCTGTGTGGGTATAGATTAGAGTGAGTTGGAGTTAAAAGGGTTTTGATCACTAAAAAGGCTTGACCGATTCCCAGATATCAAAGTTGTTGACTTTTGGAGAAAAGAAATTATATGCCATTGAAATAGATTACCAATCAAGAATAAAGAAATTAATTAACCCAAAACATAGTTAGCAACACCCCAATTTGAAGCTTTCCTCCATATAAGCGAGAGATTTTGGCCAATTGAGAGAGTAGACTTTCAGTTGCTACCAGACTCAATGTCACTTGAGAAAACCTCCTAACCCAGACCTTGAGCCAGACTTACTAACTGAGCATTTTCGAATTAATTTTACAAGGAAAACCACAACTCCAATGTCATGAAATATAGCAGCAGTGGGAAGAAATTTGTATAACTGTATTTTATCCTAGACTTATATAAACTTTAGAATTATTTTATGTATTGACTAGATCTTTTTTCGTATATATATCTTTTCTTTTAAGAATTATATGAACGATTGTACAATCACCAATCGATAACCATACGTAACCCAGAATTACCAATAAGGAACTACTCACCCCTATGTGATCAAAAATACAATGTGGACAAAGGGGTGGATGGTCATGAATACTACTGAGTTCGAGCAGACTAACTCAACACTCACCAGCACCGTGGATCTGTCTTTGAGCGACTGAAGTGGACAGACCACCTGCTTAATAACCAGGAACTAGTAAGACTAGGGCTGAGGCATTGTATCTTTGTCGTTTATATTGATACCAGCTGTTTCGTTTATATTTGTTGCCGTAAATTTTCGTTTTTGCTTAGTGCCTGCATGATAGTGTAAAACTGGTGCCTGTGACCAAGGATCAATCATAGAAAAAGCCGTTGTATAAATGAAACGAAATCTCTATACCAGTTTATACCAGAATAAAACAGTCACGGGTTTTAAAAATTGATAGGATCAAGCAACCTTCTTCCTCTCTAAAAATAAAACAAGCTAAAAATGGCTTTAAACTGAAATAAAGACGTGTGCTTAGCTGAGCAACTTCTACAATAAAGTAATGATGTCTAGACGTCTAGGTTATTAACTTCATGAGTGCAAAACTGAAAAAACTTCTATAATAAAGGGGTGATGTCCAGACATAGCTGAAAAACTATAATAATGTGATGATGTCTAGAGGTTTAGACAGCAGCTTAGACAAGTCTCAATAATTTTTTTGATCAGTGATTTTTGGTGAACTGCAAAACTGTACAAGTACATTTGCCCCTTATACAACTTCATCTTGTTCTGTGCTACTTTCTTGTTTCTTAAACTGAATTATCCTTTCTAGAGTAATATCAGATGACATAGTTGGCATAAAAATACGACAGCACAGTGTTGTATGATATAAAAAGAGAAGATTCTGAGATGCTTCGACTAATGGAAAACTCATAGGAATAAGAGCGCTGAGTGTCAAAAAAATTACTTTAATAAATCTAATATTTCATACATTGCTCATTTTTGCCTCTTGTTAAACACACCTGTCAATATATATATATATATATATATATTGTAATTTGTTTGAAGTATTACAGAAATTATTTATTTTATTGAATTGAATTCATTTCGAGGGTGATTGCAAAGCGAAATAATAATTATTTGAGTCTAATTAATTTCAAAGTAAAACTTCATCGTCAGAGAATTTTTTTTAATAAATGAACACGATGTTGGTGGTTCAAATTTTTTTCGACGTTGTAAACATGGTGTCACGTGGGTTGTTAGAACCCCATGTTGGGTGTTGTAAACATGGAGTAATGTTACACGTTTAATTTAATAGTAGGTTATAATTAAATACTGCATATATAATTAATCAACATGCACATGTGAAATACATATTTAAGTTTAAAAAAATAAAATGAAAATAAAAATAAAATCAGATAAAATAAAATGGAATTGATTAGAACAACTGAAGTCACGTCTATTTCGCATGGCCTTTAAACACCCCACGTGACACCATGTTTACAACATCAAAAAAGAAAAAAAAAAAGAAAAGAAAAGAAAATGAACATCCAACATCGTGTTCATTTATTAAAAAAAGTCTCTGACTATCAAGTTTTACTTTGAAATTATTTAGACTCAATTATCATTTCGCATTGTCATCGCCCTCTAAATTAATTCAACACAATAAAATAATATATATATATATATATATATATATATATATATATATATATACGAATACCTACAGAGTCAGAAGTAATCTACCTTGGTTTCACATAACTGGATCTTCAGGATAGACTCTGATTCTGTTGGTATTCGTATTTCGCTCTGCTTAGTGTATTCATTTTATTCTTACGTTTTAGGCTAAGGTTATCCGTCGGTGTTTTTTCTTTTGACTTAATAATTGGTTGATTATTTTCAAGCAGTACGAATATTTTTAATCTTTTCTTTTTTTATGGGATTTCTCCCACCAGATATCAATTTGTATAATATCTTTTTTATTTACAAATTGTACCATTTGTTTGTTTTTTTTTCACACTGTCAGAATCATGGGATAGGTATAAAACTAAAAATAAGTATATATATATAGTTATCTACTGTCAGACTGTTTCGTAGTATCAAAACTGTTCAGTGAGGCTAGACATACAAGATGCTTTTTGCTGGGATCGAAACCCGACTGACGTAAAGTCAGCTGGATATCTTATTCAAGAGCCATTCTCAGCATTAGTAGAGGAATCTTTTGCGTATTTCTTTTTATATATACATTATCGGCTGCCTGGAGTGCTCAATTTATGAGTAGAATTATTGCATTTCAGCTTGTGTGTCAGCCGGCAAATTCCCCACAAGATGTTAAACCAATAGGGGTGGGGATCATATATATTGTCATCCACAGACAGATTGCTTCGTTGTATCACGAGACCTCAGTTTGGTAAGATGCACGAGATAGCCCCAAAATTTCTATCCCACATACAAATATACATTCATGCATATATATCTTTATATTGTCAAACATGCGTAAATATTTTAGGGACATTTTTTGGGGGTATACTTCTTCGATTGCTTAGTATAGTATGGCTGGGAAATTTCGAAATTGCAGATATATCATAGCTAGATATTAGAGAGAGAGAGAGAGAGAGAGAGAGAGAGAGAGAGAGAGAGAGAGAGAGAGAGAGAGATTATGTGTATGTGAATGACAGAGAATTGTTGAAAATCAGAGGGAGTTAATTGTGTTTATGAGGGAAGCCCCAGAATAATTATCAAACAAACAAAAATGTTTATTGTAAGAAAATAAATAAATTGACCTTTGTAATTGATACAAATACTTGTTTTCTTCCTAAATCAACCAATTTCGCTGTCAGATTCTATTTTGGGCTTTTATTATAAATTCTAATCTCTCAACAAATTCCTCTGTTTTTCTCTTCGTGTCAAGTTCTCAGTGTTTATGATAAAACGAACATTCTTTTTTTTTTTTTAAATTCTGAAACTTCCGAAAGTTTTCTTTTGATTACAAGTTTAGTTATCAATTAAACTATTCAGCTGTTTATTTATAGTTATCATTTTTTTTTCTCTGTGACGTTATTTTAACTGACATATTTCGAGTACATTTTAGTTCTTTTATCATTTAATGTCATATTAAGCTTCATGGGTTATTTAATGCCAAAACCATCCTTGTTGAAGAACAGCAATGATACGATTTAACCCATAACAGGGTGTATGAGAGGGTTAATACCTTTCCCAAGAATAATAGTCTGAAAGTGAACGTAATAGCTTGATTGGAGTTCGAACGCACTTACTTCGAGGCTGCAGCCCAGCGCTTTAGCCCTTACACCACAAGGACACCTCCGAGTACATGAATTATAATAATACAAAAATATAAATTTGAAAATTCCTCGGACTCATCACCTTCGGTTTTGAAGAACATAGCGCACAATATAGTAGAAATTAAAATTTCTCAAATTCTTTATCGTAGGCGCTCGTGACGTAACGGTTACCATAGAGAGAAGTTAACTCGTCTAACTGACTTCAAATCCTGAACAGAGCTGTTTAAATTACACAAAGCGCTAATACTCCTAAGAAACGTATGAATTTATTATTCTGTCTTCAGTAAATAGTAGGGTAGATAGGGTTCTTTATCCTTGGTATGACAACCGGTCTAAGAGAAGGAAAACACGGAATTAAAACCAGACGAAATGAACACCATCAAACAAGTGATGGAAGAATAAGTAAGAAACGAGCGACCGAGAAAAACAAGAAAACTTCAAAAGAACACGTCATCTCTGCAACAGAAATCTAATGAAAGGAATAAATTTCTTGGCAGCCTCACCTTGTAAAGATAGTCTGCACCCTTCTTAAAATGGATAAGAGAGGAACTCAGATTAAAAATCGAGGAAATTGGTGACATAGACTATTATGTGTCAAGAAAAGAAAGAAAAGAGAATTCGCCGTCATTGAGGGTTGCGTTGATACAACAATTCAGTGACTAGAAGAAAAAAAAAAGTAAAGCCAGACTGATTACAGCTGCCAATAACAACAATATCAACAAAAATAACTTCAGGTTAAACAGAAGAACACTAAAAATATCTAGAAAACGAAAATGGGAAGGAAACATCTGTATGGATCTCTTCAAACGACAAAATAAGGAAATTGCACATGAGATGACCTGGAAATGGTTAAAAAGAGGAAACCTGAATAGGGAAACTATTTCTCAATAAACAGCGGCACAAAATGATGCCAAAAGAACTAATTATATCAAAGAAAAATTGATAATATCTTGAAGAATAGCAAGTGTAACTTATGTGGTGATAGATATGAAAGGGTTAATCCCATTCTAACTGAATGCAACAAACTGATACAAAAGAAATACAAGACTAGGCATGATTGGATCGGAAAGGTAATTCACTGGGAATTGTGCAAAATCCTAAAATTTGGTCATGTTGAAAATTGGTATGCATATACCAATTTTCAACATGACCAAACCAGAATCTCTTTTAGAAAATAAGGCGCATAAAATTCTCTAGGACTTCAAAATACAAACAGATCACCCAATCCAGACCCCAAATCAGACCTAATGTTAATTAAAAAGAAGAGAACTCATGTAGTGAATATTGCCATTCCAGCTGACCATAGAGTGAAAATGAAAGAAAGTTAAAGGTTGGAAAAATACCTGGATCTTGCCAGAGGGCTGAGTAAGCCTGAAGAAGAGACTGGGAAAACTGACGATCAAAAGAATAATTAAGATCATCCAGACCACAGTGCATCTTGATATTTGGAAGAATCCTAGAGACCTGAAGAGACTTGCTGTCACTCAAACTTCAGTGAAAAACCAGTTGAAGCTGGTGTGAAAAGCTCACACAGTGTAAAATAATGATGAAGAACTGAGACCATCCAGGACTCAGAACTGCTGAGATCACCTAAAATATTTAGATGTCTTAGAGTACCAAAGGGACTTTTTCACCAATGGTCCGGGAGACCGGGGTTCAATCCCAGGTCGTGTCATACAAAAGGCTCAAAAATGGTACTTAATGCAACCTTGCTTATCACTAAACACTATAAGGTACGTATCAAGGGTAAAGTGGAGCAATCCTGGGAATGGAGTAGCGCCCTCCCTTACACCTCGGTTTAGTAGCTATTGAAAAGGGGGCCTTCAGGTCACCCTCGACTAAAGGGAGACAACTTTACTTACTATTTGGTTTGGTTTCTTTTTTTGATGGCATATCAACCTACGTGGCTAATCTAATACCAAAGCCCAGTAATGATATGATTAACCCACAGCTGAGTAGGATAAGGGGAGTCATACCTTTCTCAAGGGGCATTATTCCAAAAGTGAATGTTATTGTGTGACTGGAGTTCAAACTAGCTTATTTCGAGACTGTAGTCCAACACTTTCGTCATTTTACCAAGGGGACACCCCCCAGACTTTTGGGAAAATGACCAGTTAATTGTGGTGCGAAAACACGTAAAGGTGTATAATAATAATAATTGACGACGCTTTGTCCAAAAAAAAAAAAATTGAAAAAAATAGCCGACTTTTATATCATAACTCATAGTTAATGTATAATTTATGACATTATATTATAATCACCATAAATTTTATTTATCTAATTTTTTAATCGATATAGAAAAACGAAATTTATTTTCAATTCGGGCCATTGGCCTAAGGAGTAGAGTGTTCGCCAATGGTTTGGGAGACCAGGGTTCAATCCCAGGTCGAGTGATACCAAAGACTCAAAAAATGGTACTTGGTGCCGTCTTGCTTAACACTTAGTATTATGAGGTACGGATCAAGGGGAAAGTGGAGCAATCCTGGGAAAGGAGTAGCGCCCTCCCCTACACCTCGGTGTAGTAGCTATTGAAAAGGTAGCCTTCGGGTCACCCTCGACAAAGGTCGCCAACTTTACTTAACTAACAACGTATGCAAGTCATCTATTTTACAAGCTAACAAAGTGGTTATTAGATTAATGCAATGTATTCAGCTGTAAGTATCTTTCTATTTGTGTAAAGCACAAAGACATCAGATGCATTGTTTACAAGTAGAATATGCGTTTGTAAAAAAAGAGCAGGGATTCAGTAATTTTTGTAACGTGATTCAACTGCCATGTTAAATCTAATAAAAAATATTCCATTAGCTGTTAGTCAGGTTTTATTATAATAGTTACGGATACGTTTATAGAAAACTATGTTTGTTGTGATGGATTTTAGAGAAAAGGATGAGGAGGAAAGACTAGTTTTTAGGAAAAACAGATGACTCTTGGTAACACACCTGAGTGAAATCAAACAGCTGTTAGTCATCAGGGAAGCACTGCTTGTGTACTGATTCGGGCGTTGTCTGAGAATAATACCGCGTAGGTGTTATGGAATGAGATCAAGTTTTGTATTTACCACTTGTCATAGAAAGAAGAGGAACGGGCAGGAGAGTGGTTTTTTTGGTTTCTGGTTGTAGAAATATAAACTATTAACACTTTTCAAATGAGTCAGAAATGTGCACTTTGTCGATGAATAAGTTGGGAAAGAATTGGAATTAGTAAATCTTTTTAAAGAGAATCACAAAAGTGAAGAAAATATTTGTGTTTGAAATTTGAGTCATTTCGAATATCAGTTAATTGTGAAGATGGGATCTTTTAAAGAGTTTTTTGTGTTAACCGGTAAAAATCTAAAAAAAGAAAAAAGAAAAAAAAAATGAATCCCATTTTGGAGAAGTCTGTTATAGCTTGGCTTTGAGATTGAATATTTAGGAGAGGGATCTCATGACTGTAAATTTACTGATGATCAATTCGATTTGATTCGGTTTGGTTTTATGGCATATCAACCATTTTAAGTTATTTAATGCCAAATCCACTTTTATACTTATGAACAGTTGTATTTTAAAAAGTACAGTTTATCATAGGTACAATTTTTGCTTACACTCAGTAAAATGAAAAAACAGTTCTATTTCAAACAATTTACTTTAATATAAGTACGCAGTTCAAGTGTCAAAAACAGTTCTTCGTATGTTGGTTTGGTTTTATGTCATATCAAGCAGTGCAAATTGTCCAATAACAAATCCTATATAGATTCATCTATTAAATACACATGGTTTGTGATCATTTTTCTTATAACATTTTAAAACAAACCTGAGCTCATTTTCCTTCGCTGTTAAATGATTTCAAGTATTTCTATCTAATATGAATCAATCCATTTACTTTTCCTCCTTTATTTGCACACAGTTAAATGAGTTCTTGAGTTGCTATGTAACAGTAACAATTTAACATTTGTTTGCACACATTTAAATATATATGAATGATATGTAAGAGATTAACATTTAAAAAGGCGAGTGAGCTTCTAAGTTAGCCTACAGTTAAATTATTTCAAGTAATGTAGTTATCGATTATTTCTTCAAGATTACGGCTGGCAACTACACGGTCTGTGTCACTAGCCATATTTTCTATACTTTCTTCGTAGAGGTTTTGTTGATCCCTGAACATTGCTGTTTGATTCTTATAGACGACTTTGTTCTTGAGGGCATTTGAATGCGCTTCCTGGTCATCCGTATTTTCCCAGTTTGGCTAACGAGAGCTGGTGATTTTTGTTCAAATAGTTCAGGTTTTATGGGAGACAAGTTTTTGTCAGTCTTTAATGATTTTTGGTGGACGGATTGGTGACTTGTGTAACGGCTGTTTTGTTGGAGATTTTGCACTTTTAGGAGTAGTTCGTGTTGGAGCGGTAGATCTTACGCATGTTTTTGTTTGGACTATAACATTGGATCTCTTCCCACTCCCAACTCGTTGCAGAGCTGGTGCTTGGTAAAATTCGGCTGAGTGTAGTTTTTTCAGGTGCTCCTGAAACTTTAGTCAATCTTTCTTTTCTAACTGGATTAATTTCTCCACGAGTGTTTTATATTTGTTGCCTTGATTGGTTGTATCCACCTTCCGTGCAACAGAGTCGTAGCTGTTTTCTCCCATGTAGGTCCCAACAATTTCCCTTGCTTCCAGAAAGGATACATTCCTCTTGTGTTTCACCTCAAGTATTTCCTTTTCTTTTTTGTAAACATCGCAAGATCTTACGTAAGCCAGATGATCTTGTCATCAGTTCGCATTTCTAATTTGCTTCATGCAATCTTCCTCCAAGTGGTCCAGACCCTTTTCACCACATTTGGCCTATGTCTGTCGTCCTCTACTGGCTTCCCTGTGGTGTCCATATTTTTGGCATTTGAAGCACTCCAGGGGAGCTAGGACGGACTATTCTACTCTCTTAAGACAATTACTGATCTTCACCTCCTTGGGAGTATGAGGCTCGTTAAATGTCAGGATGAAAGTGTTGGTCTGGATTCGTTCTTCGTCTTTTCTAAAGGAGATTCTTCTTATATTTGTAACTCCTTGTTTTCCCAAGAGTGATGCTATCTCCTTTTCTGTAGCCAATGCTAACTCCCTACTCCTGATAACTCCTTTGGAAGAGTTGAGTTTCTCATGCGGATAGGCTCTGCATTTCGTCGTATGAAAAGTTTACATTTTTAATATGCTTTCTGCTTGATCTGGCTGTCCACATAGACTAGCAAGTTTCCGTTCCTGGCTTTCTTTACAGTTTTTGGAGTAGCCCTTGGTAAGAATAACTTTTTCAATGAGGAAAGACGAGAATTTAGCGAGGCGGACCTCTTCCAAAGATTCAATAACAATGAATCTGGGGAAGTCTGCTGGCTCATTTTCCGAATCTGACTCTGATAGGTTTTTGTGTTGGGAATGAACCAAGGGGGAAACCCATTCGCCTTGGTTGAGATGGGGATACGCGACCACTATGCTCGAGCTGAGGTTGGGTTTCCGAGCTATTGCCAATTTCCGTTTCTCAGCACTGGTCAAACTCCTATCCTCTCAACACAACTGACCCTCAGCCACCGCCTTCTAGCACCTTAAAGGTAAGGTTTAGGAATTTGCTGCAAGTACAGATTTAAAAGTACTATCGGGATAAAACATATAGGTGCTAGGGCTTTATATGACTAACAGATTGATCAGATCGGGCCTATCCGACCACCCGTCTGACCAAGTAAGGGCCAAAGTGGTGTGTTGCAAGTCATTGACCACTCTGTCGCTGGACCAATAACTGCTCAGCCACCAGGATCCCGTCCTAGCGCCTTACAGGTCGCCACCTACGGCCAACAGGTGGTCCCGTTGATGGGGGGGTCTTACCCCTCTGATGGGGTTTAGTCGGAGTATTCTACAGCCCCAGCTGCCAGGTCGCGCATCAAGTCGAGGAGACGGAGCTAATTATTGAAATCCAAATTAGGGAAAAATTGATATTGTCAATTGCTTCGCCAATCACCATCCCTCAGACGAGAGAAAATACATATAAACGAGTACTCGTCTCTCGCCAGACATCCACGTGAACCAGGTTATATAGCCACGATACTCTATGTTTTGACCTTTTACCAGACTTTCCTGGGTATAGAAAAGCGATGAGAACTAAGATAATACTGAACTTTGAGAGAGACAGAAAACATGAGATGATACGATAACGCGATACTCGGAGACATGTCTGTTGGCGTCGACTTTTTTTTTACTTTCTTAATTGTGCAGTCTCATCTGTTGACTGGCGACTCTGATTAGCGATTGATCTGCTGTCTGGATCAAAAACACATCGTAGGCAGATAAGTGGATCGATCGTGTCATCCGATGACATAACCAGCCAAACGGAACATTCAGTGGATTGAAAGTGGAATCACCCAGTGTTTGAGGAAGGCGGGTTTACTACCACAATAGAATTAACAAGAAGAAAAACTTTTGCTGTGGTGACAATTCAGAGAAGCATTTTCCAGGAAGATGAGCTCACGCCATTACTATTTGCCATAGTAATGACGTCATTCAATTACATACTTCCGAAGTGTCCTCAGTACTACGGATTTACAAAATCCTCAAGAAAAGATTAATCACCTAATATACATGGACGATATCAAGCTGTTTACAAAAAGAATGAAAAAGAATTGTAGACTGATACAAACAATAAGAATATACACCCAGAATATTGGAATGGAAATTGGCATAGAAAAATGTACCATGGTCATCAGAAAAAACGGAAAAAGTGTAATGACAGCCAAATCAAGAAAGAATTAGAACACTTAAAGAAAAGAAAAAATTAAAAGTACTGGGAAAATACTGAAAGAGGACACCATCAAACAAGCGGAGATAAATTTTAAAAAATAAAAAAGAATACCCTAGACAAACAAGAAACCTTTTCGAAACCAATCTCGGCTGCAGAAATCTCATCAAAGGTATAAACACTTGGGCGGCCTCGCTCCGTAAGATACTCGGGACAGTTCTTAAAACAGACAAGGGAAGAACTCAGAGAAATGGACCAAAGGACCAGAAAGTTGATGACTATGCACAAAGCCTTACATTTGAGAGATGACATTGACCAGCTATATGTGACAAGAAAAGGAGGAAGAGGACTCGCCCGATGTAAGGACTGCTTAGACGCATCAATAGAAAGATTCAAGGACTAAAACAAGCAAAGAATGAATAATTACAGCTGCTAGTGACAGTATTGGCCAGATAAGACGAGACAGAAAAACAACAAAAACTGGGAAACAAAAATCAGAAGAAAAACAAATGTATGGATATTTCAAGCGACAAACAGACGAAATTGGAGCCAATAAGACCGAGACATGGCTACGAAAAGAAAACCTCAAGGAAGAAAATAAATCTCTTCTAATAGCTGCACAAAGCGAAAACAGATAATATGCAACAGAATAGCAAGTGTAGACCACGTGGAGAAAAATATGAAAAAGTTGATCCCTTAATAAGCGAATGCAGTAAACAAGCAGAAAAAGACCAGGCACGACTGAGTGGGAAAAGTGATCTACTGGGAATTGTACAAGAGATTAAAATTTGACCAATCCACCAAATAGTATATACACAAACCAGAATCAGTCTTAGAGAATGAAACCCATAACATTCTCTACGATTTTGAGATATAAACGGAACATGTAATCTCGGCAGAAGACCAGATCATGTGTTAAATTATAAAAAGAAAGAGAATTTGACATCTTGTAGACTTTGCCGTTCCTGCGTATCACAGAATAAAAATGAAAGTAAACGAAAAGATAGACAAATACTTTGACCTTGCCAGAGAACTGAAAAAGCTGTGGAACATGAAGGTCAAGACAATGTCCCCTGTTAATGGGGCACTTGGAACGGTTTCCAAAAGTCTGAAGGAGGAACTGTAGGAACAGGAAATCTGTTGGAAAATCGAAATCATCCAGACTACTGCATTGCTGAGATTGGCTAGAATACCGAGAAGCGTCCTGGAGACCCGAGGAGATTTGCTGTCACTTAGACTCTAGTGGAAGACCACTAGCATATGCTGATATGAAAGACTAACAAAGAGTAAAATAGTAATTGTGTATAATTATAGTGGAGATGGAATTTTTGGGTCACAGAAAATTTACGAAATCCCTGGTGACCAAAAATACATATTTCTACTACAACATCAACAATAATAATAATGACAATGATGATAATGATAATTGAAGCGTCAAAATATCAGAAAAGAGATTGGGGAGCTGGAAATCTGAGGAAGAACGAAGGCCGTCTGTATCACAGTACTGCTGAGATTAGCAGTAATCTTTAGGGTTCTAGAGAGCTTAGGAGACTGGTTGTCACTCACACTTCAGTGAAAACTACCTGTTGCCACTGGTGTAAAAATACCAAAGATAATAATAATAATAATAATAATAATAATAATAATAATAATAATAATACGAAGAAAATGGTGGCCAAAGAGTGGAGAATGGAAAATGATAACTGCTAAAAGATGATAAAAAAATAGGGAAGACAAACGAGAGAAAAGAAAAAAACCCTCTGTAACGAAAAATAGAATTCAAAGAAAAGAAAAGAAAAGAGGAAAAAAACCACATCCGCGTTGACTTTGAGAGAAAATAAAAGGAAATTACAGATAAAACCACATAGACAAAATCTATGTTGAAGAAAAAGAAAAACGCTTGTATGAGAAAAATAAAACAAATGAATTAAAACTAATTACATCAAGACGGGGACTGATAAAATGAGAAGAAAATAACAAATGCTTTGTACAAGAAGAAAGAAAGAGAGAGAAGAGAGAGAGGGAGACAGAGACAGATTATGTGTGTGTGTGTGTGTGTGTGTGAGAGAGAGAGAGAGAGAGAGAGAGAGAGAGAGAGAGAGAGAGAGAGACGGCCATATGAGAGAAGGCCATGTATTAATAGAGTGCAGAAAGTTGACTGAAAAAGCATACAAAAATAATCACAGATGGCTAAGAAAGGTGATCCATTGAGAAAATAAAGGAAAGCTGTAAATTAGTCTAAAATGGACGGCAAGTACGAAGGAGATAAATACAAAATACTGATTAGAATCCGTCATTTCTTTCGGAATAGAAGCATTAATATCATCATCGCTGTTATAACGAGATTAATATCATCATCGCTGTTATAACGGGATTCTAACGAGTTCATATGCCATCTAGTTACAATAAAAAAAGAAGAAAATCCCCTCAAACTTTGACATTCCAATTGGCCACCCAGTCCAAATCAGGAAATCAGTCTTTATTTCAGAAAGGAGCACCTGTTAGAAGGTATGGTTGTTTTAAGTGACACTACAGTAAAGATGAAAAAAAAAGAAAAAAAAAAAAAAAGAAAAGAAGTGGGAATATTAGGATGTTATCTGATAACCGAAGAAATTCGGCGTTTATTTGACCATCGGTTCTTTGGAATCGGTTCACATGACAGTTTGACAAAATGCACAGAAAAATACTGTTTTTTTTTTATTTGGAAAAAAAAGATTAAACCCAATTATGAATGAATGTAGCAAGTTGTCTAAAAGAAAAGTAAAAAAAAAAAAAAAAAAGAAGCCAAAGAAAAGAAAAAGATGAAAGAATAGGGACAATGATAGGTTAGAAATTATACCAAAGACTAGTTTTCAATCCTGTAAGGAAAAATGATATCAGTACAAACCATTGGTTGTCGATGAAAATAAAAGAATTAACACAAAAAAAAAACAAAAAAAAAAAACAGATTGAATTTAATCTAAAGACAAAGGTAGAACCAGTTAGAGTATATACAAAGCTATGTTTGCTGACGAAATAATGAAGAAAAATGAAAACAAATTTGAAAAAAAGTACAATGATCTCGCTCAGTAACTGTGAAACCTGTTAATCATGAAAAGTTAAATTTGTGCCAATAATAGCTTATAACAAACAATCCTGTCCCCATTTATAGACGAAAAGACACCGTGTCAGGGCGAGGTCTGTCCACTCCAGTCACTATGAGACTGGTCCACGATGTTGGTAAGAGTTGAATTGGTCTAGATGAATTCTAGCATTCGCAGTTACTCACCCCTTAGCCCACATTATGTTTTTGATCCCCGGAAGTTTGAATCGGACATTATTGGTATAGCTAGGAAAGCTGTTGTAGTTTGGTGGCTGCATAATCGTTCATATAATTCATAAAAATATATAAATATATTTGAAAAGAAGGCGTTCGTGGTGTAATGTAGGAAAGTGACACAGCGATACAAGTTCAAATCCTGGACAAGACTTTTACATAATACTAATACTCTTAGGAAAGGTATGAATCCAATGATTCTCTCTCCAGCTATGGGTAAATAGTAGGGTAGACTGTGCTTTTTCATCTTGGCATGGCAACCAGTCTAGAAGGAAGACTCTGAATCCAAACCACTTAAAAATAACCGAGTGTCGCATCCTGTTCCTCCTGAGTGGTAGGGATATATATATATATATATATATATATATATATATATATATATATATATATATATATGGCACGAGTAGCACTAGTCCCATCTCCGCCCCTGATATATATATATATTTCCCCACCTCTCCACAGGAACAGGAAAATCAAATGGTCCGATTTATGGCATAATGATGTAGCCATAAAATTTTTTATACGATCTGTGTATGATACCCTCCCCAGTCCTGTAAATCTCCACTTATGGAAGAAAACAAAAAAACCCCTCGTGTCAGTTATAAGGGGCGGTGGGGTTTGGATCACTAAAGCATATCTTGAGTAGCTGCTAGACAGGACTAGCTGATGAGCGATACAGATGGCGCCACGATCAAATATTAAAAGAAATAGTCAATTCGGCAATCCGTACAAACTACCATAAAAATTTGATAAGGTTTGCCAGGACTGGAGTAAAAGCCAAACCAAAGGAAGGTAACACACAAAATGCACTGTCATTGGCAACAGACTGGGAACTAAGGGCTGATTTAGAGACAAGATTGAAATTCCTAGGTCATATTGCCCAAATATCATTACGCCCAGATTTTCGAATATTTTCAAACAAAATAAAGAAAATATTGATATGGGAATTGACATTTTCATGGGAGGAACATGCAGAAGAGGCTCATGAACGAAAGAAGTACAAATATGAGGAACTTTTAGAAAAATGTAAAACAACGGGTGGTATGTAAGCTGTACGCCAATAGAAATTGGCTCACGGGGTTTCATTGCAAGATCTCTATGCAAGGTCCGGGCAGACATTGGTTTGAAAGGAACCAAAAAAAAAAAAAGGAAAGCCATCGAAGCGATAATTAAAATGACAGAGAGAACAGCCAAAATGGTTGTGGATAAAAAGAAGTAGTTCATGGGTTACAAAATAAACATAATGTAACATAAATAGCTGTATAATATTTTAAAAGTTTCTTTTTGTAAATATTCACAAAAGCGGTATGAATATTTTACCATGTAAATATAGATGAGGGAGGTTGCAAGGGTGCGTGGGTCAGAGTGGGTTTTTCGATGTATGTTACAATCATTTGGTATCAAAGGTAAGATCCCACGACCTTTCGAATTTTTGGTTTATATTCAAATAGTTTTCGGTGGTGGTCTTCACGTTTTTTTTTTATAGGTGGGAGGTTGTATATATCTTAGTGATTCCTTTTATTAGGACCTTAAGAATAAGATGTAAATAGTAAGGTTTTAAAAGCTGTTTTATAAACTTTTATAATCGATAAACATTTTAATATTCCATATATTAATTTAATGAGTTTATCTTAAATTAGTTGTAATAGTTGCAAAGGTTGTCGGAACCTTTCATAATATAATACAAGAGTGAAGGCAGAAATTTTTTTTTTTGTTGTGTGTGGGTGTTGATACAGGAAAGGGGAATATAAGTTTTGCTGTTTAGGTCCTTCAATTGTTTTCAAATATTTGAAGACCAATATCTCTCGATCAGTATTTTCGAGTATCAGTGATCCGCTCTACTGTAGATAGAAAGGGTGATTTCGTTATCGCTGTTTTTCTTTTATTTTTGTGGAACTTATTTTTTTTTAACCCAAGTTTTATTTTTATTTATTTTTATTTTTTAAAATTTTTTATTTATCTATTTATTTTTTAATTTCATTTTTGAATTTTTTAATTCAGAAAACCCTGAAATTGTAGAGAAGAATTTTTAACAGATTGAAGAAGGAATACAAAATATCGTTTGTTGTCTTTTAAGTAAATAGTTAAAAAATTATATTCCTTGATTAATGCGTCAAACACCAGTGATTTGTTAGATTTTTAACGATAGGAATGTTGTTATTACCTTTGGCGAAGAAATGTGTTCTTGCGTGTGTGTGTGTTATTCCCTCGCTAAGTGTTGTTATAAAATAAAGGAGAATGTAGAAGACGAAGATGCCGTTAGCTTTTATATGAAGGTTTTTAATGGCAGCATGGAATAAAGAATTTACGTTTATGCTGCAAGTCTCGTAGGAAGAAAAGAAGTAAGGAAACGAAATGAAGTTATGATAGAGTTGAGAAAGCATTTTAGCAGTTAAATGCTTGAGCGAAAAGTGCATTGTTAGGTTAAGGCATTGTTGGATGTGCAAGGGAGATATGTTCGCCATAGTGTAGCAAAAGTCGGAGGTGCCCCTGGTGTGATGGTTATCGTCGCAGGAATTGGGCACGGCGACACGGGTTCAAATCCTGGACTGATTTCATTTCCCATAGCACTAATACCCTTGGGAAAGGTAAGAATCCAATTATTCTCCCTCCAGCTATGGGTAAATAGTAGGGCAGACTAGGTTCTTCAGCCTTGGTGAGGCAACTAGTCTAGGAGAAGGAAAACTCTGAATTCAAACCTGTTAAACTCCGCTTAAAAAATAAAAAAGTTGACCTTGTGTCGTATCCTGCCCGAGCGGAGGGGTTGGGTAAAAAAAAGTCGTGTTTGCTGTTTGAGGAGAGAAACGTTGAAGTCACCATGAGTTTGTGGTCCTGGTTGTTTCGGGGAGAAGCGTGAATGTCTCCAGAAAATGTTGCCCAGTGAAGAAGTAGCTAGGTGTCGGAGCGAAATATATTGCATCGCAGTCGACATTGCCAATTTTGGGGGTGACGTAAAGTTGTTCCTGTGTGTGGCGTATTGAATTTATCTAATTCATATTCAACTGGGAACCCTTGATCTAAGAGAAATAGACGCCAGGGGTCCACGAATTAGATAGATTCCCTCATGGTGGAGTGATGCTGCTGCTGCTGCTATTGAAGAGCAGACAGTAAGACGTCTGTACTGAACGAAGAAGTACTGCGAAAGAAAGTGATTGGCAGATTTCCCCAGTTTGTGCTGCCCGGAAAGATAGTCCAGATTGAATAGGATAAGTCATCCTGATTGGGTGAAATTATGCGTCGACCCTAACGGTCGAATTAAATTACGCGCCAAACAAAAATACGAAATTCTTTCTGTTACAGATTGTAAATAGGTAAAATGACTCATATAGTTTTTTTTACTGTGATTCACTGAGCATTTTATTGTCAATTAGGATTTTTTGGGGGTTGGGGGTAAAGGGCAAAAAGGTTTTAATAACCTGTGTAATTAATTCGCACTTTAGAATAACTTATTTTTATATTTAGTTGATAAAAAGCAGACTTTGCGTAGAGATGTTTTAGTAGCCCATGGAAAGATAAAATCTTTCAATAAAACCGTTTCTCTAAAACGTAAATTTTTCGAGCTCAGAGATAATTTAGCCTTGGTGAATTTGGAAATTTGAAAATGTACTGAGGGGAATTTTTTATGGGGGGTGGAAGAGCGAGAAGGGAAAAAACAAAAAAACAAAAAAACAAAACTCACAAAAACCTGACACCCTATTCCAGCGAGAGCTGAATACTGGACAGGAAGACAAAAGCTGTGTAAATGAATAATTTTAAACAATCTATATGTTAAAAAAGGTGCTAGTGTCCTCAAAGATCACTTGAATAGACAGATTTGATTTGTTGTCGCAAAACAACCAATCAGATGCGCAGATGAGCGGTCAATAATCGTCCAAATAGATAAAAGCCGATTCAATTTCCGTTTTTTTTTCTTCTTTCCTATGTTGCGTGAACGGTAGGGTGTATCAGAGACTGATCATCTCTGATAGGGCCTGCAGGGGAAGTGGAGTATGATGTTGGAAGACCCGAAACTCTCCAAGGAACCAAGCAAAACATCACTGACGACACCCTCCGACGCTAAATGTATTAAGGCGTATATTTAAAGTAAAGTAATGATTTATTTCATTATTTCAAATAACTAAGGAGAGGCTTCCTGTCTAAGGTCGGACACATGCGATCCCAGTAAATGCACAATCCCTTTCTGCCATAAAACCAACAGTCACTGACGGCAAAAATGAAACTTCGGCGGCCGCCAACGGCATTAAGGTCAAAGAAATTCGTGCCTTGCACTGCTCCTTGCGCCCAAATCAGATGCCTTATCCCAACCGCTACGCAGCAGTCCCGTCCGAATCAACGGAGTCCTTTTCACTGATCCTTTACCTCAGTATCCTGACACCTCTACCTTACCATAGCAATAGATGCATTGTTCCAGCCTGTTTACCATCCACACTTTTCTTCAGCTTTCCTTTTTTCAGTCCTTTTCAGGACTAAAGCTTCGAAAGTCTTTTACATTCTTTTCCGGGATTCTAAGTCTTGCTTCCCCTCTTCAGTCGTTGACATGATTTTCTGCTGGCACAATAAAGACGATGGCGTAGCAGCCAGTCTGACGCAATGGACACTTGGAGTAAAGGACCTGTCTATGGGCAGACAACTCTGCTTGGACAATCTTCGATTCTTCGAAGCCGACATCGACTACACCCTCGGTTAACAACCGACTCACCAACCCAGACATCGATCATCCTGCTTCTGCGACTCGACACCTCCAACTCTCCGACTGTCTTCAGATACCTGGCCACATAGTTACACCTACGATCTGCTCAGAGCATCAAGACTTGTTCAAGATCCTTTAGATTCGCTGTCGCCCAGAACTATGGGACAGTCGAATCTACACTTTCGACACCATCATGAACTGTAATCGACAGCATGGACTTTAGACACTGCAGCGACAATATACCAAAAGTAGGGACTTTCAACGCAGCAGGGACCATGCACATACAAATTTTTCGTGTTCGATTCGCCAAATAGAATCTCAGTATTTCAAACTTTGCCATCTCGCCTTTTTTCATTCTTGCGTTGTCCGCATTACTGTCTTATTTCAAAAAGTTCGCGGTATGAACGTTATTCATCCGTCACCGCAACTATATATATATATATATATATAGAGAGAGAGAGAGAGAGAAAGAGACAGAGACAGACAGACAGACAGAAATAGGGACAATAAGACAGAGAGTTTGACTTTGTCACGTCGTTTTACAAGCTAATTTGGTCTCTCTACTTGGCGTCCATTTGAATTACATTTTGGAAGGCAAGAGATATAATCTATACAAATGTTATTTCTTTTCTCTACCAACATGTCATGGGCTAACTTGGCAAGTTAAGGCCTATTAATCCTAATATCCTAATGGAGGTGCCCGTGGTGTAATGGTTATAGTCGTAGGAAATGGACACGGCGACTCGATTTCAAATCCTGGACGAGACTGA
Organism: Sepioteuthis lessoniana; assembly: GCA_963585895.1. Classification (NCBI taxonomy): domain Eukaryota; kingdom Metazoa; phylum Mollusca; class Cephalopoda; order Myopsida; family Loliginidae; genus Sepioteuthis; species Sepioteuthis lessoniana. The sequence continues at coordinate 97,050,434 of OY757922.1, read as the reverse complement.
TTGCATTTCACATAGCACTAATACCCTTGGGAAAGGTATGAATCCAATTATTCTCCCTCCAGCTATGGGTAAATAGTAGGACAGACTGATTTCTTCAGCCTTGGTGAGGCAACTAGTCTAGGAGAAGGAAAACTCTGAATTCAAACCTGTTAAACTCCGCTTAAAAATTGACCTTGTGTCAAATCCTGCCCGAGCGGAGGGGTGGGGTAAATAGGATTAATCCTAATATCCGAGTCCTAGAATGGATTTAGAAAGAGGCAGGAGATTGGATGTGACCCTTATGGTTATTTTTACGATTTGAGGTACTGGCCTCTTTGTTTTTAATGGGACATCAACCTTCATGGATTATTTAATGCCTAACCATCCTTGTAGAAGAACAGCAGTAGTAGTATTGACCCTTTTCTAAGTGCATTTGTCCGAAAATAAACGCAATAGCCTGAGTTCGAACTCGCATACCACGGTGTCGCAGTCGAGCATTTTAGCTACTTTACCCCCTCTGCTCATTTGGCTGGTTGGTTGGTTGGGTTGTTGGCATATCAACCTTCGTAGGTTATTTAACGCCAAATCCATTTTTATGTAAATAATCTCTTCTATTTAAAACAATTCCATTTAGCATAAGTACACAGTTTAATTGTCAAAAACATTTCCATTTCAAACTATTCAAGCAGTTATATGTAACAATTCAGTTAAGTGTAAATACAGTTTTAATGTCGAAAAACAGTTCTATTTGAAATAATTCAGTTAAGCATAAGCGCGCTGTTTAAATGTAAGTCCGGTTTAATTGTCAAAAACATTTCTATTTTAAGCTATTTAGTTTACTCAAACAATTCAGTTTAGCAGAAGTATGCTGTTAGTTCTATTTAACCCATAGATAGGACCCTTATCAAGTGCTACCACTCCGGGGCACAGTGGACCTGTGAGCGATGGCAATGAAGGGGTACTCCGCATTCCCCAAAGCTCCAGCACTGCTGGAACCTCACCATCAGATTGTTTAGTGTCATATCCAGCACACTCGTTGGGGGTGGGGTCTTACACCTTCTGAAGAGGTTGCTAATTTGGAGACAACACTAAAATCACTTCAAAATCTGAATAACATGGTATTTTGAATGAGTAGAAAAGTTGAAAGTCCACCTAAAAAAAAAAAAGACAGAAGAAAACTTGTTATCAGTTTAAAAGAAGAATAAAGTTTTTATTTCGAAATCTTCTTTAACCGGTTTTCAAAAATTTCAACTGTGCTGTGTTCAAACATAATTTGTCACTCCTCATTTTTGTCCTCCTATCCTCCACCCACCACTAGAACTTCGTGGCGCATATTTCTGGTTTTCGCTTCGAGGCAAAAAAGCGGTTGTGCAAAACAACATAACTATAACAAACAGAGGAGAGGCATAGTTTTCACGGGCTGGAGAGACAAGCGAAATAGTGTAAGTTGTAGTATTACAAGCAGTCAGTGAAAACAAACAAAAAAAAAAAAGGTAGAAAAAAGCGTGTCAGTTTACGGAATGACCAAATATAGTTGGCTTGACTCAAAACTCGCCGCTCGATGTGAAGCAGTAGCAGCAGCAGCAGCAAGCAGAGAGAAGGTAGAAAAATGAAAGAAAAAAAATCTTTCTTACAGAAGCTGATAAAAACTGAGGAAAAGAAAATAAGAGGGAGATTGAGAGAGATAGAGAAGAGAAAAAGTTAATTATGATTGGAAGAAATGGAAAGAGGTCAAGTCGGTCAGTATTTAAAACGGTGCTAAGTAATTAACTTTCATATATATATATATATATACATATATATATATAAACAGAAAGAAGTGAAACGGAGAATATAAACCTCTGGCAGAGATAAGAACAGGTGAATACTGTTTTGTATTTCTCTCTATTTCACATACATACATACATACATACATACATAGATTGATTGATTGCAAGAGAGAGAGGCGGGTTTAATATACATCTAAAATACATGCAGGCGAAAACATTCTCATATACATTGTGGCACTCATCGATACAAAGATGGTGAGAGAGAGAGAGAGAGAGAGAGAGAGAGAGAGAGAGAGAGAGAGAGAAGGGAGAGACAGAGACAGAGACTGACAGAGAGAGGTAGGGAAGAGATATGGTGTCTGCCTTGTATATTGAGGAGAAAGTGTAAACTCCAGATAAAAACAAAAAACAAGGGAGCAGGAAAAATACCTTGAAACATGGCCTTTGTATAATACGATTCCACCTAACCATTCTACCTAAACAGTCTACCTAACCATTACAGAGTTCAACACATGAGGCACATTTTTTTCTTAAGTTTCTTTAACCCTGACAAAAATGAATGAATAAGAATAAAGAGAAAAGTTCATTCTCTTCTTGGTTGGGTCGAGAACTTTTCAGTACGTACTTGTACATCTCTATTTATTATTAATTTAAAATGCTTTTCCCAGTATATTCTCCTCGAAATTAGTTAAAGTCGGATGTAAGTGGAATGAGTTTCTGCATGCATAAATATTTGTGTTAATGGTAGTGAGTCTGTTATTAGAGATATTTCTGCACATGCGTAATACGTATGTATGTGTATGCCCGCTTGTGTGTCTGCCTGATCGTGTGTTATAATAGTGTAATCTCTCTCTATTCACTTTAATTCATTCATATCTATCTATCTATCTATCTATGCTCAGTAGAAAGAATACTTGTATGTCTGGTTTCTATTTTAGCTGTCAGAATTCGGATCCAGGAAATCAATGATTGAATTCTTGAAGAATATTGATGTTACTGCCACATAGTGGTCCTACTTTCTTAATCGTCTGTAGATTCTTGGAGTCTTCAGATCTTATAGATGAAATACCAGCCCTAATTCTCTTTTCATCTTACTGAAAACAATACCGGCTTCTTTTATATTACTTGCGTTACATTATCAACATATGATTGCGTTTGTCATCGAATGTACTGCTTTAGGTATCTTGGTGATGCTCCATCTCAACTTAGTTGAAATTAGCATTAATCAGTTATCGTATTCTCATTTGAAAGCTTCAGATTTTCTTGGATCAATGAAATTTTTGCGAGTATATCATCGTGTCAAGAGCGCAATCATTGAAAATGGGAAAACCACGATCTTTCGAAAAACACATAGAAGTTTTGTCATTCGGAGAAAAAAGTAATAAAAATGTTCTGTCTTTAAGGCCCGAACTGAAACAAGTGAGAGAAGAAAAAGTTATTTCTTCAAATCTTGGATGAACATTCTAATCAAATCTACTTAGTGTAACTGTTATAGTCGAACAAAAGAAAACTGGAGATGCAAGTTCAAATCCCGAACGGTGCTGTTTGCGTTTCACATCACGCTAATTTCCTTGGGAAAAGCATGCATCTCTCTGTTCTCACTCCAGCTATGAGTAAATAGTTGGGCAGACTGGGTTCTTTAGCCTTGGTTAGGCAACGAGATTAGGAGAAAAAAACTCTGAATTAAACCCAGCTGTACTCCACTTAAAAATTAACCTTGTGTTACATCCTTTCCGTGGCAGTATATATATCTATCTATCTATCAATCAAATGAAACCGTTTCCCATCTCATCCACGTGGGGGACTTGAAAGGTGGCGAAATGTTTTCTGAAGCAGTTTCTGCCACAGATATAAAAAAAACAAACATAAATCAGATAGTATTTCGACTGGCAAGAATAAAGTTCATCTTGAGAGAAAGCTACTAAATCGATTGATTCTCTTTTATTTGCATATATTTCCAACGTGCAAATATTCAGGTTCACATCACTTTGTAAGAATATACCAAAACGATGTAAGAAAAGATACAACTGATTTAGTTGTCTTTCAGGAAAACACATTATCTATCTAAACTTGCAATCAACAAATCTGCAACGTGACTTAAAAGGAAGCGAATAATAAAGATGGCGTGGCTAAGTATTATTAGAGTACCTAGGCGTTTTTTACAAGATGTCATAAATATTTCTCAGTAAATATTATCTCTCGAGTCAAAATATGTAAAGATTAGCGAAAGTATTCTTCTACGTCGGGTTAAAACTTGAATTGCAGGCAACGAAATGAACAAATATATCGTCTCTATTTTATCCATTTTTTAAAACAATGTTTAATTTACACACTTTTTTGCCTATTAAAATTTGAAACCCAAGATTTATAAACAATTATAATTTTACAAGAATGCTGCGAGCAATATTGGACAAGTCCTGGCGGCAACACCCCACAAGACACCAACTATACGGCCACCTGTTTCCCATTACGAAAACTATTCAAGTTACACGAACCAGACATGCAGGACACTGCTGGAGAAGCAGGGACGAGCTCATAAGCGATGTACTCCTATGGACCCCCACATTTGGCCGGGCAAAAGCAGGACGACCAGCACGAACATTCATTCAGCAGCTATGTGAGGATACGGGATGTAGCCCTGAAGACCTGCAAGAGGCGATGAACGATA
>OY757922.1:96973518-97041018 GCA_963585895.1 Sepioteuthis lessoniana | reverse complement strand
ATGGGTTAAATAGAACTAACTACATACTTATGCTAAACTGAATTGTTTGACTAAACTGAATAGTTTGAAATAGAAATGTTTTTGACAATTAAACTGTGTACTCATGCCAAACGGAATTGTTTGAAATAGAACTGATTATTTACATAAAAATGGATTTGGCATTAAATAACCTGCAAAGGTTGATATGCCATAAAACCCTACCAACCAACCAACCAACCAACTAAAGGGATTATGGGATTCGATACCTTTCCTGAGAGCATTAGTCCGAAAATGAATGTAATATCACCACTGAAGTTCGAACTAGTTTACTTCGAGGCCACAATCCACTACTTCAGCCATTATGCCACATGGACATCCCCAATATACTATAATAATAATAATGAAAACGCATTAAAACAGAATTTAAAGAGTTTATATTAAAAATCGGACTGTATTTTCCGAATAGCTCAACGGTTTCGATGTTTTAGACTAAGCAAGACTAATAAAATTCTTAATCATGCATAAGGCATTGTTTTCTGAAAGATCATTGAAGTAAGGGCCAGCCAGCTCATTATCTAGATTACTGACCATGCTAAGCTTATGTTAGTAAATAAAAGCAACAATAAAGTGTCTTGTGTTTGTTCAGCATCTTTGATTTCATTTTTCGTTATCTATTTACAGAGGTGCCGTAAAGGTGAAAGCGAAAAAACCAAAACCAGCAGCAGAACCACGTTCAGAATTATGTGAAGATAGTATCGACCCAGGAATGAACAAAGGGTCAAAATTCAGACAAGTCAACCAAAAAACATATCAAGTTATGAAAGAAGAGGAACAAGCTAGTGGTGGTAAATTCATTAAATTCTCAAAAACTTTTCTTAAAGTAGAACTGCTCAAGCTAATTCAGAAGACGTGCTCCTTTGACTGCGTTTGAAGGTTACATTACTGATTTTCACAAGAATTCTTACCCAAAAATTCTTGTCACCTTATACCTTTACTTAAAAAGTGATTTCCGTTGGCAGCCAATAATTCAGAGTTTTCTTTCCTCTAAACTTGTTGTCTCACCAATTTTAAAGAACACAGTTTTCCCTGCTATTTACCCATAGCTGTGTATATATTTGCTCAATCCCTCCCCAACGAACAGGATGCCTCTACCAAAATTAAGTAAAGTAACTTTGTCGTTACAGCTCATTAATTTGAGAATTTTCGTGTTGGCTAATAATCGTCACAGAAGAGGAGTTCTTGAACCACTTGAGGGCGTTAACAGCTTTTATTGTCTATCTAAGGTTAATATATTCCTAATATATACTCTTGTTCATGTTGCCTGAGAAAAAAAACCTTGAGCTGTTGCCTCATTTGAGATAGTGTTCCATCATTCTGGCATCAATAATCATTTTGCGGTAAAATGTTGTCAAAATATTTCTTCGTAAAATAGCTGATACAGCTACACTACCTCTGGAGGTGTGCTTAGCATCACGGTTATCGTCACGGGAAATGGAATCGGAGACCCGAGTTTAGATACTATATGAAAGGAGGTACCCGTGGTGTAATGGTTATCGTCGTAGGAAATGGACACGGCGACACGAGTTCAAATCCTGGACAAGACTGATTGCATTTCACATAGCACTAATACCCTTGGAAAAGGTATGAATCCAATTATTCTCCCTCCAGCTATGGGTAAATAGTAGGACAGACTAGGTTCTTCAGCCTTGGTGAGGCAACTAGTCTAGTAGAAAGAAAACTCTGAATTCAAACCTGTTAAACTTCGCTTAAAAATTGACCTTGTGTCATATCCTGCCCGAGCGAAGGGGTTGGTAAATATATATATGAAAGTGATTGTTTTTTTTTTCACTTTGTGCGCATGCCTTTGGAAAAGGTATGAATCTATCTGTTTTCCCTTCAGCTCTGTGTAAATAGTAAATCAGACTAGGTTCTTTAATTTTGGTATTGCAAGAAAAGGAAAACTCTGATTTAAAATTTTTTTTACTCGGCTTGAAAATTGACCTTGCCTCGCATCCTTCCTGTGGGTACATAGATGCTCTATTTATTTATTTATTATATCACACGTCATTCAATCGAGTCTATTTCGACAATTAGAGGAGAGCAAAACCCTCCAGAATAGTTCTGTCTTTAATTTCTAGGCTCGTCCGTTAATTATCTAAAATAACTCGCGCTTGTTTTGTTTGTTTTCCTTAACTGAATTAAAAAATGCTTTAAAATTTTTCTTCATGTCATATTTAAACATATTGTATTTTATCTTTCGTTACAGGTGGTGCCCGCCCGGCCTCTATATTTGACCGTAAAAAACAGGAGCGTTCCCAATACTTGAAAGAAGATAAGCAAACGATTCAAAAGGCATTTGGCCAGTCATAGACGCTTTACTTTAACCAAACTTGATAAGCCAGCAAGGGAAAATTCATGTTACACCGTGTTCCCTACACGAGCTTTTTGGAAAGTTCAAAATACCGGAAAAGTCTGGAAATAAAAGTGGTTTTAATTTAAATTTTTGAAATCTGACAGAATATGTTGGTAATTGAAGCACTGAAAATATTTTCATAGTGACACTACACCACTCTGTCCTTTTTGCAATATATAAATACTCAATCGATTTTTTTTCAATCGCTATTTGACGATTTTTCTTTGGCATACGTTTCTTACAGCCAAGACTCCGGGGTGCCAAAATTTGAGCTTTCGTTCTGCGAACAGTTTGATTCCCGCGGCTTAGATAAGTTACTATTGATCTTTGCAAATATTCAAGTCATTTCATTTCTGCGATTAATTTATTTTATGTAAAATCCCTATCTTATCCACGGTAATATTCATCCCTGTATCTACTCACTTTAAAGATTCTATAAGCCCTTTTTTCTATGAACTGTTTAACTAGTTCGTAGACAACCTTCAACATTTATTTTGGACTTGCCTGATCGAAACCAGCTGCGATGTTCTCTTCTGATTTTCCCCTTGCAACTTCCAACACCTCAAACCAACAATAACAACATTGGAGCAGTTTTTTACGCCTTTGTTCAACAACCGATTGAGTCTATTTCTTCCCATGCCCCTGTAATAATTCGAGCTTAAATTCTTCAAGGCGTTTCACGTAAAAGAAACTAAACAAGACAAAAATTTGAGTCATCTTTTGTAAAACAGAAAGAATATATGTTTGCGCAATAAATTTATTTATAATTAATGTTTGAAATTCTCTTTATTTATTTATTTCTTTCAAGTCAAGTAGAATGCTGGAAAAAAAAGACATTTTCAACAATATTGTAAGGCGTCCGTTTTCTTTTGGGTGGTAGTAGAATGATAGATTCTTTTTCTCACCCAAGAAAATTATTGACACATGGAGCTCGGCTGTATCTCTATAAATGTCAGATCCGCCCCCAAATCAAGTACTGCTGGCACATTTGGTTTCAGCACGTGTTAGCAGTCTTTCATATAATAGCGAATCAAGTGGGAGATCTGGTCGATGAATACTTTTTTTTTTTTTTTCATCTCTTTAACCCTTATCTTATTGGTTCTATGTTTTTAATCATTTTCGTTTCTTTCACGGAAGGTGTTCGAACAAGATCTCTTCCATCATATCATCAAGATTAGATTTGCCATCAAAACTTTGTTCTCCATGTCGTGCGAATTTCATAGATTCTATCTTGACATTTCTCATAATCAACACAAACAACCTCTTCTCAAGAACATTTTAAATGTGGTACAAATTCTCGCATAAATGTTTTCCAACAGTGTATGGCTTTAATATCTTTAAGATTTAGTTTCTTTGTTAAACGGCATATCAAACTTTGCGAGTTATTTAATGCCAAAGAGCCCATTGTAGAAGAACAGTACTGGTACTATTTAACCCATAGCTGGATGGGTAAGGGGTTCATGCCTTCGCTAAGAGAATTAGTCCGAATGTGAACGCAATAATGAGACTGAACTTTGAACACGCTAACTACGCAATCATATTCCAGCACGTTACCCACTACACCAGGGAGACTCCCGCTTGATATCTCAAAGTTTAAGGCAAATGAGCATCTCATTGACATATCGACATTTGTGTCTATCTATTCATATTATCAACTTCACTAATCATTCAACTCTCCTATCCTTCTTCCTTTGTTTTACGAAAGCTCATCACTATATAATCGTAACCCTTCGATGGGTTGGAAATATTCAATAAGAAAAACAAACTTTTTAGTCAATAGATTATCTGTGATAACTAATGATGTCCCTTGAGTTGTAGTGGATGCGCTTTTTGGGTAACGGTTATCGTCGTAGGAAATTAAAGACGGTGACCCGAGTTCAAATCCTAGACAAAGCTGTTTGTATTTCCCATAGGACAAATACCCTTGGGAAAGGTATGCATCCAATTATTCTCACTCCAGTTATGGGTAAATAGTTGGGTAGACTTCGCAATTTAGCCTTAGTACGGCAACCGGTCTATGAGAAGGAAAACTCGTAATTCAAAGCTGTTAAACTGTTAATATGGCCTTGTCTTGCTCCTGGCTGATGCAGAGGGGTTGGCTAAATACTTACCCCTTGAGTATTATTTACGTTGCCCTTTTGAGTATTTCTAGTGGCAACCCAAGCATACAAGGTTTTTTTTAAATTCTGAAACCTTTTAATATATTTTTGACGAGGTTTTTGATTTGCATTGCAGACATTGTTCTAATCTGAATCTCGTCTTAGCGTCTGTTAATATAAAGAAATTGAATTTTTTATGTCTAACTTTAACCTTATAAACTGAAAATAAAAATTTTAATTTTTTATTACTGGCATTTTACTTATGACTTTTTACGATTCCAAGAAAACGAAGACTTAGAAAATTATGCTGGTGTTGTAATTTACTTTGTACTTTGCTCAGATGGGGCACAAGGCCATATGAATGGTGCACTTAATGAGAATCGAACTCACTCACGAAGAGTTTGCTAGGCAAGCTTGCTAATCCTTACACCACCAGAGGTGCTCAAATTACGACGGTGTACAACATACGTAACATTTTAGATGATATTTAGTGATTTAAATTTTATGAGAAAACATAGTTCCATATTCTATCTCGATGTCTTTATTAAGAAAAAGAAAAGAAAAAAGTTGATACGGACAAATGTGTTATCAGTTTTCCTAAAGATAATAATAATAATAATAATAATAATGAGAACGGCCAGAATCCTGAGGCGAGTCCTGGAGACCTGAGGAGACTTGCTGTCACTCAGACTACAGTGAAAAACCATCAGCTAACACTGATGGGAAAAACTCTAAAGGAGTAAATAATAATAATAATAATAATAATAAACGATTGATTTTTTTCCTTACATATTTCAATCTTCCTTAATTACCCATCTTTAATCATTCTTTCAATTCATTTATCACATTGCATTGCCATATCATCGTAACCTTTTGAATTTCTAGATTTTTTGTTCTACATTAACAAAGGAGAATTTTCATGGAGAAGAAGTCTCAAACAATAAACAGTCAGCAGCGTGAAGTTATATTGTTGTAGGAAGTAACTAATCAGACAGAATTTGAATTTCTATTCTTCTAAATTAAATAATTATTCTTCTTTAATTAAGTAAGACTAATTAAGTTTATGAATAGTTCTTCAAGCTAAAGAGGTAAAATTATAACATCACATTATTGCTTAGTTTGGACTAACAATCTGAGCATAACATTATTGCTTAGTTAGGTATCACAATCTGAACTAAAACAAAAATCAAACCAATTTGATTAATTATTCCTTTTTATTCATTTATTAAAAAAAAAATTAATTAAAGTTGTTTTACGGAATACGGGTAAATTAACTTAAGTACATATTTTTTGAAGTGTATTTATTTATTAAATATACTTTATATTTTATTTTTAGTGTATTATTCATTAAGTGTATTTATTTATAAAGAGTATTATTTTTATCATTATCAGATTATTATTATTTACTCCTTTAGAGTTTTTCACATCAGTGTTAGCAGATGGTTTTTCACTGGATTTTGAGTGACAGCAAGTCTCCTCAAGTCTTCAGGTCTCGTCTCAGGATTATGGCCGTTCTCAGCAATGCTGTTATTTGAATAGTCGCTACCCGTCTGACAACTTCCAAGTCTTCCAGGCCTTTTAATATTCCTTTAGTTATTGTGCCAAAAGCACCAATCACAATTGGCACTATCGTCACTTTCATGTTCCACAGCTTTTTCAATTCTCTAGCAAGGTCGAGGTACTTATCCTTCTTTGCACATTCCTTCAGATTTATTTTGTGGTCCGTCAGGACAGCGAAGTCGACAATTTTGCAAATTCTCTTCTTTTTGTTGATTATTATAAGGTCTGGTCTTCTGGCCGGGATTAGGTGATCCGTTTGTATGTTAAAGTCCCATAGGAGTTTATGTATGTCATTTATTATTATTATCATTATTATTATTATTTACTCCTTGAGGGTTTTTCACAACAGCGTGAGCTGATGGTCATTTTGCGAAATTTTTCACACCAGCTTTTGAGTCTGAGAGAGAGAGAGAGAGAGAGAGAGAAGTCTCTTCAGGGCTCCAGGACTCTTCACAGTATTTTGGTTGATCTTAGCAATGTTTTTATCTGGTTGGTCTCGATTCTTCCATTGATTTCTCCCGTCTCTTCTCCAAGTCTTTTGGGACCATGCTAAGCGCGCTAACCTTCATGTTCCTCCGCATTTTTAGTTCCCTAGCAAAGTACAAGTATTTTTCTAGCTTTTCGATTTTCTTATTTTCACTCTGTGAAAAAAAATCAACAATACAGCAAATTTTCTTTTTTTAAATTAACACGAGGTCTGGTCGTCTGGCTGAAAATAGATTTCCAGATAATTTTATGCATCTCGTTCTCCAGTACGGATTCTGGTTTGTTCATATACCATTTGGTAATAGAGTGAAATCGCACAATTCCCAGTAGATTACTTTTCCTACCCAGTCGTGTAGAGTCGTGTAATTCTTTTGTGCTAGTTTGCTACATTCACTTATTATCGCTCCAACATAATCTGTTTAATAACATTGTTTTCTGTTACTATGAAAAAAAGAATCAGTTTTTCTCCCGAGTTTTCACTTTCGTAGTCATGTCCAGTTATGCAATCTCGCTTGTTTGTTGCTTGAAATATCCATACAGTTGTTCTTCCAATTTCTGTTTTCTTATTTTTGTTGTTTTTCTGATTGGCCTTATGTTTCTATTAGCTACTGGCTGGTGTAATAAGTCTTTATTTTCTCTTTTTTGCATATTCCTCGTGTCCTTCTATTGAAGTATCTATACAATTCTCAATGCTGGCGAGTCCTCTTTCTCCTTCTTTCCATGACACATATAGTCTGTCTATGTCATCTCTCAGATGTAAGGCCATGTTCATCGTCATCAATATCTTTGTCTTTTTGTCCGATTATCTGAGTTCTTCCTTTTCAATTTTAAGAATGGTCCCGAGTATCTTACTGTGGGGATAACCAAGGTGTTTATCCCTTTGATGAAATTTCTGCTGTAGAGCTTGGTTTCCAGTTTTCTTGTTCTTCTGAAATACTCTTTTTTTTCCTTTACTCTCTGCTTGTTTAATTGCGACAGCTTCTAATATTGCCAAATACTTGTATTTTTTCTCTTTCCTTGCAACTTAATTCTTCCTTAGTTCAGCTCTTCTATTCCTTTTGCTGCTTTTGTTTTCCCACTTTTTATTATCAGAATGGCACACTTTTCAATGCCAAATTCCATTCCTATATCCTGGCTGCATATTCTTATTGTTTATATTAGGGTCTCCAGTTCGTTTTCATTTTTTGAAAATTATCTAGATAATTATCCATTATCATACGGAAGTTTATAGTTTCCTGTGGTTTTGTAAATTTGTTCTGGACGTGAGGACACTTTAGAAGAATGATATGCAATAAAATTCTGTTTTAAACTTGGAAAAAATACCACAGAAACGTATGGAATGCTTCAGACTGCTTTTCGACTATCTTGCATGAATCAAGCATCAGTTTTTAAGTGGCATAAGAGATTCAAGGAAAACAGGGAGTCTGTGAGGGATGATGAGAGGTGTGGGAGGAGTAAGGAAGTCAATACACCACAGTTGATTGGCCAAAGGGTTAGGGTTAGCGTTACTATGTTGAGGTTTAAGAGAGTCCAGGAAGAGATTCCGTCGGAAGAGGCCAGCACTCTTGAAATCGGGTTAGTGGCATATCCACCAGGACAATGCACCAATCCATAACTCCATCCTTGTCACAGACTATTTGACCAAGATGGGCATCAAGACAGTTCCTTACCATCCATATAGTCGAGACGTTGCTCCCTATGACTTTTGGTTATTCTCTAAGCTCAGAGGCTGTCGTTATGAGACAACTGAGAAGATGAAAGAGGCTCCGACGAAGGTCATTGACACGCTCACACAAGAGGACTTCCATTAGGCCTTCCAGAAGTTGTTGGAACGGTACAAAATGTACATTGCAGCCGGAGGAGATTACTTCTAAGGAGACTAGAGTTTCATGTGTGTACTATTAATAAAAGTGCTCATACGAAAAAAGTCTGAAACTTATTTAATGATCCTCGTATTTCTTTTCTTATTTATGTTGTTAGGATCTTCAAAGTTCTAGGTAAACACGTTATCAGTCTATAATTGAAGGGGGTCTCTTTATTCGGGTCTTTTTGCATCAGGGTAGTTTTCCCTTTCATTATCCATTCGGTTTTGGTTACTTCTTCTTGGTATTTGCTCAGTTGCTGAGACAGTCTGTCGTGGATGGATGTAAATTTCTAAAAACCAGAATCCATATATACCATTATAGCCAGGCGTTTTCCACTTTGCTATTTTCTTGATCGTTTCTCTTAGTGAGTCTACTATTTGTTCGCTTCGGGACCTTCTAGTCCTTGAAATTCTTTTTTTAGACTTCCTGTTGCATATTTTTTGCTCCCTTATTTTGCTCCCAAACTGTTTTGTTTCCTTTGTATCTGGTTGTTGATTTATCATCATGTTTTTTTCTGTTGACCACTTAGTAGAATTTTCTTTTATTATTTTAGAAAGTCTAATTTTTTGTATTGCTTGGCCCTATCCCAGTGTTTTCTGAGTTTCTATTTTTTCGGTAATATCATTTGATTTATTTATTCCAGATGTATTTTTAGTCTTGTCTGCTGTTGTCTTTTCTTGTGGGGGTTATTTCATTCCATTGTGTTCTTGTGTATTTTTCCTTCCTGAGTGATTTTTCTTATTCTCGCATTTTTTTTTTTTTTGTCCTTCTCACTTAATGTCTTCTTCTTCTTCTTGGCCTAGCGGTTAGAGTTTTCGCCAATGGCCCGGCAGACAAGCGTTCAATCCCAGGTCGAGTCATACCAAAGACTCAAAAAATGGTACTTGATGCCTCCTTGCTTAACATTCAGCATTATAAGGTACGGACCAAGGGTAAAGTGGAGCAATCCATGGAAAGGAGTAGCGCCTTTCCCTACACCTTGGTATGTTGGCTATCGAAAAGGGAGCCTTCGGGTCACCCTCGACTATGGTCGCCAACTTCAACTATTATTATTATTATTATTAGTAGTAGTAGTATTTACTTTTTGCGATGTCTTTTTTTTTACACCAGCGTAAGCTCATAGTTTTTACTTGAGTTCTAGAGACATTAAGTCTCCTTAAGTCTCTAGGATTCTTCTTAGCGTTCTAGCCGATCTTAACAATGCTGTAGTTTGGATGGTCTCTTCTCGTTCTCCAATTTCAAATTCTTCAAGGCCCCTCACCAAGTCTTTGAGGATCGTTCTAAGCGCACTAATTACAACTGGTATCATGTTCCACTGTTTTTTCAGCTTTCTGGCCGGTCCAAGTACTTGATTCTCTTTTCGCTTTCTTTTATCTTCACTCTGTGGATGGCAAAATTCCACTACTCCGTAGGATCTCTGTTTTTCTTTTATTATCACCAGGTCTGGTCTTCTGGTCGGGATCAGGGGATCTGTTTGTATATTAAAATCCCTGAGATTTTTGTACGTTTCATTCTCTAGGACAGATTCTGGTTTGTGCATATATCAGTTGGTAGTATAGTCAAATTTCAGTTTCTTGCGCAATTCTTAGTGGATACTTTGCCCCGCTCAGTTGTATCACGTTTTATACTCTTTTTTGCGCTAATTTGCTACATTTGCTTATTGTGTGATTAATCGTTTCGTCTCTACCATCACATAACTTACACCTTCTATCCTGTTGCGTCTTATTTATAGTTATTTCAGCGTTATTGGTCCATATGGTACTGTTTTGGGCTGTTATAATAATAATAACAATAACAATAATAATAATAATAATTATTATTATTTCTTTACTCCATGAGAGTTTTTCATATCAGCATTAGCTGATGGTTTTCCACTGGAGTCCGAGTGAAAGCAAGTCTCTTCAAGTCTCGAGAACACTTCTCAGTATACTAGCCTTTCTCAATAATGTAGTAGTTTGGATGGTCTCCTCTCGTCCTCTCGTCCTCTCATTTCCGAGTCCTTTTGTCCTTTTATCAATATTTTGGTGTCTGTATCAAGAGCTCCAATTACAATTGGTATAAACGTCACTTTAATGTTCCACAGTTTTTTCCGTTCCCTTGTAAGGTTCAGGTACTTATCTTTCTTTTCACTTTCTTTTAATTTTACTCTGTGGTTAGCCGGACAGCAAAGTCCACAATTTTGCAAGTTCTTTTTTTCGTTGTTGATTATTGTAAGGTCTGATCGTCTGGTCGAAATTAAGTGATCCGTTTTGATGTCAAAATCCCAAAGGAGTTTGTGTGTGTCATTCTCCAGGACTGATGTTTGGTTGCGTATATACCATTTGTTCATATGATCAAATAGAAATTTCTTGCACAATTCCCAGTGGATCACTTTTCCCACCCAGTCGTGTCTAGTCTTATACTCTTTCTATGTTAATTTGCATCATTCGCTTATTATGTGATTGATGGTTTCATCTCTATCACCACATAATCTACATCTGCTGTTTTGTTGTGTCTTATCCATTCTTGCTTTGATTTGATTGGTTCTTACGGCGTTGTTTTGTGCTGCTATCGGGAGAGATTCTGTTTCTCTCTGAAAGTTTCCCTTTCTTATCCACGTCTGCGTGTGGGATCTTGCTTATTAGTCGCTTAAAACGTCCATAGAGTTGTTTTTCTTCCAACTTTTGTTCTCGGTTATCGTCGTTCTGTGGCTCCTCGTGTTGTCAGTGTCGTTTCTGGTGGCTGTAATCAGTCCTTCTCCACGCTTTTCTAGGTAGTCTTCAAGTCGTTGTATTGATACGGTAACATTGTCTTCAATGCTGGCAAGTCCTCTTCCTCTCTCTTTTCTTGACACATATAATCTGTCAACGCCATCTCTGGAATGCAATGCCTTATGCATGGTTATTAGTTTTCTTGTTGTTAGGTCCATTTGTTTAAGTTCTTTTCTGCACCACTCAAGAATAGTCCCGAGTATCTAACGAGGGGAACAACCCAAGTATTTGTACCTCTGATAAAGTGTCTGCTATATAGTTTTGTCTCGAGTAACTTCCTGATTTTTCTGAAATATAATTTCCTCTTTTTTTCTTTTATCTCCTCTTGTTTGATGGTGTCACCTTCCAATATCCCCAAGTATTTGTAGGTTTCCTTTTCTCTGAGCTTTCTAATTTTGTCTTGATTTGGTAATTCTGTTACATATTGACCCTTGACTGAGCTGTCAATCAAAGACGCACCTGTGTAAATAAGCGGAAGAAGATCGTGTGATCTAATCGGAAGTAAGTGGGCTTTATGAAATGATATATGCAGATGCCCGCAGCAGTTGAGTCAGTTGGGGACAGCGAAGGCCAGAGTAAGAGCCAGTTTGCCGTCAGTGAGAGCACCCCGCTGAGGGCTGCTGCCTCCATTTGGGCGGCCTCCAGTTGAGAGAGTTGGAGGCAGTGAAGGCCAGAGTCAAAGCCAGCTTGCAGTCACTGAGAATGCACCAGCTAGGTCCTGTGACCCATACCAAGCCTCCGGTTTAGCAACCCTGGCCGAGAAGCAGAAGAAGTGGTAAGTGGGTCTTGAAGATAACACTGCGTGCTATGGTCAAGAGAAGAAGTTATGGGTCAATATAGCAATTTGTTTAAGTCTGTCCATCCGTCTCTCACACACCACAAAAGCTTCAACTCCTTTCGAAAGAATAAAAATACATATATATATCCTTATATAGAAGTGCTGTTCTTCATTACTTCAACCGCTCTACAACAATTCCGTCCATTTTATTATTATTATTATTATTATTTCTTTACTCCTTGAAAGTTTTTCACATCAGTGTTAGCTGATGGTCTTTCACAAGAGATTGAGTGACAACAAGTCTCCTTAAGTCTCCAGGGCTCTTTTCAATAATGAAGCAGTTTGGATTGTCTCCAATCGTCTTCTTATTTCTAAGTCCTCTCGTCCTTTTACTAATCCTTTGGTAACAGTACGAAAAACACCAATTATAATTGGTACATTCATTTTCATGTTCCAAGTTTTTTCAATTCCCTCGCAAGGTCCTGGTACTTATCCTTCTTTTACTTTCTTTCACCATCACTCTGTGTTCAGCTGGGACAGCAAAGTTCACAATTTTGAAAGTTCTCTTTTTTTGTTGATTATTATAAGGTCTGGTCGTCTGGCAGAGATTAGGTGATCCGTTTGTATCTCAAAATCCTAGAGGATTTTGTGCGTGTCATTCTCCAGGACATATTCTGGGTTGTGCATATACTATTTGTTCGTATGGTCGAATTGAAATTTCTTGCACAACTCCCAGTGGATCACCTTGCCCACTAAGTCGGGTCTAGTCTTATACTCTTTCTGTGCTAATTTGCTGCATTCGCTTATTATGTAATTGATAGTTTCATCTCTATCACCACATAACCTACATTTTCTGTTTTGTTGTGTCTTATTTATTCTCGCTTTGATATGGTTAGTTCTTATGGTGTTGTTTTGTGCTGCTATTAGAAGAGATTCCGTTTCTCTCTTTAAGTTTCCTTTTCTTTGCCACGTTTGCGTTTTCCTATGTGAGATGTTGCTTGTAAGTCGCTTAAAAGTTCCATAGAGTTGTGTTCTTCCCACTTTTGTTTTCTGGTTATTGTCGTTCTTCTGGTCCTCGTATTGTTTGTAATGTTTCTGGTGGTTACAATTAGTCTTCCTCCACATTTTTATATGTAGTCTTCAAGTCATTGTCTCGATGCCTCAACGCTGTCTTCAATTCTGGCAAATCTTATTTCTCCCTTTCTTCTTGACACATAAAGTCCGTCAAGGTCTTCTCTAGGATGCAATGCCTTATTCATGGTCATTAGTTTTCTTGTCCGAATGGGGGTAGCCCAGGCATTTATCCCTTTGACAAGTTTCCTGCTATAGAGTTTTGTCTCGAGTAATTTTTTGGTTCTTCTGAGATACTCTTTTTAAATTTTTTCTTTCATTTCCACTTGTTTAACGGTGTCAATTTCCAATATCCCCAAGTATTTGTAGATTTCCTTTTCTCCGAGCGTTCTGATGACTACTTGATTTGGTAGTTAGACTCCTTCCATCAAGTGTCGTTTACCACTTTTCATTACTAGCATAGTGGATTTTTATGCCAAATCCCATTCCTATTTCTTGACTGTATATTCTTACTGTCTGTGTTGGGGGTTCCAATTCTTTTTTGTTTTTGGCAAATTGTTTGATATCGTCCATGCATATCAAGTGGTTGATCTCTTCCCGTGATTTACTGAGTATGTAAGCGGTTGTGCATCTCCTAAGGATGTGCTAGAGTGGCATCATGACTATTACCAATAGTAATGGTGATAGTGAATCTTCCAGGGTTATGCCTCTTTGGATCTTTGCCTCTGCTAAGCTTATTTTTCTGCTGTCAATTCCACTCTCCAGGTTTGCATGGTCTTCTCAATAAACTGTACGACTTGGTCGGGTATTTTATACATCTTGAAATGTATCCACCTTTGGGGTACCATATTGTAAGCCTTTTTGTTGTCCATTGAGGATGTGTTGATCTATATATAGTAGGTCCTCTGTGCCTCTCTCTCTCTCTCTCTCTCTCTCTCTCTCTCTCTCTCTCTTGAAGCATCCTTTCTGTTCGTTAGGGAAAATTCCGCGGCTTATTCATGCGTAGATCTTCTACCTTATTCGTGCCGTTAGGATTTCCACATCATCGGTAGGCACGTTATGGGTGTATCGTTGGTTGGAGCTGCTCTTTGAGGGGTCTTTTGGATTAGAGTGGTCTTCCCTTTGGTCATCCGTTCGGGTATCTCAGTTTTCTGCATGCATTTATTCATTTCGGTAGCAAGTCTTTCGTGTATAGAGGTGAATTTTTTAACCAAAATCCGTGTATGTCATCTAGGCCAGGGGTTTTCCAATTTGCTACCTTTTTAAGTGTTGCTTTGAGCCCGTCGAGGTGTATGTTCACCTGAAGGCCTTCAAGCATTCGTAAATCTGTTTCCATGTTGTTTATCCATTCGTTTTTGTTTTTGTTGTTGTTATGATATTTCCGTTCGCATATTTTGCACCGAAATCT
Organism: Sepioteuthis lessoniana; assembly: GCA_963585895.1. Taxonomy (NCBI): domain Eukaryota; kingdom Metazoa; phylum Mollusca; class Cephalopoda; order Myopsida; family Loliginidae; genus Sepioteuthis; species Sepioteuthis lessoniana. The sequence goes on along the minus strand of OY757922.1, from coordinate 97,026,609 downwards.
TTATGCCTCTCCTGCATCCGGTTGTTGATATAGTTTCACCCATTCTTCCCTTAATTATTGGTCGAATTTTTTCGTTGTTTTGGAACATCCTGTTTTGTCTGTATTGCTTGGTCTTGTTTCAGTATCTTTTTAGTCTTCCTTCTTTCGCTAGTATTTTTTGATTGGCCTCCTCAAGCTTTTTGTTGCCGTGCTTTTTCAGATTCATCCAAAACTTTCTTAATGTTCCGTTTTAGTATTCTTGCTGGTTGTCGTAGTCTTTTTTATATATTTTTTTTTATCTGTGATTCAAGTCTGAGTTCCCACCCGGGTTTTGATTTTCTTTCTGTGATCTTCAAGGGGGCCCCGATTTTTTTCACAGATTAATTTTGCTCCAGCGTATTTTCAATCGTTTAACTCCGTGATGTCGTTCGTCGGGATATTTGTCAATAAGTCGTTCACTTTCTCGGTTTTTGACTTGACTGTCCTCCAGTCTTGGTTCCTGAGAGAAGGCAATGTGGTTTTCTTTTCAGAAATGATTCCTCTAATGGCATCTATATTAGTTTTTTCCCTCTTGGGTCAGTGTTTGCGTTTGTGCGTTTGTTGTGTATGGGTCATTGTCATGTAGTGTTTAATTTGGAGTCTCTGGTTTTCCTCTATTTATTGTCTCAGTTACTGTGTTGAGGGTTTGTTGATGTGTTTGCCTATATATTTGTTGGTGGATTTCCAGTATTTCAAGGCCAGAAAGCCAACCATTCTTTGTTATTGTTCTCACCGGGTCAGCGAGCCTTTGGTTTGCTGCTCTAAATCTACCGAATTCTGTTCAGATTTCTATCATTCTTTTTCTATAACCTCTTTTTGCAGGGCTGCTTCTAAAATAACAGTATAATGCTAGTTTGTTATCTTCCCTATTCCACTTTTTACGCTGTTGTCTCTGGTGCGAGTGGTCGGTTTGTTTATCGTTTTTGTACCCAAAAGAAGAATTATTTGTGTACCTGAAAGAAAAACAGCCAACATTCGCTGATTGCTATGGGACCCAGTGTTGGCTACCAAGTGAGCATCTGCCGATCATGACACCCAAACTTGTCGTCTGGACCCCACGTTGATTTATGTTTCGATTTGTCATTTTTCGTGGGTAGTATATTGTGGCTTTACCAGACCCACGGATGTTTTTTTTTTTATCTGCGCGCCTGACACAGGGTGACCAAGAACACTTTCGGTAAATGTTCATGAATAGCGGGTCACAAAAATATTATTGTTATTATTATCATTATTATTAGTGCATTTGTCAATTCAAGTGTATTTTTTTTATTTATGTATTAAAAAGAAATTCGAAAACTTGAAAAACTTAATTTACGCGGTTTTACAAAATAACGTTAACTTCATACGATAATATAAAAATGCTATTGATAATTTTAGATTTGTTTTGATCTATTTGTTTAGAAAATAATATGTAAAAATAAAATTGTCTCCCTTTAGTCGAGGGCAACCAGAAGGCTCCCTTTTCAATAGCTACTACACCGGGGTGTAGGGGAGGGCGCTACTCCTTTCCCTGGATTGCTCCACTTTACCCTCGATACGTACCTTATATTGCTGAGTGTTAAGTAAGGAGGTATCAAGTACCATTTTTAAAGTCTTTGGTATGATGCGACCTGGGATTAAACCCGAGCCATTGGCGAACACTCTACCCACTCGACAATGAGTCCGTCACTAGAAAATAATAAGTTATTTCTTTTTAACAAAAATCTAATAAGAAGTGGAAATTTTGAAATCTTGTTTTGTTGTCGCCATTACTCATTGGTATAATAGAATGTGTGTGATCATGAAGAAAAGCGAAGAAAAAAAAGGGTAAAAAAAAAACTAAATAAAAAATGGAACTTTTTCCTTTCTGAGTTTGTTTGAATGAATAAGAGAAAAACGAAGGTCCTCTCTGATGAAAACCAAACAACTACAAAAAACAAAAAGGCCAAAACAAACAAACAAACAAATAATTGCTGCTACAACGATGAGAACCATAAAAATTGGCGCTTCTTTATTAAGGAAGGATGTATTTTACTGACCTTAAATACAAAGTTTTATTTTATCTACACATCTAAATACTAACAATGACTCTTCTATAATCAGCACCTTGTCATTGTGTAATCCTTGGTCTCAAAAATCAGATTTGTGAGTGTTTCATATTTGTTGCCTTGTACGAAGCAAGAAATGTAAAATCGTTTATTATTTGCCAGACAACTTTATAGTAACAGTTATCGTATGGTATTCGAGTTGTTTACTTTTACCCAGCGTAAATGGGTACTTCAGCTAGTTAATATTCATATATTTCAATAGAAAAGTTTAACAGGTGTTTCCATGGCAAATTCCTGTCTCATTTCACGGTTACTAAAATAAAACATTGAATAGTGCCAGTAACATCAGCCTCAGTAACCGAGTGTATATCCATTTTCGTTTTCTGAAAAAAAATATCTTGAGAACGCGCCAAAACAAACAAGAAAAATGATAATAAAAAGAAAGGAAGCAGGTAAAGAAAGTGGGGAACTGATTTTCATATTAGACCGACAGTCGACAAAATGAGATCATTAGAAGGCCATCCTTTGTAACAAAAGATTCAGTTGTTTCCGGGAGAGTTCAAATTGCTAAAAATAAAACACTTTTAGCGATGACTAGATCACTACCCCCTTACAAAGTATTGTTTACCAGATATTCAGTTCGGATGTCACGTGGTGATCATTTTTTCTAGAATTATCGTTCATCTGCTGACGTCTATGGAACGCGTTTGAGGAAATTAATCACATTTTGGAACTTGGCTCTTGTCAGACTTGTCTGTAGTGTGTTTGTGAAAAAAGGAATAAATATTTAAGACAATAAATCACCCAACTAAATGTAATTTAACTCAGTCAAAATATTTTATGAGATGTTCCTATTAGAAAGGCTGTTCCATGAGAGTAGCTCGTGTGTTTTAAAATCTATTGCCCAAAATTTAAATAGATTTATATTACTAGACATGATTTAATTCTTAATCTTCAACCTATGTTGGGACTTATAATAGGCGAACTGTATCCCTTGCTGAGGGGTCAGACCCCTTAAAAAAGGTGTCCTGGGTTTGAAATTAAACAGTATCAGATGGTGAAGCTCTCGTCCTGGAGATCTAGGGAGTGTGCAGTATCCCTTTATTGTCCTTACTCCCAGGTCCACCCTGATTTGGAGTGGTAGTACCCGTTAGAGCCCTATCTATGGGTCAAATAGAACTGTTTAAAATTGTTAGTATTGGATTAGACCGTATGCAATAAGTAAATAAATAAATAATCTGAAGAAAAAACGACACAAAAATGTAAATATGAACGTACAATGAACACAGTTCTCTAATTTTTTGGCATAAAATAACCCTTGAAAAGTTTGAAATGCCGTTAAAATCAAAGAAGCTTTACGGCTTGGGTTTATTTAACGGCATATCAACCCTTCCTGACTTAATGTTGAAATTTGGTACAAGTAATTTGCTTACAGTTATATGGTTTCAAGTAACTAGTACAACTACTACTATTTATAATAATAATAATAATCATAATAAATCAAAACCTCGACCTCGCTAGAGAATTGAAAAACTGTGGAACATGAAGGTGACAATTATACCAATTGTAATTGGTTCTTTTGGCACAGTAATCAAAGGATTACTCAAGGGACTGGAGGACTTGGAAGTTGGCGGACGAGTAGAGACCATCCACACGACAACATTATCAGCTAAAACTGTTGTGAAAAATTCTAATGAGTAAATAATAATTTGACGATTACTTAATCTCGGCCAGAAGACCACACTTTGTAATAATCAACCACAACAACAACAACAACAGTAGCAAAAAGAGAACTTGCCGAACTGTGGACTTTGCTGTCCCGGTTGACCACAGAGTAAAATTGAAAGAAAGCGAAAAGAATGATAAGTATCTGGACCTTGCTGGGAAATTGAAAAAAACAACAATAGTGGAACATAAAAGTGACGGTGATAACAATTGTAACAAGAGCTCTTAGTATGTAATATATTAACGTGACCTGCAGGTGTTGAACACAGCACATGTTGTTGACGGATACATTGATAAGATCGAGGTGATTACCGTAATGTCGCCATGTCCTGCAGGTGTTGCTGTATCGGCGGATGTTGTTGACAGCTTCATTCGGCCGAAGATAATATCAACAAAGTGATTATCGGAATATCACCTTGACCAATGGACGTGGTTGAACTTGGCGAATGGTGGCAGATACGTCCGCCCATGGAAGTGGCTACCGGGAAATACACAGTAAGTGGGCTTGGGCAAGTAGCCAATGGGGAACAAGAAACACATGGACGTGAACTGTGACCAATGGAAAACAAAGAAGTGAGACGTGGGCGTAACCATAACCAATGAAAAAGAAGAATTGCTGCAGGTCACGTGGGAGTTGTAGACAACATAAGTTCCCGAATTTTGGCTAAAGTCAGTTGTTCACTAGTTCTTCCGACTCCTGACGACCCTTTCGTGAGTGTGAACTCTTTACGATGGCTCTTCTGCTCCACTCAAGTGTCTCGTCAAGAATAAAAATATAATCTTATATTTCTATATATATATATGTGTTCCTCGTTGTTCATTAAGACACAGCTGTAGTGTACAGCAAGTACAGTAACCAAAGGACTGGTACAAGGACAAGAGGACTTTGAAATAAGAAAACGAGTGAAGACCATCCAAACTATTGCATTGTTAAGGTCAGAATACAGTGAAGAGTCCTGGAGACTTGCGGACACTTGCAGTCACTTAAACCCCAGTGAGAAACCATCTGCAACCCCTGGTGCGGAAAACTCGGAAAGGAGTAAATAATAATGATATTAATTATAGTTATGATTTCATTTCACACTGTTGTTTAGTATCAATTATTTCTATTCAATATATAGTTATATAGTTATATAGTTTCAAGTATTCCTATCTAATACAAATATTTTTCAAAAAGATCTATTCAATACATAGTTATATAATTATACTGTTTCAAGTATTCCTATCTAATAGGAATATTTTTCAAAAAGATCTATTTCACCGATAGAAAATCAGAGTGAACCTGAGAGCGACGGCAACGAAGGGGTAGATGGGTTAATATGCCATTACAAATCAATAAATATCATGTCTGTATAAGGCATGAGTGAATGCGAATATGTATGTGTGTGGACGCGTGCATGTATGTGTACATGTATGTGTGTATGTATGTGTAAATGATAAAAGAATCTATCAAAAGTTGTCTGTTGGTATTGATTTTTAAAACACACGAGTTGAATGACAGATTAAAACCCAAGTTTATCAAAAGCAAACGGTATGGAAAGTTTATGGCATGAAGATATATTTAGCTAAAAATTTTTTTTAAAGAACTACTTGTGAATTAGTAAAAGTTGCCCAAGTAAGAAAAATTCGTTAAAAATACAGGCCGTGTATTTTTAAAATAAAACATCATTTACTGGTTACAGAAATTGTTTGATTTTGGTTTAATGGCATATCAACCACTGTAAGGTTATTTAATACGGAATTCTACTTGACCCATAGATAACACCCTATCAGGTGCTACCACTCCTGGTCAGAGTAGACCTGGAAGTAATGAAGGGGTACTCCACATTCACTAAATCTCCAAGACTGGTGCCTCGCCTTCAAATGGTTTAATCTCATGTGCCGGACACTCGTTGGGGGTGGTCTTACCTCAATGTAGAGATGCCATCATTGTATTCTACAGCCCTAGCCGACTGGGATAGAAATTGGTTGATTTTGTTTTTGTTATTTAATGGCAAATCAACTTTCTCGTGTTATTTAATGCCCAATACACCCTCCCTTTATTTTAGAAGGACAGTGGTGGTACTATTTAACTCATAGATATGAGGATGAGGTGGGGGGTTCATACCTTTCCCAAAGGTATTTATCAGAAAGGGAACGTTATAGCGCGACTAGAGTTCGAATTGGTGTACAACGATTCCGCAACTTAGCGATTTAACCCTTACACCACGGGGCGGGGTGGGGTACACCTACGAAATTGGTTGAGGCTATTTATAAGTATTATCTGGCGATAATTCATATAAAATTAATTCAGTCATTTCGATTTTAATTGGATTAAAAATATTGATACATTAGTCATCAAGACTTTTTATTTGTTGGAAAGTATTGATAACAAAATTTCAAGTTTGTTGCTATTATTATTATTATTATTATTATTATCATTATTATTATTATTATTATTATTATTATTTATTTTTTTTTAACTTGGTGACTTTTTTGTTCAAAGTGAGAGTATAGCGTTTGCCTCAAATGTTCCTATTGATTAGAAAATGTATATTTGGTGCTGGGCAGAGATCTTATTCTTTAAACAAAACTTGTGAAACATGAAATATCTTTGGGATGCTAGTTTCTAGAATTCTTAAAAAAAAACTTGCTAAAAATAATATATCTTTGGGGATACTAGTTTCTAGGTCAGGTAAGTAATCAAAGGTTTAGAACTTCACTTCATCTAATTAACATCCATATTTTGAGCAATTATATCCGGGATCAAAATTATATTCTTTAACGTCAACATTTAAACGAATAATTCAAAGAAATAATTACTGATTGCTTGTTATAGGTACTATTGGGAACTAATTAGCTAATTAATGAATATCACTAAAAAGTCTCTTACTAAAAAGAAATTGTCAAAAATTGTAGGTTAGGACACCAAATAACTGCCTCCAGTCAAAGACTCCAGCTGCATAGCTGCCAGGTCTTTACTCGGTATAGTCTTCGTCTGGTATCCACTTACATGTGTGTCCTTAGCCTTGGTAAAACAACCAGTTTAAGGGAAAGTAAATTTTGAATTCAAACTAGCTTTATACCACTTAAAATTGACCATGTGTCACATCCTTTCCATGACGAAGAGGTTGGTTAAATACATGAAGAAAATTCCCAAATACCTGTTATATTCATATCTGAATTTGTATTTGATAATGAATCATTTAAAACTTAAGAAACATTGACAGCGATACAAAACATTTATCTTTGGTTTTATTTGTTAATCAAATTAAAATGAATTTATAACCAATTTTAAATTTCTTTTCTGTTAGGGAAAATCACTGGGAAAATTAACAATTAAGGGGCAATAACTCTGAAGCCAAAACGAATTTTTACAGTAGCAGGGAGATAACTTGGAATTAAACAATTTCATTCATCATCATCATGTCGCGCCGCCTGCGCGGATATCCCTGACCGTCTCTCGCCATTTCTCCCTATCATTCATCGCCTCCGGCAGGTCTTCAGGGTTACATCCCGTGTCCTCACACAGCTGCTGTATGTAGGTTCGTGCTGGTCGTCCCACTCTTGCACATCCATGTGCGGGGGTCCACAGGAGTACATCGCTTATGAGCTCGTCCTTGCTTCTCCAGCAGTGTCCTACGTGTCTGGTTCGTCGAACTTGTATAGTTTTTGTGATGGGGGGCAAGTGTCCGTATAGTTGGAGTCTCGTGGGGTGTTGTCGCCAGGACTTGTTTAATACTGCTCTCAACATTCTTGTATAATTTCCGTCCAGCCTCCTTTCCAGCCGCTTCGTAAGCGTCCATGTGGTGCATCCATATAGCAGTATCGACACAACCGCTGCCTGGAAGAAACTGCGTTTCATTTTATCAGTTAGGTCCGACTTCCATATGATCGAGAGCCTATCGATAGCTGTCCATGCCTTCGTCAGTCGTGTGTCGATGTCTTTCTCGGTTGATGAGACGCTGCTTCCTAGGTAGGTGAATTTGTCGACTAGTTTCAGAGGGGCTCCGTCTAGTGTGGCAATGTTGCCCGTTTGGTTGTAACACATATATTCGGTTTTGTTTGCATTGACATGGAGGCCAATGCCAGCTGCGGCTCGTTTCAGACTATGCAGTAGTGTCTCTGCTTGATTAGGCGTATTCGCTAGTAACGCCAAGTCATCAGCGTAGTCGGCGTCCGTGATTGTTTTTGCGGGGTACCTTTTGCTTCTTCTCTTAGTCAGCTGGAAGCCATTTTCTCTGATTTTGTCGATCGAAGTCCTAAGCACATAGTCTAGACAGATGATAAAGAGGTACGGGGCTAGTGTGTCTCCTTGTAGTACTCCTGCAACTATGTCGAAGTATTCCGTGTCTCCATCTGGTGAACGTACTTTCACTTTGGTGTTTCTGTAGAGAATCATTATCGCTGCTACGGTTTCTTTTGGTAGGCCGTATGCTAGTAGGATTTGCTCCATCTTCCCTCTGTGTATGGAATCGAATGCCTTGGTAAAGTCGACAAATAGTAATGTCGCCTGTAAGTTTTTTGCCCGAACGCCTTCCAGGATTCTACGGATGGTCAGTATTTGTGAGGTCGTGGATCTATTTCTCCGGAAGCCATTTTGTTTTTTCCTAAGGATGTTGTCTATTTTGGGTTCTATGCGGTTTCGTAGTAGGGCATTGTAGATTTTGGCTGCTATGGATGTAAGTGTTATCCCTCGGTAGTTCTTGGCTAGTCCGAGATCGCCTTTTTTAGGGAATGGAAGGATGCATCCCTTCGTCCATCGTTCTATCCTATTTTGACTATAGACTGCGTTGCATTGCCGGAGCAGTATATCGTCGAATTGTCTCGTCTTCCACACTTCTGGGGGGATCTCGTCTAGCCCCCCGCTTTCCTATTTTTAATTCTTCTGAGAACCGAGTCTAGTTCTTCTTTGGTGAAAGGACCTAGTTTTACGTCCAATTGCTTACTAATAATTCTGGTGATCGGTTCATCCGTTATTTCCGGTGGGTTTCCTAGTAGATTTTTGAAATGCTGTTCCCACAGTTTTACTCTTTCTTGTTGGCTCGCAGCTTTCAATTTTGCTTTGGCTGTGCTCTTCCTTCCACTTACTTCGTTTATTGTTTGCCAGGCTATCCTGGATTGCCTATCTTCCACCGAGTCTCTAATCTTATCTATCTGATTTTGTACGTATTCTGCCTGTTCTTTTAGGTATATTCCTGTTAATTGATGTTGTGCCTTTTCTAGTTTTCGTGCATTTGTGTTTGTTGGGTTCTTTCGATAGCTTTTGGAGGCAGTCTTCACAAGTGCACGTTTTTCTCTAGCCGCTAGCGTTTCCCAAGGGACTCTATATTTAGTTCTAGGCTTTGTTGGAATACACTTTTCTGCCGCCTCCAGGTGTGCTTCTACAAAATTTTCATATTCGTCATTTGGGGTGCCTATTTTTGCCTTCTCTTGTAGTGCTTCGAATCTGTTTCTTAATTCTAATGCATACTTATCTCTAATATCTCTGTTGTTGAGTAGGGCCCAGTCATAGTGCTTGGTCGTCGCTTTACGTGTGGCGTTTTTTCTTAGGCTTAGTCGTACTTTGGCCGTAACTATTCGATGATCGGAGGACACACCCTCGAAAGAGGAGTATGCCTCGCAATTCATCGCACTGTTTTTCCATTTCCTGTTTATAAGGACGTAGTCTATCTGTGCTTTACTCTTATTCGCGTATGTGTAGGTCCATAATTTCCCCTCCCTTTTTTGAAAGTTTGTATTGAGGCATGTTAATCTATTTTCTATCATGAAATCTATTAAATGCTGTCCATTCCTGTTAGACGCGCAGTGTAGGCTGTATTTGTTGTGTCTGTTTTTCCCGATTTGTGCATTCATATCTCCGCCAATGACTAGCAGGTTGTGTTTCGGAATGCTACGTACTAGGGAGGATAGATCTTCGTAGAAGGTGGCTATTTCGTTGTCTTCGCTAACATTGGTAGGGCTGTAGCAGGAGATAATTGTTGCTTTGGGGTTGCCATTAAACGTTGCGGCCATCATCCTAGGTTGTATTCTCTCAATGCTGTTCAGTGTTTTTAACGCTCTTGGTCCTAGAAGTATTCCCACCCCTCCTACCGATGCATTGACCGAGTTTTTCCATGCCGATACAGTCACCAGCATCCATCCATTACCAGTTTCGTGATACTTGATATCTTCGGTGTGCGTGTATCGGTGCTCTTGTATGCAAATTATATCTATCTTATGTTCTACGGCTGATGCAGTTAGCTCTGATAGTTGACCTATTCTATTTAGGGTTCTCACGTTAAATGTCGCTATCTGAATTGTTTGTTTGCATTTTAGTAGTTTTTGTTTGAGTTTGAGCTCTGTAGCTGATTTTTCGAACACTGAGGCCAGGGCTCCAACCTCAGCAGGACGCGCCCCTTTTTTACCCGCGCGAAGAGCGATGCGGTTTATGGATCTGGATTGAGTACGAGTCATGGTTATCTTTCGATGGCTGTTTTTGTTCTCATCTGTAGAAGCCACTCTTATAGATGAGCAGCAGTAGTTCCCCGATCGAACTGACAATCTTGAGCGTTAAGCCGCAAGACTCACACGTACATCATGCTGCTCCCCGTGTGTACGCGGTAGTAAAAAAAAAAAAAAAAAAAAAAAACCTTCATGGTTCATTTAAATCCCAAACCATTCTTGTTGAAAAACAGTAGTGGTAATATGTACACATACATGAATACGAACACTCACGCACGCAAAAACACACGGAATATACACTTGTAAACACACACACACACACGCACACACGCACACACACATATCTGCAGAGGCCAAAGGTTGTCAAAGAGAATTACTTCCAACTGGACATTCACTGACAGATCCGGGAATTAAAAAGAATCACGACCCAACAAAAACAGTGACCATTATAAAATCCAAAGAGAGCGCTCAAATTAATCATTAACTTCTTGAAGACGACTGTAAACGCCAGAAACACCCGAAGAAGTAAAAAAAAAAAAAAAAAAAAATAGTAATAAAATAAATAAATGAAAATAATCAACGAAAAAAGAAAAATCTTTCTATCTCTCTCTCTCTCTCTCTCTCTTTCTCTCTCTATATATTGAAGAGTGTATATTTCGGCAGCAAGTTATTATTCAAGCAAGTTTTGTTAAAGATGATGGAACGCTGTTAATTTATTATTTATTATTTTATTTTTGAAAAGACTTCTTGTTATTTTTCTTTTGTCGGGACGGTAAAGGAATTCCTTTATCATCTAGATTCCCACGCCAGAAAAATAACTAGGACACCTGAAAAAAAAAAAAAAATAATGAACAGAGTTCCATTGTCTTCAACAAAACTTGCTTGAACACACACACGCGCGCGCGCACACACACACACACACACACACACACACACATATATATATATATATATATGTAATGATCTTTATTGGGAATCCTTTTGATTCAATTATTTTGTGTGTACGATGAATTAGAAGAGATCTCTTCTAGTTCATCGTACACGCCAAATAATTATTGCAACTAGCGTTCACGAGAGCATTCACCGGATGTTATCGGTACTGAGATTTTCTTCAAAATGGAAAAAGGATCTTCTGCGCATAGGATCAGCGCATAGTGAAATGCCGATGAAATTTGTCAAAAAATAAAAATAATTAAAAGTAATTTTTCGGCCAATCCGTCACCTTCGCGGTAAAAAACAAAGAAACCCCAATTTGTTCCGATCAGAAGAGAAAAACGATATAACACGTAGACAAATCTTTTGACAGCGGAGCCAGATTAAAAGAAGGCAGACGACACCAACAAACTAGAAACTCCAGCTATGAGAGAGAGAGAGAGAGAGAGAGAGAGAGAGAGAGAGACGAAACTCGAAACCATACATCACCCACCTTGATTTTCCTTTTTTCCGCTTTGAAGGATGCGACTAAGCCGTGAATCACCAAATCTCCTCTCCCCACTCGTCACATCTGATTGACCGCGTGCGCGTAAGTCTAACAATCTTTCCACTTTTTAATTTCATATCAACACGTTTAGTGACGGCCACGATACAAACCCAGATATTTGAACTTTTTTACTTAGTTGTTTTCAATACAATTGTTAATCTTTTTAGGTGCCTTCGAGTTCTTTGTTTTTGCAACTCAGTATGCCATAACAGAGAGCAATTATCTAATTCGCGTATTTTGGAAATTTAATAACTCCTTGCCATTTATTAAATCATCTTTATTTTTAAAAAGCACACCTCACAATAATATGAGCAAAAACACACATTTTATTGACATCTAAAAAGTGCTGATTGAAAAATAACAAAATATTGATTAATTACTGGATTTTATCTAAAAAAAAAAAAAAGAAAACCCTAAAATTTCGGTACTTAGTTACAAAAGACGAAATTCCTTTTAAAAAAGTTTTTCTATAAAAGTTTTCGTGGTTTCTTCTCGTTTTTTTTTTCCTGTTTTCCTTTTGTGTGCGAACTATTCCTTTTTAATTAATGGAATCAATTTCTTTTATAAATGAATTAGAATAGTTTTTATATTTCTAAAAAGATGATTCATTGGATAAGTGCTTTTGTTTACTTTAAAAAAAGCAATAATAAAATGAATCGTCTAGTTTTCATAACAGAAGTCCTATTTTTAGGTAATTTCAAAACGCAGAGTAATCAAGTAAATATTCTATTCTCCGGGTAACTTATCATATTTCTAAGAAGCCAATTTAAATTATAATAAATGAAAGTTGTTTTTTTGGCATAAATGGGATTATTTATTTATTTCAAACAAACAAGAAAACAAAAAGCAAAAATACCCTCTCTCCCCCAAATATCAACAACATAAGAACGATATTTTAAAGTTTTTAAGATATAGTTCAAGTATAGGGTCTCGAAGTTTCGACTGAAAACTACCGCCTCCTTTTGTTTAAACTTACAACAATAATCATTTATTATAAAAAAATCACCAAAAATTTCTCAATGAAATAAGTGAGTCATTGTCTAATTGTTGAAATTTAACAAATACATTTGTAGGGAATGAATAAATGAATAAAAAGAAATTTTGATTGAATTAAAAAGAAAAGAAAAGGAAAACTTAAATTTGTAGAAACTCCCTGAGAGGTCCTGACTGGTAAAAAAAGATGACGCATGCGCACAGAAAAAAGGGCAAGCTCTTGACAAAGGGGAACAGGCTTTCTTTCTCTTTCAGGCGGTGACCAGCGATTTGACAACACCATTTTCCCTGTCTGGTGTCTGGGCACCCCGCATACGTCTTTGTTAGTGGCGTTGCTTAGTCCCTTTCACCCAGCAGTATATCTCTCGGTCAACAGTATGCTGAAATATAAAAGACTCACAAATGAACTACAAACTAAAACAACCGGACTTTGACAAACTACCAAAAGAAACTAACCCTTATGGAAGCCCGAAATACCAAATGAGGACAAACACATGCATGAAACGATTAACGTATTTTTGACACCTTAACTGGGGAATTCAACCATTTCAATGTATTCAGGAAAAAACTCCCTCACCCATGGAATGGTTGTTGAACCCAGTAAATAAAGGAAAATATAAAAGAAACGCCTTCGTCTCTTATCTGTTATTGTCTTGAGTATAATTCTTTTTGGGACTTTCTTGGGCAAGGCGTTACACCGACTAGCCAACGTGGGGGTTAGATAAAATAACCAAAATATGGAGTCAGATATCAAACAGCTACACCGCTTAGCCCTTGCCCTTGACCTTCAGTCGAAACCCCACGTATTCATCTTGAGACTGTGATTCAGCGTTCCCGTATCCAATGGTTTAGTTGCGACTCGGAACTCGGACACAAAACATTAAAACTCTTCCTTAGTAAACATTAAGGATAATCCACAAAATTTGATTCCATACTCGAGAGATTTTGTAAGAACAACGGTAACAACAACCCGAAAGAAGAAAGAAAAAAAAAATCAGCTGTATTATCTTGGATTATTCGAAAAGACGAAAAGATCAGTCGATATTAATCTTGCCTACATTATTGAATTGCATGCTGTCAGATTTTTGTTTGTTTTCTTTACAGTTCTCTACTGGTTGTCTTTGAATATAGTAGGTAGTATTGGATTTACACTCCTATATTTTTGAAATGGCCGTGATACAAGAAAATTCTCGAAAATAGGATACTGATTCACTTGTTCCCGAAACAAAGATGGTAAATGCCGGTAAACTAATTAGTTTCGGGAACCTATTGGACAAGGAAGTCACATGATTTATGCACCCAACTACGTCCACACCTTTGATTTTTATCTCGCGAAAAATAAACAGTGTGTTTAGAGAAGACTTTAGTGTTTCGGGAAATGGTTAATTTCTCTAACACTATATATTATTAGGCAACACAAATGAATAACGAAATTTCTTTTAAACAACACAACAAAGAAAGGTTTATTATCTTAGTTGGCTTAAAGGAGTGAGAGTGCGAAAGTATCCCTTCGGTGTCGCTGGTCAGTATGTTGGTCCTTGATTGTAGGAAGCGTGTGCGAAGCTAGCAGCAGCATTTTCTTCAGCGAAGGGTTCCAAGTGGAATCAGTGGTAGTCATGTGAGAGAGATGTGTTTCTACTGCTGGCTCATGGTTCTCTGACCTTGTCCGTTTTACCAAAAGGGACTAGAAAAATAGTTCCTGAGAGGGAGAAGGAATTAATGCGCTCTGCCAGTTGATTGGTTAGTGAGTGACCGAATCTCTTGGCGGGGGCATTGATTCGCGAAAGGAAATAGATCTGCGGCTGCTACAAGACCACGTAACAAGGATTAACTATATATACTCTCGATTTTACTAACTAGCCCTCTTACATTTTGACTTTCAGAAACAACTCTCATTCTCTCTTACATTCTGAATCTCAGCTTGCGACACGTAGCACCAGAAACATAATATGGGCACGTGTGCATAGTATGCGAGTTCTTTCTTCTCATGTTCTCCCTATCCGCCGAAAGTCTTTATACAACCGCAGACTCTTCGACAAAACCAGAAAGAGATAAAAGGCCGGTGTATTAGTACTTTTGTGTTAAATACTTTATCAACACGCACATATAGCCTATAGGACACTGTTAATATTTAGTCTACTTGTATACAACAAGATAATAACCGCTCCCACACACACGCGCGCACACACACACACTCACACACACACGCACGCGCACACACACACACACACGACAATATGCGAAGACAGAGCAACAACCGGATGCAAAGGAAGTGTAACGTGATATAGAGAGTGGAAGTTAAAAAGCGACGGGAGGTAAATTTTTAGAGAGAGCGAGAGAAGAAGACAGAGAAAAAGAGAGAGAGAGAGAGAGAGAGAGAGAGAGAGAGAGAGAGAGAGAGAGAGAGAGAGAAAAGAAAAAATGACAATAAGAAAAAGGAGGCATAGAATTTAAGGGACAGCCAGCTGACCTCGGGTGAGTCAGGCCAAAGCACTCGTTGTCCGATATTGAATGAAAGATGCTTAGTCAGTCAGTCACGGATGAATGACTACGGTAGCTAAAAATGAGTAGAAAAAAACATCTTTTACGCAGATGTGGAACAACCAGAAACGTATATGTCCTCCCTCTAACACCTGGCAGAAGTAAGAGGACGACTCAGGTTTGAAATTTAGTTGGCTCGAAGACGTGACGACGTAAAAGATGCGAGTTTACACTTGCCAGGAAAATGTGAAGATAGTCGAAATTTGTGGCGCCCATTTTGGAGTGAACTCCGAAAAAGGGGTCTCACACCAGACGCGGCCCTGTGAACGTGAAACTAGTGAACATGCACGTTAGAACTACAACAGAAAACCAGAAAGAAAATTCAAGGTCTATATCTGTTCTCTTTCTCCTCAAGACATGTTGTTTCGCTTTGTCAAGCTAACGCGTTCGACTCAGCTATCATAATCCTTTTCTTTCTAACGGCGACTACTTAAAAAGTGTAGTAACGAATAAAATTTTGTATTAGTGAACTAAGACAGAATTTTGTGTGTTCGTAACCTTGTCTCACGGTGAGGTTACATCAGGTCTAATAACCACTTAAGATGAAGCGATACACTCGTAAACGTAGTGGTATAAACGTCTATTTGGTACCGTTATGGTATCAAAGCAAAACAATTGTTGAGCAAAATATGAGAACGGAGAGATCATAACAGAAAAGTCGAATGGATAAACATGAAAAAAGAGTTACAAGGATCGCAAAAAGGACCGAAAGCGAAAATGCACCTCGATTTACTTAGAGTTGCATTCAAAAAATACCAAATAGGAAAACTCCTGGCTTGATAGTATACAAAGATTCTGGTTTAAAAAAATTCCCTCCTGTCCATAACAGATTGGCTATCGGAATGAAAAGATGCTTAGATTATACAAATATACCTGAATAGATGATCAAAGGAAAGACTACTCTGATCTAAAAAGCCTGCAAAAAAGAAATCATTTCAAACAACAATAGACCAATGAAATGCCTAAGATGATGTGGAAAATACTAACAGCACGCATTAGGGAGGAAATTCACAACTCGTTAATAAGCTGCGGACTCTTCCCCGAGGAACAGAAATAATGCCACAAGGAAACCTGAGGAACAAGAGAACTACTATACACTGATCAACATATTTCCTCAAGGAAACCAAAGCGAGACGAAAAAATGTAGCTATGGTGTGAATTAACTGCAGAAAGGCATACGATACGGACCCGAAAAGCTAGATAACAGTCTATCTCAAAACGTAAAAGATATCCGACGAAATCCTAATGGTTATCGAGAAAAACTGGAAAACTGGAGAAAAACTTGGAAAAGTGGAGAGCAGTGTTGACAGCTGGAGGAAAAAGTTTAGCTGAGGAGAAAATCCAGTGAGAGATCTTCCTGGGAGATGAGCGATCACCAGTTCTATTTGTAATTGCGATGATGCTACTGAATCACATATTTAGAAAACGCATAGGCGGATACAAACTTCACAAATCGCAGGAAAAGATCAATCACCTAATGTGCAATGATGACATCAAACTTTTTGTCAAAAGTGAAAAAGAATTGAAAGCCCTAATACAGGCGGTGAGAATACACTGTCAGTACATAGGGATGGAATTTGACATTGTAAAATGTACCATGCTACTAATGAGAAGCATAAAACGACACATGACGGAAGTAACAGACATAACAAATCAAGAAGAAATCAGAACTCTCGGAGAAAAGGAAACTTTCAAGTACTTGGGAATATTGGAAGTGGACACCATCAAGTAAGTGGTGATGAAAGAAAAAAATGAAAAAAGAGTATCTCAGGAGAAAGCTACTCGAAACCAAACTATGTTGCAGATATTTCATCAAAGGAATAAACATCTGGACTAGCCCCTTTATAAGATACTCGGTACCATTCTTGAAGTAGATAACATAGTGAGGTGGCACGACGGAGACCTGAAGCGAGAGTAATCTGAGAATTATTTTTAATTGTAGAAGAATTATCGGTAAGGATTTTAGAAGAATAAAATGAGTACAATGATTTTAGAAGAATGATACAATACTTGTCAAAATGGAAGAGCAAGAAATATTGTTTATTTTTTGGCTGGGCAGAAAAGCGAAATATGGAATTGTTTTTGTTTTTTTTTAACTAGAAAAAGAAAAAGAAAGAGAAAAGTTAAATATATATTTTTTTATTGTACTAAAAGTGTCATTGAAAACAGCGAAGCCAAAACAATGACAAGTTGGACATGAAGTCAGATGAAGGGGTCAATCGCAACCTAAATGCGGATATAAGTTTTCTTGGGAAAATTTCAAACCCCGAGAATGGACCGTGTGATTTGCATGACGTAACGTGTTGGTCACGTATCAGAGAGGGCCGCACACTGCGTGGAGAGTATACAGTGACCGACACATGGAAGTGAGAGGAAACCTCTCCTCCTTGAGTAACGGTCAAAGAGAGCCACTGATTGAAGTGGGAGAAAAGTGAACATGTATTGAATTAATTACTGAATATAAATAAGAAGAAAACCATTGATAATATACGCTTACTTGAAAATAGGAAAGAATAATTATATAAACTAAGATTTTTTCCGTATACAGCAGAAGAGAGACAGCAGACAGAGTCGGCAGAGTAATCTTCTAACGGTCCTCATTTGAGCCTTGGACCAGTTCTTCTGAAACAGAGAAGCGAGAACCATGAGTTAGTCGCGAAAAGCTGACGAAAGAGAATTGATAGCTGTCCTATTGAGAACTGCTAAGAGAATTACCTGAGTAAGAAGTTGTGCCGACAGCTACAACTAGACTGACGACTGAGATAAAAGGGGTCAGGTCTCTGAATTGCATTTCTTCACTCAACGTGGAAGGGATTAGTATGTAACAGCTTTCTTTGAACCCTCCCCCCCAAAAAAAACAGACATTTAAAAAAAACCCAGACATTTAAAAAAAAAACAGACTTGTTTATTTTTTAAAACGGACTTGTTTATTTTCTTAAAAACAGGCTTGCTTATTTTTTATAAAAGGAATTCTTTATTTATTTAAAAAAATTGGAATTGTTCATCTTTCTTAAAAACAGACTTGTTTATTTTTTCTAATAACGGATTTGTTTATAAATATCTTTTTAAGAATTGGAATTGTTGATTAAAAAAAGAGTACTTGTTTATTCTTTTTAAATTGGAATTGTTTATTTAAAAAACAACTTCTTTATAAAAAAAAAAACGATTCTTTATTTTTTTTTAAACAGACTCGTTTACTCTTTTAAAAACGGACTGGTTTATTTAGAAAAAAAAACTTGAGAAAATACTGGGACAATCATAGTAGTCAATAAACATAGTAGAAGGTACACAGTAAAGTTCGACTCGGGTAAATTCCGAAAAAGAAATAGAAAATATTTGCTGCTTATCAGAGGAAAAGAAAATGGTTTCCAGGAAAGAGAACAAGATCCAGTTAAAGATAAGGATCCAGGAGCAAGACCGAGAAAATGACGGTTTGCTAAAAACCCAAATATCTTAAAGACTTTGTATAGAAAAAAAAAAAAAAAAAGTAATTAGTGATAATAGTAAAGGATCCAGAGTTACCCCCCTTGTCCTGGTGTTGTTACAATCCCTAGAGAATGCCACAAGGGGAGAGTTGAATAAAGTTGTTAACAACTTTATTCAACACATATTTGTGGTTTGCCCTACATCTTTCCGTGTTCAGACATTACCGGTAGCCAATTTAGAACAACCTACGATCGTTTATGATACAAAATTTGTTGTTTTCACGGACATAAACATTATGTACATTGTTATTAAGTATTTTCCCCATGCAGGTAACTTTCTAAATGTCAAGTGATTATTGTTGATTCTGCTGACTTTTAAAACATTTATTTCCTTCAGAAGTAAGAAATACACCCAATTCTGAATATAAAACGTATTTAGAAAATTTCTAGCGTACGGTATATTTTTATTTTGAACGTCAATAGTAAAAAAAACAAAAAAACGTTCAGTTAAATTTTTCAAATTATGGTCCAAGGGAGATAACCCTTGTATTTATTGTTTATAGTTATACATCTTAGTAGGTATTTGAATAATAAAAGGAAGAAAGTTGATAATAAATATCATCATTTTATTCCTTGCGAACTTTTCACAAAAGCGCTTACCAGTTTTCTTTCTCTTTAGGTCTTCTGGACTCTTCTAAACATTCTAGCCAATCCCGAAAATGTTATCATCTTGATAATTTCCATCTATCCACTGATTTCTATATCTTCGAGTCTTTTTTCCAAACCTTTTGAGACTGTTCCATGTGTTCCGACAACAATTGGTATCATCGTCACCCTCATGTGCCACCGTTTTTTTAAATCCTTTTTACAAGTTTTGAGTATCTGTCTATCTTTTCGGTCTCTTTTATTTCAAATTAACCAAATGGCAAGTTCTTTTTTCTTCTTGATTAACATGAGGTATGGTTTTCTGGCTGTGATTAGGGGATCCGTTTGTATTTTAAAATCCTAGACAATTTAATGCACCTCATTCTCAAGCACGGATTCTGGTTTGTGCATATACCATTTGGTTGTAATGTTCTCGAGATCGTGTGTTGACGTGTGGTGAATAAGAAAAATTAAATTAAATTTAGAAAATAAATTTAAAAAATGCAGAAACTGCCAGAATCCCCTAACAGGGAGTATGTGCAGCGCATGCGTAAAAAAAAGGAACCGTCCGGGCAAAACAAAGAGCTCCTTTCTCTTTTCGGTAGCAGACGGCGAAGACTAAACACCTTATAGGATACACATTTTTTCTAGTCTTAAAATAAGCAATAAAAACATACTTAAGAACATTCTAGAAATTTAGGATCAAACCCGTATTAACATTTACATTACATTTTTATATTTTTCAACCAATCAGCTAAAAACATGGAATAGAACATTCTAGAAAATTAGGATCGGAAGTGAACCTACAGAAAATATTTAGGCTCGAAAATAAAATAGTAAAATACAAATCTGATTGGTCAATAAATGTCTACGCGCAAAAATTTTAGGACGATTCTTTGATCCACCTGTAGGATATAAATAACACAGAGTTAGGAAGCCAGACACACAAGACACAAGCTTACACACAAACGAAGACACAGACGAACACAAGCCACTAAGCCAGTAGCCGATACTATGTCCAACCAATTCCTTTCCTTCCTCAACTAAAGTTCATGACCTCTTTTCAAATGGCCCAGAATTATATTCAAAAGGAAAACCCGACAAACTTTCTTTCATCCACGAGACACGCTGTCGCCACAATCATAAAACCCGCTATAAACTTAATGTAAGTAAGAACGACTTATTTACGGACTCTGATAACATGAACATACACACATCTTTCAACAAATTTATTCTCTTCTTCAAACTTTATTTTCCAAAAGGCCATTTACACATCATGTATTTTGTTTTTCATATTCTGTTATATGCATATTAAATTGTTTGTTATTTAATGTTCGTTGTGTTCTATTCCATTTCTTTTGCGCGATTGTAATGTTTGTGTTGTATTTGTGGTGGGAATAATTTAGAGAGCAATCTACTGAAATAACCAAATTACATACTCCCCCCACAACCTCAATCTCCCTTGCTACTAGTGAAATGCCCCGTGACTGTTTTAAAGCGGCACGTTAGTTTAGCTTTCACTTGTAGTAGCCGTCTCGATTAACTGCCGTCAAAATATGAAAGGTATCAAATGGACATATCGAATGCGAACTAAAATGTCCGGATTTAGACATTGTAGTGGGTACATGTAATTGTTTAGTGGATATGTTACTATACAACTTGTAGTGAGTGGGTTCCCGTCTGTATTTTACGAGTATTACTTTCACGTTTAGTTCCACCACAAATACAACACAAATTTTACAAGCACGTAAACAAATGGAATATGACAACAACGAACATTAAAAAACAAACAATTTAATAATCATAACAAACAGGATAAAAATAATTAGAAATACAATGTTCATGTTATGTACGAGCGGCCTTTGTAGAAAATACAGTTGTGGCCAGTTGAATGAAAATAAGATTGTTCACCCGTGTGTGTGTGTGTGTTTACATGTTAATAAAGTCTATCAAATAAATGGGTCCATAATTGGCCAAAGTAAGAAGGATAAAAATTTGACTTTACTTACATACATGGCTATGTGTGTGTGTGGATATAAGTGATGGACCGTTAGTATGGGTCTTTGTTTTCTTAAGTCCGCACATGCGTTTTCTTATGATTTTTGACGACCACGTGTCGCATTGGTAAAAGAAGGTTGCATGCCTTTTCTCTTTGAGTCTTATGGAGTGGCTCTCAGCTGTCCGTTCATGACTTCTCGCAGTTAAAAATCTTTTTGTTAGTGGAAGGAATGAATAACCTGGTTGATTAAATTCTTCGTTATTTATACTTTCTTGGGTCACTAAAGTGGATAAAAAAAAGGATATTGTTAGGTTTTATTGCGGTTTCTAAAATTCAAGCGCGCAGACATTTCTTGACCAATCAGATTCGTATATTTACTTATTTGTTTTAGAGCCTAAAAATTTTGTTAATTAGTTTCTGAGCCGAATTTTCTAGAATGTTCTTATTTTGTATTTTTAGCTGATTGGTTGAAAAATATAAAAATGTAACTTCAATGTTAATGCGATTTTGATCCGAAATTTCTAGAATGTTCTTATGTATATTTTTGGGGTTGATTATTTTATGGCTAAAAAAAAAAATGTGTATTCTATAACATATCTCCCCAAAAGCGTCTAATACATTGTTAACGCTTTAAACACCAAAATTTGGACATATATACCCAAGAACGACTAACACATTTCAACACCTTTTCCAGGAGACGCAACCATTTAATTTGGATTCAGGAATAATTCCCCCACCCAAAGAATGGTTGTTGAACACAGAAATAAAGTCAAAATATAAAAATATATCGTAGCCGGAAAGGTTATAATTCTTAAAATCTTCGGTTTAGAGAAAACGCTGAGTCACCTGTGATACCAGACAACAAAACGTTGTACATACGTCATGAGAAAACTTCTGTTATTAACACACAAACTATTTGTCGAAAGGATTAATTCTGCCAGCCTTTCGGCTGCAAAATTATTACCACAGGATAAAATACATTTTATCTAAAAGTTCCTCTTCAAAGTATAATGAAGTCTTTCAATATCATATTTAATAAAGAAACTTCCTGTGTAGAGAAATACTTAACTCGGCCCAGCAGTGTGGTCGTGGCCAACGCTATATAAATACAGCAGGCAGTTATCAAAAGTTGAATTGGCAGCTGAGCTCGCTCGATCCCCGAGAAGGTGCCCATGTCCGACCTCCCTTTCCCCTTATTCCCACTATAATTCTACCTTCAGGTCATTGCTTATGCGTCAAGTCCCGTCTGGTAGAAGGCAAAGACAAATATCGAACCCAGAGGAGGTATCTGTACCTCAACCGCAATTTCAAAGACAGATTCGTGGCCAAATGGCTCCTGGCTTCGGCTGGACCACTTTCATGTGGGCGATGATGTCAATAGCAAGCATTGTATAGCACTGGACCTCTTGATCCAATTTAAGCTATAATCAGACAGCAGTGCCCATGTCCAACAAGGCTTATCAGTCTCACATTGCACTAAGTGAGCTGATGACCACCATAGTCCAGCAGGGTTCGAGTCTCGGCTCATGCCTGACTTCCCCCTCCCTTAACTTCCACTATAAACCGACCTTCGTGGTGGGAAGCAGAGACAAATAAACCTGAGCCCGGAGGAGAGGCATCTGTTTTCTCTCCCAGCAGAATGCGGTCTCCGTCTAACCACCAAACGAAGCTGCCGAACATAGGGTCTGCGCCCTTACTACCAGCTGAAGTAGAAGACGTGAAATCCAACCAATCACAGCCGAGGACCTAGCTCAGCCAAACAGACCAATACAGCTGCTATCTCATTCAAATCGCCCCTTTAAGAGCTAACCTCAGAAAGTTTACCATTCAACAGCGCGTCTAAGAGTCTTCAGAAAGTCCGTCGAGATCACTTTTGGTCTCCTCACTACACCTCCCTGGCAGATACCACGAGACGACAACGCAGCAGCTAACACCAACTGCAGACCAACGCCAGCTTGACCCAGCAGCCGTGCCTGCGCAACCAAACAACCAACACCAACTGCGGACCAGCACCTGCTTAACCCAGGAACCGTTCCAGCGCAACCAAGCTACAGCATTTGCATCACCTAGTCCACGAGCGACTCACTGGTCGGATTAGCACCAACACTTGAGGCCACATCAACACGCACACCCGGTTAGCCAAGGATTGAATAAAACGAGACACTGAGTACACAGCCTTTGCAATCAGCATTTTCAGCATGTAGTCCATGAACGACCACACAGCTCGGACTTGCATCAACACTTCAAGGCTACATCGACACACACCCGGTGAACCAAAGTACTGCATAACCAGGACATCGATCATGCAGCTATGTAACCAATACGTCTACATCATCGACTGTCTCTAGCAACATCAACAACCTGACCATACGGCAACACCAACAACTTACACCAAGCACATAGACCATCCTCACCTTCTAGACGTGCAGTCACCACAAACTAATAGACAGCTGAGTCTAAAATCTTCTACAGCACAGACTTTCAACACCCAACAGAGACTCCACCGACCTGATAGAAAGAACTTCTACACATTCAGTGTAAGATTCACTCAATAAACCTGAATTTAAACTTATCCACTATTCTCTGTCATCTGTCATCTGTCCTTTGTCAATCGCAACATTCATCATACAAACTGTCGATGGGATCGATATACTCCGTTACCGGGTCCATTGACAGATATCTTGGCCTCCTATCTTCTTTTTGGGGAAAATAGAGAAACCCAAAAAAACGGAGCCAGATGTTTTTATCTGACTCCAAAATATCATAAACCTCATAGATGCATCGATGGAAACTATAGCGCTGGCGAGCTCTCTTCCTTCTTTTCTTGATACACATTATCAGCCAGTGTAAACCCTAGAGCATAATCTTCAATTATCTTGTTCTTTGGTTCATTTGTTTGAGTCCCTCCATTGTTCATTTTAAGAATAGTCCTGAAATTCTAATGAATGGGACTGTTCTGGGGTTTAGTCCTTTGATTTCTGCTACAGAACTTGGTTTCAAAGAGTGCCTCATCGAAAGGTCAGATAGAAATATGTAATCATTTTCTAAGCATGAAACTATCTAACAGTGCAAACAAAAGACGTATGTTTTGTCGAAATATCTTTTATTACATAATAAATCTTGGAACCGTTTAACTGTGTACAAACAAATGAGCTCTGGTTCGTTGCAAAATTTTACCAACAAATTATTTGTTTACAGATTATATATATAAACAGGATTTGACATTAAATATCCTACTAGGGGTGATATGTCATCAAACACAACCAATCAACATGTTCCACAGATTTTTCATTTTTTCTGGCAAGGTTCAAGTATTTGTATACCATTAGATTTTCTTTTAATTTCTCTTTGGTCTGCTGGAATGGCAAAATGCACTAAACACAATTTCCAAACCTTTAGGTATATATATATATATTAATATGTAAGATGATCAATAATGATAAGACAAATAGGAATATTTTATGCTATTCATTTTTTCCACTTTTCTCAACTAGTTTAATCCTAAAAATCAAAATGGGTTATTATCCTTTTACACCATACGAGGTATCCAACGGACATGCCCATTCCCCAAAGAAGATATCTATTTATTGTCTTCCTACATAGGAATTCCAAAGTTAAAATTTTAGCTGCTCGAGTGTAGATAGGATAAAAATACTGACAGCTTTGTCTGGTGAAAAAGGTTTTTTAAAGCTTTTTAAGGAGTTATACGACACACACACACACACACACACACACACACACATATATATATATCGTATAACTCCTTAAAAAGCTTATATATATATATATATATATATATATATATATAAAACCTATATATATATATATATATGTATAGAAGTGAGAGAAAAAATGAAATAAATCAGACAAATATGTGGAAAAAATAAACGGCTGAAAGATATATACTTGGTGTGGATGAAAATTTATTTTCTTTGTCGACACGTGTTTCGACATAAATATTTTTCCTGCGTGAAAGTTATCCTCTTAAAAACCATATTAACTATAAAACTGAAATAATAATAATAGAAGATATGTTAAGCATGTAAGTTAAAAAGTCGTTTTCAGTGCAAATGTTTTGGATTCTTAAAAATCATTTCCCCAAGAAGACGATATTCGTTTTCGATTGGATCGTGTGTAAAAGAAAAAAAAAAAACTCTTAAAAAACAACTACATAAAAAGTATGAATATGAACATACAATGAATACGATTCTCTAACATCTAGGCATAAAATAACCCAAGATGAGTTGAAATGCATTTAAGATCAATTAATCAATCAACGACTTGATTTTCCTGTGACCAGATAAAGTCATCGCAAAAATTATAAAAAAAGGTCTCAATTTTGGTTTTTAGCTCGATATATTTTGGGATCCATCTCAGCTTAATATCATCATCATCATAATATCATCATGTCGTGCCACCAGCAAGGATATCCCTGAGCCTCTCTTGCCACTCCTCCCTATCGTTCATCGCTTCTGGCAGGTCCTCACTGAGCTGCTGTATGTAGGTTCGAGCTGGTCACCCTGCTTTAGCTCGGCCATGTGCAGGGGTCCATCGGAGAACATCACTTATGAGCTCGTCACTGCTTCTCTAGCAGTGTCCTGCAAGTCTGGTTCGTCAAATTTTGATAGTTTTCGTGATGGAAGGTAGGTGGCCGTACAGCTGCTGCTTTGTGGGGTGTTGCCTCCAGGACTTGTTCAGAATTGCTCACAGAGTTCTTGTGTTGTTGCCGTCAAGTTTTTTCTCCATGTGCTTAGTCAGTGTCCACGTAGTGCATCCGTACAGCAGTATCGATACGACCGCTGCTTGGAAAAAAACTGCGTTTCATTTCATCGGTCAGGTCTGGCTTCCATATGACCGATAAGTTCACTTACCTAAGAAGCAGTGTCTCATCAACCGAAAAAGACATCGATTCTACTTAATATAGTATAAGGTAAAGATAAAGATTCGATTTAGCTAACCCAACAGACAAAAAATAGGGGTTCAGTTTAATATTATATCTACATAGTAAACCGATCCCCTCACTAAAAGCTTAAACTTTGAAATTTACAAAACCTCATAAACTTAAAATATTTTCCGATGTTGATAGAGGATTTATTTAGCCACTTTCTCGCAGTCAAACGTTTGTCGATTCGGCATGAAATACTTTATGTGAGGCGCTCTTTGCGTAATGGTTGCCGTCGTAGCAAATGAAATCAGAGATTCGTATTCAAATTCTTAACGAAGCTGTTTCACATCATCCTAGTGTCATAGGAAAAGGCATGAATCCATCTCTTCTATTCCTCCAGCTATGGGTAAATATTAGGACAGAATCAGTTCTTTAATCTTGCTTAGGAAACGTGTCTAAGAGAAGGAAAAACTGAATTCAAACAGCTGTACTCCGCTTAAAATTGATCCTGAGTCACATCTTGCCCGTAGCGGAAGAATTGGTTAAATACATGAATTATGTTGAGAATAATTCTATAATATAGCAATGGTTTGGAGAGTTCTTGATAAAAAATCCAGAAAAGAAATTAAAAAATGATTCTCATGTGTTCTTTTGCGAACTGCTAACTTCAAACGGCAAATCTGTTAGTATTTTTGCTGCTATCAATACTTGAGCGGCCAGAATTCTAACTTTGGAATTCCTATGTAAGAATATAATAACTAATTATCTCTCTTAGGGAATGGGCGTGTTCGTTGGATGCCCCGTATGGTGCAACATGACAGTAACATATTTTGATATTTTTGGCCTCTCTTCTTTGAACAGTAGAGATGTCTCCTTCCCTAGCTATAGAGCATTAAACGTTTCTTTTTAAACCCATTGCATATGCTGTTTGTTCAACGAACAATATGTGGATATTTGTAGCTGTTAGGGCACTTTTGTGTATTCTTTCAAAATTACTTATATCTTTATTACGTATGTATCAAATTTTTCTGTATGTGTAAATGAGAGAATAGTGTCTTTTCTTCCGTTTATTTAGTGTTAGTATATCACAGATATACTAATGCTAGTCTTGGTTCTTGGTGAATATGGACTGAATATCTTCCCCACCACCAAACACCCTAATAATTATTTCTACACTCTTGCTTAGCAACAATAAAACATTAAAATAAGACATGCGGAAATAAACAAATCAAACTATTTACAAAGAAAACAACAAGTGGAATATGAATTTTGGGAATGAACACAGGTTTTAGTAATGGAGAAGTTCTAAGGAAACATGTATTTCACTGTTCCAAGAAATAATAGTCTACATAGACTCGACTTCATGTTTTTCTCGTGGTGTATAAAAATTGAACTTGAATGTCTGTAATGATATCGTTTCTTTTTGGCATTGGCTATGGTCCACTTTTGGTGTAGTTTCTGAATAATTTGCAGTCGTCCACTTTGGGTGTAGATTCCGTATGATTTAAATCGTTTTGGTGAGGTCGTTTGTGTAAAAGAAAAATATAATTCATTCAGTGTTGGTTCCTGTCATTTTAATTGTAGCAGAAAGAATTTCAAACCATTATTTAGTGCGGGAATTATTTTTGCCGTTGGAGTTTTGAAATTATACATTTCACCCAATGAGAATGACCGATACTTTTCTGCCCGGGCACACCTCTCCGGGCACCATAAAAGGCAGTGCTAACCATGCTCGCCCTCTCTTTTTTCCTTTTCCTCCTGGCTGGCAGCAAGGTAAGACCAGCCGACACGAGAGATAACATTTTTCTCTCAATCCCGGGACGATTCCAACTGTTATATAACAGCCGAGGGATTTCGGTTCATGCCTTTGAGTTTAGTTCGGCTGAGAACCTTTCGGCTCAGCACATGGGTTAGTTAGGTGCAACATTGAGGCAGGTGTTAACGCGCGTGCGCGGGCGGATGGAGATGTCACTCAGATTTCATAATAGTCCGAGACGAAACGCGGTGACAGGGTGCGGGTGACGTCACGCACCGGAAGCGCGCGGAGGTTTGTGTGAGAATTTGAAGAAAGAGAGAGTTGATAATTAGAGGTCAAACGAGAAGGATCGACTTTTGGAGCTCGCAGACGCGAGGCGAACTTGCGCCCTATGGGGGCCGCTCGAAATGGGGGCCAAATGAATAAGACAGCATAGAAGATTGTCTCTCCTCCTTACGTCGAAACCTTTAACTCAAAGTAATAAAACGGTTTCGTACCTGAACAAGAAGTCGTTACGTGTTTTCGAATTCCGAGATTCCTATGTTCTATCGTAATGAACATTATATGTCCATTTTGCACATGGCCATATTCGTGTATATGGCTATGTAACACAACAGCAGACAGGGATTTTCATCTCGAGAGAGCACACTTCAACATTTGTTCCTCTGCTTCCTTTAGAACTCCGGGTCAATTATTTCTCCCTCCTAAACCAAAAGGGATCCCGAAGCATCTGGCTAAGTACTAAATTCCCCCACAGCCATTTACCACTATCTTCTACCTTCTTCGACTCACGGCACAAGGAAAAACTTCCTCCCCCAGCTGTCATTAAACTACAAAATTGAAAACCATCAATATCAATGCCTTCATTATTTATTTTCTTTCTTTTAATATAACAAGAGGCAACAGAACTCCACAACGCCAACCGCCATTATTGTTTAAATGGTAATATCATCTGCCCTCATGTTATATAATTTTATATTCTTTAGTTAGTTCCTAACCGAAATCTTTCAACAAATCTAAAAACTGAAAAAGTATTAGGTGTGTCATAATTTCCAAAAATAACTAGAAAAGATAGTTGGTTTGAATACAAGCAATCCACTCTGCTGGTCAGCAGTCGTCCAGTTGTCTATGAGGACAGACCTTTGACACGGAATCCTCTAAACCAAAAATACTAGTTCCGAAAATTAACCAAGTTTTATCTTTAAAGGAATTCAGGACAGATGCGCAAGTATGCAATAAAAAAAACCCTAAAAACATTTATGTACACTGTATTCATACAAAAATCAATATTCACAAAAAACATATCTTGTAAATTATTGCTTATTTTCAAAAATAATACATAAAAAAGATAATGACTGTTTCAAATCAACCTCCTGTTATTTGTTTTTTTAATGTTTTCTTGTTTTATCAATAATTTATTTCAGCATCAACTTTTAATCACAGTTGTCGGAAGACTCCTCTGTTACAATATTAAGCAACGTTTTGTGACTAACTTGTAACGCATCATTTATCAAGTTCGTACTAATATCGTAACAGGGGTTGGAACTTTTCATTTCGGAAATTCTTCGTTGTATATAGTGTCCCCTTTGGAATTCGCTGGGCTTGGGGGACAAGAGTAAACGTGACTTTTACATTCCATCGCTACGGAGAAAGTGGGCGAGTGCTTTTTGTCATGTGTTTTTTTTATAAGAATTTGTAACATTTAAGTGAATTCCACTGGTAGGGAGATAATCTTGTTTTCATTTCTTTTAATTTAATTTATTTCTATTACATTCCTTTATTTTGTCTCAGTTTCCCAAATCAGAAATGGAGTTTTATATGCCATTTTACTGATATTATTTTATTTTTTTTTAATGTATGTGGCATTTATCTGTGGATAGCCATTGATTGTAGGTGTTTTTTTTATTGGATTATTGTCTTCATTAGATATTTATTTATGGTAAATGCTCTTATCATCGTTTCATATTTGGTCCAGTTTTATTAGTGGTAGGATCGTATGTACGTATTCGCGTGGACAATGAAAAAACGTTATTAAAAACAAAGAAGCAAGCAGTTTTTATCAACACAATATTGTTTTATTTAGAAAAAAAAAAAAAAAGAAAAAAGAAAATAAATAAGATAATGAAAGAAAGTGTAGCGTCAATTTCATATACATACACAAAATTCGCACTCACATTTTTAAACCAATCAACAAACATTAGAACATTCTAGAAAAAAAGGATCCAAACCACAATACACAAAATTCGTGCGCATAGATGTTTTAACCAATCAAGTACTCCCCCCCCCCCACAAAAAAAATTCATACCCGTTTTGATCCTCTTAGGAGTTATAAAAAGAAAGCGAAGGACCAATTCACCAGAGAGTTCGCCGCTAACAACAACGAAACTACGTTACGCTACTGGACTGTTCCCTTACTCCAGCAAAACCTGAGAGGCGCCACGCTGTCTAGCAAAGATATTCCCATTTCTCCTTACACCAAAGGCGAAAACAACAACTAAAGTATCATAGTAGGAAACCCTTTTTGAAGTTCGTTTGAAGAAAATTATATGGAAAAATAGAACAATTCTGAAAAAATAAAACCAAGCCCAAGTATGTTATCTAAGTTGTAAAGGTGATAAAAATTGAACGTTCTAGTTACGGCTGGGGCTCCATTTTCGTTATGTCCTGGTTTTGCTTTGACAAAAGTTTTGATTCTTTCCTCAACAGGGTTCGTGATGAAAGAGAACAAAAAATCCTTTTCCGGGAGTTAAATTGGAGAGAAACTCACTTAAAGAAAATTCAGGTTTTTTGAATGGTTAGAAAATATTGATTGATTTATTATTTCACTCCTTGTGAGTTTTTTATGTCAATTTAATTGGTGTTTTTTTTTTCACTAGAGTCTGAATGAAGCAAATCTCTTCTGGTGTTCAGTACTCTTTTAAGTATTCCTAGTTGTGATCTGTCAGCTTTCGATGCCTTTTCTGATTACCAATTCCTCCAATCTTCTTTTCAAGATCTTGAGTACTATTCCAAGTACGCCAAATACAATTAGTATAATCATAACCTTCATGTTTCATTGCTTTTCCAGCTCTCAGGCAAGATCCAAGTATTTGTGCATCTTTTATTTTCACCCATTGATAAAACAGTAAAATCCACAGGACAATAAGTTATTTTCTTCTTGTTAATTAACACTTGGTCGGAATAATCCATTTTTATCTCAAAATCTAAGATAATTTCATGGTTTCATTTTCTCGGACGGATTCCAGTTTGGACATATTGCACTTGGTCACACGATCAATGTTTAACCTCTTGCAAAATTGTCTTTTCCAAACAGTCGAGTCTAGTCATGTATGGTTGAATTTTGCACAATTCCTACTGGATCACCTTTCCCACCCAGTTATACCTAATTTTATACGCCTTTTGTGCTTGTTGGCTGCATTCATTTATTATTTGATTAATCGTTTCATCTCTGTCACAACACAAACAACACCCGCTATTTTGTTGCATATTATTAGTTTTTGGTTTAATGTAATTGGTTCTTAGGTCATTACTTTGTACTGCTGTAAAAAAATTCTGTTTCGTTCTTGACGTTTCCTTTTCTTAGTCATGTCCAGGTTATCTCGTGAGCAATTTCTTGAGTTTGTTGTCACTTGAATTAAGTATCTTATTCCTTTGAAAGTTTTTCACTCCAACGTTAGATGATGGTTTTCCACCGGAGTTTGAATGACAGCAAGTCTGATTTGTAAGTCTTCCAGTCCCTTTAGGAATCATTTTGGGATCATTCCAAGTGAACTACGATATTTGGTATCTATTATCATCACTATTTAATCCTTTTCGAATTTTCACACCAGTGTTAGCCGATAGTTTGAGTGACAGCAAGTCTCTAAGACTCTTCTCAGTATTCTGGCCGATCTTAACAATAGTATAGTCTGGATGGTCTCTACGCGTCTTCTTATTTCCAAATACTCCAGTCCTTGTACCAATCCTTTGGTGACTGTACCAAGAGCACCAATTACAATTGGTATCACCGTCAATTTCATGTTCCACTGTTTTTTTCAATTTCCTAGTAAGGCACAAGTACTTATCTTTCTTTACGCCTTTTTGTCAGTTTTACTCTGTGATCAGCCGGAACAGCAAAGTCTACAATTCGGCAAGTTCTCCTTCTTTTGTTGATTATTACTAGGTCTGGTCGTCTGGTCGAGATTGATCGATCCGTTTGTATCTCAAAATCCCTCAGAAGTTTCTATTTCCATGACAGATTCTGGGTTGTGCATATACCATTTGTTTGTATGGTCAAATTAAAGTTTTTTGCGCATTTCCCAATGGATCACCTTCCCCACTCAGTCGAGTCTAGTCTTATACTCTTTCTGTGTTAGTTTGCTGTATTCGCTAATTATGTGATTGATCGTTTCATCTCTATAGTATCATTATCATTATTCCTTGCAGTTTTTCACACCAGTTTTCGATGACGGTTTTTTTCACTGGTGACAGCAAGTCTCCATAGGCCTCCAGGGCACACCTTAGTTTTCTGACCGATCTGAACGATACTAAAGTTTGGATGGTCTAGATTCGTCCTCCGATTTCCAATTCTTTCTGCCTCCTATCCAAACCTTTAAGGACCCTTTCAAGCGTGCCAATGCCAATTGGTATCACGATTACGCTCATGTTCCATAATTTTTCAGTTCTTTGTCTCTCTTTTCGTTTTCTGGGGTCTGCCGAAACGTCAAAATTCTACCATTAGGCAAATTCTTTTTCTTTATTTGATTTCAGTAAGTCTGGTCGACTGGCCGGGGTTAGGTGATCTTTTCATATCTCAAAATTCCAGAGAACTTGGTGCGTTTCATTCTTCAGGACGGATTCTGGTTTGAGCATATACCATTTTTTCGCATGGTCAAATTTAAATTTCTAGCGCAATTTCCTTCTCGACCGAACTGTCTAGTCTTGTAGTCCTTGTGCGCTAGTTGGCTACATTCACGTATTATGTGGTAAATGGTTTCGTATCTATCACCACATAACCTACACTTGTTATTTTGTAGTGTATTATTGATTTTCGCTTTAATATAATTGGTTCTTAGAATTTTGTTTTGTGCAGCTATTAGAAGAGATTCAGTTTCTCCCTTAAGATTTCCTTTTTTTAACCATGTTCAAGTCTTTTCATATGAGATTTCCTTAATTTGTCGTTTGAAATATCACGACAGTAGTTTTTTTTTTATCATTTCTTATCTTTAGATATTGTTGTTCTGTTTGTCTTCATGTTGTCAGTGCTGTCACTGTCCGCTGTAATTAATCTTTTTTGGCTTTTTTAATGTAATCTTCGAGTTCGTGTATTGATATCTTCACATTATCTTCAATGTTTGCGAGTCTTCTTCCTCTTAATTTTCTTGACACATGGTTTGTCTGTGTCATCTCTCGGGTGTAACATCTTGTGCATTGTCATCAATTTTCTTGTCCTCTGATCTATTTGCCTAAGTTCTTTCCTTGTCTATTTTAAGAATGGTCCCAAGAATCTCACAAAGAGGAATTGCCCAAAGGTTTATTCTTTAATGAGATTTCTGTTTCAGAGTTTTGTTTCGAGAAGCTTTCTCGTTTCTTTGAGTTATTCTTTCCTGATTTTTTCTTCCATCTCCGCTTGTTTGATGGTGTCAATATTCCCAAGTACTTACAATTTTCTTTTTCTCTAAACGTTCTGATTCTTTTTCGATCTTGCAATTCTATTCTTTCTGTTATTTATGTTTCACTTTTCATTGTGCGCATGGCTCATTTTTCTATGTCAAATTACATTCCTATATCCTCTTTGTATATTCTTATTGTTTGTATCAGAGTGTCCATTTCTTTTTCATTTTTTTGCCAACGGCTTGATGTCGTCCATGTACATAAGGTGATTAATCTTTTCTAGTGATTTTGTAAATCTGTAGCTTCCAGTGCATTTCCTAAGTTTATTATTAAGTGGCGACGTTGCCACTTGAAATAGTAATGGTGAAAGTGCACCTCCTTGGAAGATACCTCACTGGATTTTTACTTCTGCCAAAAGTTTTTCTGCCGCTGTTAATTCCACTTTCCAGTTTTTCATGGTTTCCATGATGAATTTTATAACTTTGTCGAATATCTTGTACATGTTCAGATATTCTATCATACAGGTGTGTGGCACCGTATGATTGACCTTTTTGTAATCGAGTCACGCCATGGCTACATTTTCCCCACTCGCTTTGCTCTCCTTGAAGACTTTCTGATCAATGTCTTGTAGATCTTCTGTTCCTGTTGTGCCACTGCGGCATGCTTTCTGTATTTTGGGAAACAGTCCCCAGCGTACAAGCGAGTTGTAGATCTCCTCCCTAATCTGTGTGGCAATGAAACGTCACCAGCCAATATTTGCTGGCGATGGTTCCTTTTTGGGAGTCTTTTTTGATCAGAGTAGTCTTCATTATAATGCAAATTTTTCATATTAACTCTGTTGATTTTTCACGGAAAACTGAAGGACAGCATGTCTCTTCAGATCAGAAGGACTCTTCTAAGTATCGTAACCGATTTTAGTAGAGTTGTTGTCTGGAGGATTTCGATTCTTCTTTTCATTTTCAGTTCACACAGTCTCTTTTTTAAGTTCTTGTCGACTGTTCCAAGTACTCCAACTATGACTGGTATGAACGTCACTTTCACGTTTCACAACTTTTTCAACTTTCTAGCAAGGTCCAGGTATTTGTCCAATTTTTTGCTTCCTTTCATTTCCACCCTATAGTTTGCTGGAATGCCAAAGTCTTCTTGATGACAAGTTCTTTTGTTGTTGCTAGTTAATACTAAGTATTAGTCTTGCACAATTCCCAGTGAATCACCCTTCCCGACCAGACATTTCGGCTTTTGTATTCCTTTAGTGCCAGTTTTTTATGCGATCAACTCTATCACCACATTTCCTAAACTATTAATTATTTTTGCTTTGACATAATTTGTTCATATGACAATATTTCGTTATGCGATACATAGAGATTCAGTTTTTCTCTTCAGATTTCCACTTTGAAGAAACGGATGGAGAAAAGGCAAGATGGGAACTACGCAAAAATGTGACGTGCTATTTGGAACAAAATCCTGGAAACAGCGTGTCCACAAAATATCATATGTGCTGCCACTTTCCTTTCATCTCACAAAACATTCAAATAATACGAATAAGACATTCTGGTCACTGCTGCGGAAGCAATGCCGAACGTTCTTTTATGGTCTCTTACACATGGAAACGCCGGTGTTGGCTGACCAACACGGACTTAACATACACCAGCTTTGTGCGAACACAGGATACAGTCGAGAAAAGATGCCAAGATTAATGGACGATAGGATGGCGAGAGAGAGAGAGAGAGAGAGAGAGAGAGAGAGAGAGAGAGAGAGAGAGAGAGAGAGAGAGAGAAAGAGATTCAGCGAACTATCAGCATAACTTTATAATGAGGATGATAATTAATTCTTATAATATTATTTTGTGCTGCGATTAACAGACATTCAGTTTCTTTCTTTCGGTTTTCTCTTCATAGCCATGGGGCCAGGTCATTTCATGCTCAATTTCTTTAGTTTGCCGCTTTATATAATTGTTTTTCTTTTCTTAATTTTATGATTGCTGCTTAACTCTCTTCCACAGTTCCCAGTGGATCACCTTTACCACCCAATCATGTCTACTCTCATATTTCTTTTCTGGCAGTTTGTGACATTTTCTGAATTTATTTTGTAGTAATTCTAACAATAGTATTCCATTGGAGACATTATATTTTCTTTGTTTCAATAAGATTTGAATAAAAAGTATCGTGTTATACACAAAAGTTCATACATTTATGGATTACCGCGTGTAAATCAACAAAATGGTAACAATTAGGAGGATCCTTCAATGAATAAAGTGAAATATTGCCAAATGATTTGGCAATGGAAAACATTCTTTACGGTTGCACCTTTTCCAAGGAAATCAATACTGATGAGTCCTTTCAATAAAGAAAGTGAAATATTGTCTAAGGAATTGGTAATTGGAAGCATTCTTTTCGGTTGCACCTTTTTCTGGGAAATCCTTACTGATGAATCCTTTTCATGTTCCAGAAAATAGTCAGTATGACCTTTTTTAATGAACACTGCGCCTAAAACATTCTCTTTACCGGAAAGTCAGTATGTTTCCACTCCATGGACTCTCTTTTCTACTCAGCCTTGCAGTGCTAAACCGATGTTTAGCCCATTTGTAAACATCATATTTTACTAAAACATATTTCTTCCTACGTATCACATATTCTATTGTAATTTTCACATCGTTCGAACGTCTCAGCCAAGAAAACTTTGATGACAGACCTCTGTTCAAACCTGGGGCACTTTTTTGATTTGTCAGCATTTTGAATTGCCCGGGAACAAACATTTTTTCCGAGATTAAAATAATTTTAGCAATAAACCAATTCTGAATGATGCAGATTTGACAAAAAATGTATTTTACTTCTTCCCACCCCCACCTTATTTATTATACGACCCTCGTTCAAGATTCTGTAGTCATTAACTTTTGATCCCACTGATGATTAACGTTTATGTTGAATATCATCAAATCTAAGATCTTATAGAATTTCATTTATGATTGAAGATTATTTAAAATGTCCTAATTTATATGCAACCATCTGAAAAGAAATATCAAGTGGCTAAAAATGAGATTGATCAAATACAATAATGATTTATTCAAAGAAATGACAATGGCAATTTTATTATTTACACGTAGCTGAGGGAGGAGATTCGCCCAAGGTGAAACTTTATAGAACTGGGTGGAAGGAAGGCACACACTTGAGCAACGTCAATGTCTTTTCAGCGACTTTTTAAAGATTAGCCTTAAGATATAACTCAAGAAGATGTTGATATTCAAACGAGCAATACCCAATTTTGAATACACATTGTTAAATGCATATTGTTGAATATATATTGTTGTTGGAAATTGAATCGGTGATGGAGTTCAAATCCTAGAAGAGGTTTCTTGTGTTTAGAGTTAGTGTTCTTTGGAAAACGCATGAATTCATCTCTTCTCTATGAGAAAATTATAGTACAAACTGGGTTATTTAGTCTTGGTTAGACAACCAGTCAAGGAGAAGGAAAACAAAATTTTGCTTAAAAATTGACCCTGTTTCACACCTTGCTGGTAGCGGAGGAGTTGGGTGAAGTCATACATAGCTAAATTATGGTTTAAAGAAATAACTGACTTAAGAAGTGTCCTGCGAGTTCGTTAAATCTTAACCTTCTAAAAAATCATTTGAGAATCGTTTTATACAGGAGTCAAGCAATTTTCACCTAAGAATCAGTACTGGTAAGTAATATCAGATGTTTGTGAGTCCATTACCTCCCAAAAATTAAGAATTTAACTTTTATGGACAGAGGGATGTTTAAAGACACTAGGAAAAAGAAAAAGAAGAAGAAGAAAAAATGGAAAATATATCAGCAAATAATATTTCCAATGTGATATTCAGACAA
Organism: Sepioteuthis lessoniana; assembly: GCA_963585895.1. Classification (NCBI taxonomy): domain Eukaryota; kingdom Metazoa; phylum Mollusca; class Cephalopoda; order Myopsida; family Loliginidae; genus Sepioteuthis; species Sepioteuthis lessoniana. The sequence goes on along the minus strand of OY757922.1, from coordinate 96,989,257 downwards.
CCTTTTTCTTTTATTTGTAAATTGTTCTTTTTTTCAGTAAATCATTATTTTGTTTGGTCATTTTAGTTCATATTTTATCCTAATATCATTTCTAATTGTTTCTTTTCAAATGATTGAATAAAGATTAAAAGATTTTACATAATTTTCCAGTAAAAATGAAATTCTATATTATTTCTTTTCAGAAGGTTGTATATAAATAATCTTCCAACATTAAAGAAATTCGATAATATGATAAGATATTTAATTTTGAATAAACGTGAAGCGGATCTTTGATCAAAATTCTAACGACTATAATTATTAGATTTATAATTATCATTTTATTGGTTTGCATTTAATGTTTGAACGCACAATTCATATGACGGAGAAAGAGAGAGAGAGAGAGAGAGAGAGAGAGAGAGAGAGAGAGAGAGAGAGAAATAAATGAAGATGATATTAACCTATCATCAGCCAAAGAAGAAAAAGAGATGGAGAAAAATAGGGGAGATAAATAAGCGAACAGAAAGTTAGTTATATATTATTGATTACGACAACTTGGATGCTTGAGGCTGAAATATCTGTTGAATATTCATACGTGGCGTTTTTGTAGCTCTTCGTATCTCTGAAAGGAAGAAAAGTAATTCATTGATAGTTTCCTCAAATTTATCATCCTAGTCAGATTTTGTAGCCGAGCAGAAAAAAAAAAAAAAAAAAAAAAAAAAAAAAAAGAAAAAATACACAAATCGTCCATTTTAACCATTCAGTTTGAATAACTAACTTTTACAACAACGAAACCAACCCAAAACTGTTCCTCTTCCCTATTCATCTCAATACCAGTTCTGTTGTATCTTTGAGCTAACCGCCATCATTTTGCTGCTTAGTTATCTGAAAGGACAGTCCCAGAAATAGATAAGCAAGAACCGAGACAGTTTTGTCCAAATAATCTACAATAATTTCTTTCCTTAATTTTCTGTCAACTTTACGCAAATGAAGAAATCTTTATTTCTTATATAACACTCTGACATATGTAAAGTTTGCAATGCAATAATTATATAACAGTTTGTACTAATACGCAATGTGTCCAAAAAGAACTGACTGTTATAGTTGTAACACTAAACAGTATCTGATGGTGAGGCTCTAGTTGTAGAAATCTTGGGATTGTAGAGTACCTCTTCACTGCCATTACTCCTAGGTCCACTTTGAATCGGGCTGATAGTATCTGTAATGTTCTCGTCTATGGGCCAAACTAATGATTAAAAATTATTCATATACGATAGGGAACTTTATTAAAAAAAACCTCTAAAGAAACAACTAAATGAAAATATAAATTTGAACGTATTGTGCTTTGGAAATCGCGTGTCAAGCTCCGTGATTTGTATTTGTCGCTGCCTCCCACCAGACACGACTTGACACAAGGTCAAAAGCCCGAAGCTCCGTGATTTCTCGGTACCAATTGCCTGAGGTTTGTTCTATTTATTCAGGTGTCTCATTTGCATACAATACTACACCTCCTTGAACATGCGAGGTTTAACTCCATTATTTGGTCTATCACTTCTTCTGACAATTCTGGAAGGTTTTTCGCCACTCCCGCATTTGTTCCTCTCCAGTCCAGACCATGGTCTATCTTCATCTTCTAAATCTGTTACGTCATTCTCACTTTCCTCCATGTTTTATTCCGTTTAATTTTCCTCGTGTTCCTCTTCGGACATTTTTACATCCTCAGACTAGAACCTGGCTCTAAATTGGTCAGCATGAGCTAATATTGGCAGCCTTTTTTTTTCTAGTACAGCCGTATTTTGTCCATTTTCTAGAATGAACTTCGCTCTCTCTGGCTCTGCCTTCTAATTTCTTTTATACCAAACTTTCTCCTGTGACGAATGACATGTTTATTGGGAATCTAATTTGTCTGCTCATTAATGCTGATGGGCTTTGCTTTCTATCCGCATGAAGAACCGTTCGATAACTTAAAACAAATTAGGGATGCATGCTTTAATATTCTGGTTGAAAGGTGAAAACGCCTTTAAGTCCATTTTTACAGTTTGGACCATCCTTTCTGCTATGCATTTTGACTAAGGGTGGTATGGGGGTGTTTTGTATGGCATACACCCTATTTTCCTATTCCACGACACTAAACTTTCTTTGTAGAATTCCAGTACGTTGTCTGGGACAATGGTATTAAGTACTCCATTTCTTACGAATATTGTTCTCAATATTTGTCTTACAGTAGTAGCTTTCTTATCTCTTACATCCGGCCCACCCGAGAAGGAATCTAATAAGATAAAAAATTAACCAATATCTCGGATATGTGCATGGTCCATGTAGACACTTGTCCATGGCGATCCCTCTTTGGGCCACGTATGAATTCATATATTAAGGTTTGTTTAAATGTTTTGATCTCCGTACATTATGAGCATCTTATGTGTTCCTCAACATCTTTACAATACCCCGGTCACCAAGCCTGTAACCTCAATCTTCTTTGCGTCGCAGTGACCCCGCCATGAATATCGTACACGCTTTTAATAATGTCCTTCCTTAAAATGTTGGGAGGCACTATTGCGTCTGCATTATATATGATGCCCTTCTCTACCTTTAGTTTATATCGTGGCATTTCGTCCATACATTCTTTCTTAAGCGTTCAAGTATTCCGCTTAGTATCGACTCTTGTTAGGTTTCTCGGCTGAGTGTTTGGCAAGACAGTACGTCTCCACCCATTGTATAATTCTATCCTCCGAGTTTTCATGTTCCTCTCCATTTTCACTCTGAAATCTTAGCCTGGATAGTGCATCCACATGTGGGATGGTGTTTCCCTTAACACATATGATGTCAAAACTAAACGCTCTGATTTTGATAGCCCCTCCCCCTTAAAATTCTTGACGATGTTACTCTGTAATTCCTTCCTCGGACTGAATAAGAATTCCAGGGGTTTGTGGTCTGATTTTAAGAATAACTTCTTACCCAACAAAAACTTCTGTGCTCTCTCCATATTCCAAACAATGGCTAATGCTTCCTTTTCAATGTTAGAATAATTGCATTCTGCCGACAAGAACTTTCTGGACAGATACATGATTGGATGACCCTCTTGAGATACAACAGCTGCTATGGCACCTTCACTTGCGTCAATTGTTAAGATGACCTCTTTATTTGGTTCGAAAATTTTTATTACCGGTTCACTTGTCAAGGCCTTCTTTAATGTATCGAAAGCCTTATTTTGCATGTAAATTCTGCCCTTTTTACGCATTTCAACAAATGGTTCAATAAGTTCACTATATCTAGGAAGATATCTGCGGTAGAAATTAATTAATCCCAAGAAGGATTCCAAGTCTTTCTTGTTCGTGGGCTTTTTCATTTTCGCATTTTTTTGGTTAGCTTTTCGTCAGGAGATATTCATTCTCTAGATATTTGATATCCTAGATAAGATATTTTTCACAGTCTAATTTACATTTGTCTCTATTTATTGTCATACCTACCTGTTTTAATCTCCGTAGTACTAGTTCGATTTTACTCTTCAACTGATCTTTGGTGCGGGCTCCCAGGTATATATCAACTTGATATTATGTTGTCCAATTTTGCTTATAAGATTTTCTCGATGGCTCTTTGAAAAATATGAACTAGCAGTTTTAATTCCAAACGGCAAGCGAGATCATTTCAATAATCCAATGGGTGTGTTCAGTGTGGTAATTTCTTTTAATTTGTCGTCTATTTCGATCTGGTTGTAGGCCGACTTTAAATCGATTTTCGCAAAGTGTTTCATATTTGCTAGTTCGTGACTGACGGGTTCGATACTCGGTAAGGGAAACGAATCCAAAAATATCTAGTGGTTGAAACCAATTTTGTCGTTACCGTATATTCTAATATCCCCATCGGTCTTTTTAATGGCGACTATTGGTGACGCCCATTCGTTTCCCCCATGAGTGAACTTTTCCAAAATAATCTGCTGAATCATTTGTTTTAGCTTTGACACTACAATAGGTAAAATATATATGGGTAATCATTTTGCTAGGATATATCTAGGATGGTAGTTCTCTTTCAAGCGAATGTTTGCTTTATAACCCTTTAGTAATCCTATTTCTTGTTCTTCCGACTCCATAGAATTAATTCGATGTGTCAACTTTTAATAGATCTATACCTTGCAATCCATGGTTTCTAGTACATGCTACAACCGTAATAGGTATAATCGCAAAGCGATTCGCTGAAATAAGTATTATATCAGAGCCAGTATCTACTTGCATGTGGAAGTATTTCCCATTTATTTTTAACTTTTCTCGAGTTTTTGTTGGTATGTTTAGCCGGAAAATTTCAGCCCCACCTCTATCCATTTGGGTGTCTTTAAGTTCCTCAAATTTTTTTTTTTATCTGCTCACCTTCAGGGCGTGATTTTTTTTCTTTTACAAATGGAGCATGTCTTACTGAAAGCTGGGCAATTATTTTTTTTACCTGACATGCCGTTCGCCACAGTAATTGCATAGAACTTCGTATTTGTTTGTGCTGTACGCTTCTTCGTTCGGTGGTTGGTTATACTTTTTTTTTTTTTTTATTAACTCCGGTTGCTGCATGAACTATATACATGTTTCTACAGTTAGATTAACTCTTTGAAGAGTTTCCATTTAATTATGTTTAAAAACTGCGTCGTGCAAACCTTCTATCAAGTGTTGCATTATCAATTTATCTTCTGTGGCCATTTCACCGGGGCCAAGTCGTTCAAATTCGCAATATCAAGCTCTTTCTTTCAATCGGTGTACGAATTGTACAATAGACTCATCGGGGTGCGGTCTTGTTTCAAGAAACTTCGTTCTTTCAGCGATGACAAACCTTTTCTTTAGTTTGATATTCCTTTTTATTATCTCGCCAATTAGCTCTTCTAGATTTCTTGTGTAGGCCATCGTTGAAACCTTCTGGATTGCTTCGCATCCAACTGTTGCAAGGAACATGTCAGTAATTTTATTTTGCTCCCCTTCGCTTCGTCTGTCTCTTAGTTTCTTTACCCTGACCAGCGCCTCAAAGCATCTTATCCATGTTTTTTATATGCTCAGGATCGTCAAGTGTGGTCAGATATCCTATCGGAGACGCCATTGTTGTGCCTTGAAAATCACGTGTCAAGCCTTGTGATTTCTCCGTACTAAGTGCTCGAGGTTTGCTCTATTTATTCAGGTGTCTCATTTGTATACCATGCCACGGAGCGATTCCTTAACCCCTTGGGATTAAATAGCCAGAAACGAGTTGATATGCCGTTAAAATGAAATTAAATCAAATAAAAAAAAAAATAAAGAACAGCGCACCAGTATTGAGTCGCAGTGACCTTGACCTTTTGTTTAAAAAACTAGATCAGTTAATATTGAAAGTACAGATTTCTACATGAACGTAACAAGGCGGTAAGAGGCAGAGGGTTGGGGACATGTTCTTTAATGATATAAAAAAAAATGAAGGCCAATGCCGGACGCCAGGGAGGAAAAAAGAAAATCTTTCGTAGATGATGAATTGAACAAAGTAATTCTAAACCCCAAAATATTAGTCCAACACTCAATACAAATCGTGTTGGGGTGCCTCGGGTAGCGTACTGGTTAGCAAGCTAGACTAGCAAACCTACACGAGTGACTTCGCGTCTCATTGGGTGCTCCATTCATATGGCCTTGTGCTACATCTAAGCATAAAGCTTAGTAAATTACCTCAATACTAATCGTGTTGTTAGTCCCATCGACTAGTAAATTTGAAGTCATAAAAAATCTTCCAAGAATCTTTCGAAAGATTAAAAAATGGAAAATGACTCCGATGAATAGATTTGGCGTCGCTTTCTCTGCTCGAAGAACTCAAGATGATAATAAACCCTGGATCCTTCCCACCCACTAGAGACATGACTAAAATGTAATTGGACCTCCTGAAACAAAGATTTTGTTTCAGTTCTGTGCTAGATTGGTTGGACGTGTTGGGAGTTTTCTGTTTTGCCTCTGGCTTAAGAATCGTTGGTTGGTTGTTTGGGTTTTTTGGCATATCAACCTTTGTAAGTTATCTAATGCCAAATCCATTCTTATTCAAATAATCAGTTCTATTTCAAACAATTCAGTTAACAATTTAAAAAAAACATTTCTATTGCAAGCTATTCAGTTTAGCCAAACAGTTCTAAATCAAACAATTCAGTTTAGTATAAGTATAGATTTCGTTTACACACAGTTAAATGTCCAAACAGTTCTATTTCAAATAATTCAGTTTAACGTAAGTACAGTTTCCATGTCAAAAACAGATATATTTCAAACAATTCAGTTTAGCATAAATACGCAGTTTAAATGTCGAAACAGTTCTATTTCAATCAGTTCAGTTGAGCATATTTACGCAGTTTAGTACTATTTGACCCATAGGTATGACGCTATCAGGTGCTACCACTCCAGGCCAGAGTGGAGCTGGGAGCGATGGTAATGAAGGGGTGTCCCGTATTTCCCAAAATTTCAGCATTACTGGAACCTCACCATCAGATTGTTTAGTGATATATTCAGGACACTCGTTGGGTAGGGTCTTACGCCTCTGCAGAGGTGCAGTCGGTGTTTTCTACCCCCTCCCACTCACCCGACTGGGCAAAGAATGAACATTATTTAATAAAATCAGTTATTTTTAGCAATTTATTTATAACAAATTTTACAGCATTGAAACTTTATAAACAAATTTTACGACATTGAAACTTTATAAACAAATTTTACAGCATTGAAACTTTATGAATAAAAATATGAACATATAACCGACCAAAAATAGATACACTCCTACAATATATTTTTTGATATTGATTTTAGGTTTCAGAGTTTTTGTGCTGTAGAGTTTGGTAATAAAGGATATCTAATGATATTTGTTTTGATTGTATCATTGTTCACTAGAAATAATGAAATCTTGGTATCTTTCGTTTAGAAAAAAATTAACTTAGTTTCCTTAAAAAATTATGGATGATACTTGATTTTGTAAGCCTAAAAGGCTGGTTTCAGGTAAATAACGACAGACTATCATTAAAATATAGTATTAAATACAAGAATATTTCACCAGTAGTTTTGGGGTATCCTCGAAGTGTTATGGTTAAATCGATGAACTCCGGAATCGTAGTAAGCGAGTTAGTACTCCAGTCGCGCTATTACGTTCACTTTCGGACAAATACCCTTGGGAAAGATATGAACCTCCTTATCCTCCCAGCTATGGATTAAATAGTACCACTACAGTCCCAGAAGGATGGATTTGCATTAAATAATCTACGAAGGTTGATATGCCATTAAACAAAGAAACCAAACCAAACCATATCCTCCAAGCTATGGGTTAAATAGTATCACCACTGTTCTTCTAGGAGAATAACTTTAGCATTAAATAACCTACAAAGTTTGATATGCCAAGAAACCAGACCTAACTTATTTGTAAAACTGTAAGGATGCCCAGATTCACCAGGATTTAAACGTCAAGTTACAAATATTTGATATGCTTTTCTCGTTTTCAGAAACTTTTATTGATTTGACATGAAGACAAAATTTTATATCTATGATATAGCGCGCTTAGGTAGCGGTTATCATCGCAGGAAAGGGAATCCGAGGTCAAATACTGGACGGTGTTGTTTGCTTTTTTCGTTTATATTCATGCCTTTGGGAAGGCGGGAATCCATCTCACCTCTTCAGCTATTAGTGAATAGTAGGGTGAACATTTTTTTCGTTAACCTTGAAAAGCAAGCAGTCTTGGAGAAGGAAAACTAAAATCAATCTAGGTTTAGCCGGTTTAAAAATTGATCTTGTGTCAGCCTGCTCTTGAGGGAGATGTTAGGTAAATACATACTGTTGTAATTTAACAAAAAGGTTACTGAATGAGAAATAACACAAACGGAGGTTGGAAATGACATGGAAATCTTTATAACATTAACAAAATACAATACTGGCCAGCAGTGTGCAGGAGGTAACCACTGCTCGGAGTGAATACTTAGCATATTCTACTTCCCTCTCAATAGTGTCCAACGTATTTATGAGGCATGGGACATACACATTAATGTTCATAGGTAGGATATATCAGACATACTTTGGAAAATTGACTCGGAAAACAATGGCCTTATACGTAAATTAACCAGATTTATATCTGATCAGTGAAACAACCTTTTCGAAAGCAAACCAGATCTTTTATTTGATCTAAAAAAAACTTTATATAAAATCCGCTAAAACAAAGCCATGTTTTCACTTATGCAAAAGAGTTTATCAATGAGATGGTTGATTTTATCAAATCTTTGAGGAATTGTTTTAATAGTTCTTAGGATATTATACGTTATTTTTCTTTAAGCAAGAAACAATCATAAAAAAACTCCCTACCTCTTCAAAAAACAAAAAACAAACTCAAAACAAAACAAAACAAAAACTCTAAATGCTTTAGCGAAAATGCTCTGGAGTTTTGTGATCATTGACTTTTGTTTGATATCACCACCAAATAATGTGAAGAACACTAGTCGAAAATCCTTTTATCTTTATGGTGTGTTTGAAGTTATCCAGACACAAATACATTCCTATTTAGATTCAAGCGACAAATTAAAAGAATTGCACTCCAGATGATCTGAACATGGCAAAGTAGAGGATACTCCCGGAGAGAAAATGAATCTCTTTTAATAGTAACATAAAATGATGCTATACGAATCGATTCTATCAAAGTAAAAGTTGTCAATATGCAGAAGTACTGCAAATGTAGGTGACAAAGAGGAAATGGTTAATAAGTGAATGTAACAAACTGGCACAAAAGGAATACAAGACTAAGTACTACTGAGTGGGAAAGGTGAATCGTTAGGAATTGTGCAAGAGATTAAAATTGGAACATATAAACAAATTGTATTTACACAATCCTTCCAAGAGAATAAGACTTATAAAATTCTTTGGTATTTTGAGATACAAAAGGGTTTCTTAATTCTAACCAGAAGACCAAAATTAATTGTTAATCAATAAGAAAAATAAAGAACTTGTTTTCTAGTGGATTTAGCCGTTCTAGTGGGACATTGAGTGAAATTTAAAGAAATCAAAAAGATAAATACTACTTGGTGCGACTGGAACGGTCTACTAGGGCTTGGAAAAGAAGACTGAAAGAACTGGATATCAGAAGAAGACCGAGACGGTCAAGACCATAGTTGAGATAATCTAGAATAGCTAGAAGAGTCCAGGAGACTTGTTACTCAGACTTCTGTGAAAAAATTCAGAAAAGTCTGTTGGACATGAGGGAGACATTGATAGCAACTGTGGTTGGTTCGTTTGGAATGGTCCCCATACATTAAGAAAAAAGACAGAAGGAATTGAAAATCAGAGGAAGAATCGAGACCACCCAGACCCCAGAATTAGTGAGATCGGAGAGTTTTGATGTTCTGAGAAGATTTGCTGTCACTTAGTCTACAGTGAAAGACCAGCAGTTAATACTGGCGCGAAAAACTCGCAAGAAATGACATACTATATAGTCCAGCAGAACAACAAAAGAGAACTTGTCATCTCGTGCGAATTAACAACAATAACAGCAACAACAACGACAAAGAGAACTTGTCGTTTATTGCGAATTAACAACAACAACAACAACAATAATAACAACAACAAAAGAAAACAGAAAATTTGTCGTCTAGTGGAAATTAACAACGACAAAAACAACAGCAAGAACAAAAAAGAGAACTTGTCATCTCGTGCGAATTAACAGCAGCAAAAACAAGAACAATAAAAAAGAGAAATTGCCTTGTGCGAATTAATAACAAGATGAACAACAATAACCACAACAAGAAAGTGAACTCGTCGTCTCGTGGATTTTGGACTACAAAGTAAAAATAGAATAAAGTGAAAAGATTGACAAATACATAGATCTTGCTAGAGGGAAAATTTACCAAAAACTCCTAAAAAACTGTGAGGGTAACGGTGATACCAATCGTATCATGACTTAAAAGGGGTTGGAATAGTTGGAAATAGGAAGAATCAACATCATTCAAACGACATTGTTGAGATCGGCCAAAATACTCAAAAGTGTCTTGGTGACATGAAGAAACTTACAGTCACTCGAATTCTAGAGAAAGCTCAACAGCTAACGCCGGTGTAAAAATCTCGCAACGACTAAAATAGCAAAACACGATTTTATACTTTGCGGAACTGTTGATCGCCTGAAGAGAGTTCTATCAATGTGACTGAAAAATATCGCTCAAAAGAGGCAACAAAAAGCCTAAATACATTGAATACATTTAATAAATAGCAACCCTCACAGTAGGTCTTGAGTAAATAACCGGCGAGAAACACAATGTAAAGCTGGAAATTAAATTGATAATAATAATAATAATAGGTATATCTTAGGGAGATGCGCTGTTATTTTTACTATTTGTGATAGTGATGATGCTACAGAATCACAAACTTAGGAAATGCAGGGAGGGGGGGGGCTACAAGTTTACTAAAGCGTAAGAAAAGATCAACCACTTGATGTACATACACAATATCAAACTGTTTGACAAAAATGAAAAAGAATTGGAGACTCTAATACAAACGATAAGAAAATACAGTCAGGATATGGGAATGGAATTCTGTATTGAAAAATGTGCCATATTAATGATGAAGAGTGGAAAAGACAACGGACGAAAGTAATTGAACTGCAAAATGAAGGAAAAAATCAGAACGCTCGGAGAAAAGAAACTTTCAAGTAGTTGGGAATAATGGAAGCGGACACAATAAAACAAGTGGAGACGAAAGAAAAAAAATTTAAAACATATATCTCTGGAGAACGAGAAAGCTACTCGAAACCCAACAATGTATTAGAAATCTCATCAAAAGGATAAACATCTTGTTTGTCCTACTTTTAAGATACTCGGTACCATTCTTGAAACGGGAGGGAAGAACTTCAATAAATGAACCTGAGAACAAGGAAACTATTGACGATGGATAAGGCCTTACATTCCAATATTTGTCAAGAAAAAGGAAGAAGACTTACCAGCATTGAAGATAACGTCGATACATCGGTAAGACGACTCGAAAATGCAATCTGATACTTTAGAAGAACGATATGCAATAAAATTCTGTTTTAAACTTGGAAAAAATGCCGCCAGAGAAACGTAAGGAATGCTTCAGACTGCTTTTGGGGCATCTTGCATGAATAGAGCATCAGTTTATGAGTAGCGTCAGGGATTCAAGGAAAGCAGAGAGTCTGTGAGGGATGATGGGAGGTGTGGGAGGAGTAAGGAAGTCAATACACCAGAGTTGATGGGCCAAAGCGTTAGGGTTAGGGTTACTATGTTGAGGTTTTAAGGGAGTTCAGGAAGAGATTCCTTGGGAAGAGGCCAGCTTGTCACAGACTATTTGACCAAGATGGGAATCAAGACAGTTCTTCACCCTCCCTATAGTCCAGACCTTGTTCCCTATGACTTTTGGTTATTCCCTAAGCTCAGAAGCTGTCGTTATGAGACAATTGAGGAGATGAAAGAGGCTGTGACGAAGGTCATTGACACACTCACACAAGAGGACTTCCATGGAGTCTTCCGGAAGTTGTTGGGACGGTAGAAATGCATTGCAGCCGGAGATTACTTTGAAGGGGACTAGAGTTTCACGTGTGTACTATCTATAAAAGTGCCCGTACGAAAAATGTCTGGAAACTTATCGTATGTACCTTGCATATGTAACTTTGTGAAGAGTCTTCTCTCGGGGCGGATCTTGTAAATAAATTCTTCTAAATTATAATCAAACAAGACTGTGTTTTCTTCCTGTTTTTTCCACTCCACATTTTCTTACAGACTCAGGTTAAAAGTCGAATTTACCGGAAAGTGGATATATTTGCGACACTGTAAGGATAAGTATATAAACTTTATTCTCCCAGCTATAGATTAAATAGTACAATTACTGTCCTTCTACAAGGATGGATTTGGCATTAAATTACTCATGAAGGTTTATATGCCATTAATCAAAATAACTAAACAAAACCTACTTTGTTTTTTATTTGTCGACGCCATGTTTGATATTTTTGTTTTTTGTGTTAATAGCAAATTTTATTCATTTTTATTTTCTAAAAAACGATTTCTTAATCGTTATTATAAGATTTTAATGATATTTTCTTTTCATGTAAGTTTTATCATATTTTTTTTATTGTAACTCACTGTCTCTCATTGTCGAAAAATAATAAACAGCCGTGTGAATTTCGATCAAAAGCAACTAAAACCTCAATGAAGAGTACTAGTTGAGGAGGTTAAAAGAAATACGACAGCACATCTTCATACTATTTCAAAATATGAATTTTAGAGGTGCTTTGAGCAATGAACGACTTGCTGGAATTAGTATATGGAATGCCAAATGGATTATTCTAGAGAAAATTCGTTTCCTTTATTGTTGAATTTTGTCTTGCAACAATATCTCTGTAAATATAGCTTCAGTTTCGATACAACTGAGCATCCATTGCATCCAAAGGGGGCGAGCTTAGCGTAACGGTCATCGATGTAGGAAATGGAATCGATGGCTTGAGTTCAATTTCTGGGCGAAGCTATTAGAGTTTCACTTTACACTCATGCTCTTATGAAAGGACTGAATCTTTCATTTTTCACTCCAGCTATGAGCAAGTAGTAGGACAGACTGGGTTTTCTAGCCTTAGTTAGGCAACCAATCTACAAGAAGGAATACTCTGAATTCAAATTCGCTATGTCCCTCCTAAAAACTGACCTTATGTCACATCCTACTCATGGTGGAGGGGTTGGATGAATGAATCATATCAAAATAGAATGTTGAAAATCTCTTCCACCACCTGATGTTTAACTTTTATATAAATTGAGGACCTGAATTTTATATAAATTCATTTGTATAATTGCAATAGATCAATGTTGCTTAAGAACAGAATAAAAACTTCATAATGTCTTCTTTACACAGTACGTTTATGTAGCAAGATCGTTGTTTTTGATAAAATGATGTTTTGTGTATTATAGTTTGTTTTTCGAGTATCTTCAATTTTTGTCCCTGAATCCAAAAAACAAAAAATAAATAAATAAACAAAAACAACAAAAAAAAAACCTAAACAAAAATCAAACAAACAAACAAAAACCACATTCACACAAAAAGTTCACGGTGAAAAAATAGACAACAAATAAGTTCAGAAAAAGATAAAATAGCAAACATCACAAAAAATGATATTTTATATATACAGATACACATGAATGTACATTTGTTTAACAAAATATACATTCGTATATAAGTCTTTTTTTTTGTTAATCCCAGGCAACACTTGATTCTTCAGCTGGTTCATAACAGTAGAATGAAAAACTAAGATGAAAAATAAGTTTGGAGTCTAATTAATCAATGCAAAATTCAAAATTGAGACATTCATCTTCATTTTTCGTTTTTTCCCATTCCATCTTATCACATGTTTCGCGCAGAAAATTGACACCCTGGCAACGTGCCTCATATTTTTACATAAACATACATACATTGTCATGTATTCACCAAATTTGAATTAAAAAATGATAAACTTAACACACACACACACACACACACACACACACACACACACACACACACACACACACACACACACACACACACACACACATATGAATATATTTAGATGTGTATTTATAAGTATCTACAAGCGAAATAAAACATCAATGCGAAACGACAAGCGCATAAACCGTTGGATATAGAGACGCGTCACATTTTCTCTTTCGCTCTCTTTTCTTTTCATATTTTTTGTATTTTTATGCAAATATCAAGTACGATCCTTTTATTAAAATTACATTCTCTCTCTTTCTCTCTCTCTCTCTCTCTCTCTCTCTCTCTCTCTCTCGCAATATATGTATTCATTTATTTATTAATTCATATATATATATATATATGTATGTATATGTATATATACCAACATATATAGAAATTAAGATTAATTATGTTGGTATATATATGTATGTATACACACACATATGTATATATGCAAACGAATATATGTAGTTATGTATATGTATGAATACATATATATGTATATATAGGTATATATACCTGACGCTTTCATTAAGTTTCGAGACTTTTTTGTACATGCATTTAAAATTGACGTAGACTCTTGAAAATTCAGTATGTCATTGTTATACATCTTATAAGATGACTGACCAATTTTTATGATTTCAGCTTCAAATCAACAGCTACAGAAGCAATTGGAATACACACTACTAAAGCCTGATTGTTACAGCTGGTGAATTTAGAAAATGCTATCTGGACGTGAGGACACTTTAGAAGAACCATATGCAATAAAATTTCGTTTTAAACGTGGAAAAAATGCCACAGAAACGTATGGAATGCTTCAGACTGCTTTTGAAGCATCTTGCATGAATCGAGCATCAGTTTTTGAGTAGCATAAGAGATTCAAGGAAGGCGTGGAGTCTCTGAGGGATGATGAGAGGCGTTGGAGGGGTAAGGAAGTCAATACACCCGAGTTGATTGGCCAAAGGGTTAGGGTTAGGGTTAGGGTTACTATGTTGAGGTTTTAAGGGAGTTCAGGAAGAGATTCCGTCGGGGGAGGTCAGCACTCTTCAAATCAGGTCAGTGGCATTTCGACCAGGACAATACACCAGTCCACAACTCCATTCTTGTCACAGAGTATTTGACCAAGATGGGCATCAAGACAGTTCCTTACCATCCCTATAGTCCAGACCTTGCTCCCTATGACTTTTGGTTATTACCTCAGCTCAGAGGCTGTCGTTATGAGACAATTGAGTTGATGAAAGAGGCTGTGACGAAGGTCATTGACACGCTCACACAGGAGGACTTCCATGGTGCCTTCCAGAAGTTGTTGGAAGTGTTTTGCAGCCGGAGGAGATTACTTCGAAGGGGATTAAAGTGCCCATAGGAAAAAAGTCTGGAAATTTATTTAATGATCCTCGTACATGTATATATATATATATATGCATGTATATATAAGCATATATATATATATATATATATATACAAATGTATGTACATATATATACATATATAAACATGCATATATATATGTGTACATATATATGCATGTATATATATATATATATGTGTGTGTGTGTGTGTGTGTACATATATATATATATATATATCCATGTTGGTAGGTTGGTTGTTTTGTTTTACGGTGTATCAACCCTTTTCGGGTTATTTAACGCTGAATTAAATTTCCAACATTTCTGTTTATTATAAGTTTAGTTTTTGTTTACAAACTGTTTAATATGAAAACAGTTCTATTTAAACAATTCAGTTTTGCATAAGTATTTAGTTTAAATGCCAAAAACCGTCTTTTTTCCAGAAATTCAGTTTGATAAAAGTTCGGACATTTCTATTTCAACCAGTTCAGTTTAGCATTTGTACAATTTTAATGTCCAAAACCGAAAACGTCGTCAAAGAAAGTCAAATACGATTGATTAAGCGGCATTTCAACCTATCTACAGTTATTTTTTGTGTCAAGAGGTTAAAGAATCGCATTTATATCTAATTTTAGCAGATCGAAGGTTGAGATATTTGATCTTTTTCCTGGAAGATGCATTGAAACCAGTTATATTAGTTAAACAAAAATAACAATCATCTGCGTGGTTTTGCGGCTCTCTCCAAACCATCGAGACTGCAAAGTTGAAAGCTGCTTTCTTGCCATTAAACCATGCAGTTAGTCCATTGTAGCAGGGTTTACAACTGATGTGAGGAGCCCAAGACTTGCCCTGATCATCAATTTTACAGTCAAAATAGTGAAAATAGGCGGTTTGAAGAGTGCTGGCCTCTTCCCTAGGAATCTCTTCCTGAACTCCCTTACCTCTCATCATCCCTCACAGACTCCTTGCCTTCCTTGA
>OY757922.1:96953518-96968518 GCA_963585895.1 Sepioteuthis lessoniana | reverse complement strand
TATTTTCTTTCTTTCTTTCTTTCTTTCTTTCTTTCTACATTACTTTGAAATAACTAATATTACCACTGTCCTTTCACATGTAAAGTAGTTTTTCTGTATTTTCAGTGGCTTCTATTTTAAACTTTGAGGTCGTAACTCTTTTTGATATTCATTTTGATGGATTGATTTCTTAATCGTTTTAATCCTTGTGATTTTTAAACACCAGTTTTAAAAGGTGTTCACTGGAGTCTGAGTGACAGCAAGTCTCCTCAGGTCTCCAGGACCCTTCCAAGTAATCTAGCTATCTTAACAGTGTTCCAGCCTGGATAATCCAGATTCTTCCTTTGATTTCGAATTCCGCTAGTTTCTTTTTTAAGCTCTTGAGGACTTTTCTTATTACGCCATCTATTATCGGTATCACCGTCTCTTTTATGTTTCACTGCTTTTTCAGTTCTCTGGCTAGATCCAAGTATTTTTTTTATCTTTTCACTTTCTTTTGTTTTCATTCTGTGATTCGCTGGAACAACAAAACCAACTTCTTGCTGATTAACCCAATCCCAAAGAATTTTATACCTTTCATTTTTTTGGATATATTCTGGTTTGTTCCAGTACCATTTATTAGTTTGGTCAAGTTTGAATCTCTTTTATAATTATCAGTGAATCACATTTCCCAACCAATCCTGCCAAGTCTTGTATTGCTTTTGGACTAGTTTGAGGCATTCACTTATAATGTAGTTAAATATTTCATCTCTTTCTCCATATAATCTACAGAGGAAGTCCTCGTCGCTTAGTGGCGAACGTGCTGGACTGTGACATCTTAGTAAGCGAGTTTGAACTCCAGTATCAATATTTAGTTCTTTTTCGGACTAATGCTCTTAGAAAATATATGGATCCTCAGCTCTGGGTTAAATTGTACCATTAGCTTCATTCCACAAGGGTGAATTTGATAGTAAATAATCTACTAAGGTTGATACACCATTAAACGAAGAAATCAGACTAAAACAAACCAAATCAAATCAAACATTATCTACACTTGCGATTCTGTTATGCATGATCAATTTTAATTTGATATAATTTGTTATTATGGCATTATTTTGTGGTGCAATTAAAAAAGATTCAGTTTCTCTTAAGATTTTCCCTTCTTAGCAATTTGTCGCTTGAAGTATCCATACAGTTGTTTTCATTTCCATTTTTATTTTCTGGATTTTATTGTTTTACTGTTTGTTCTTAGATTGATATTGCTGATAATGGCAACTTTAATTAGTCTTTCTTAGCTCTTTTTTTGTGTCCTCGAATAGCTGCATTTACACATTCCTCAATGCTGGCTTGTCCTTTTTCTTCTTTTTTCTTCTTGACAAATCTGTTTACGTCATTTGTCGGCTTTAAGGCCTTGGACTTAGCTCTCAGTGTTCTTGTCCTTTGGTCTATTCATCTGAATTCTTCTCTTGTTCATTTTAAGGATCTTCCAAAGTATCTTACAAGGATGGCTGCCAGATGTTTATTCTTTTGATGAGATTTATGCTGCAGAGTTTGGTGTCAAGAAGTTTTCTGGTTTTTCTGAGGTAATCTTTCTTTTTTTTTACTTTATCTTTCATTTCTTATTATTTGACGTAAGCCACTTCTAATATTTCCATGTAAATGAAATTTTCTTTTTTCCTCCAAGAATTTTGATGCTTTTCTGATTGGGCATTTCTGTTCTTTTCGCTCTTTCTTTCTTCACCTCTTTCATAATCAGTATGACACATTTTTCAATAAATTGCTTCATCTTGTGCTGTAACTTTGTAGATTTGGACTCCATAAGTATGTAAATGAGTGGCATCATTTATATAACAAATAGTAATGGCAAAAACGAGTCACCATGGAAGATACCTTCTTGGATTTTCACCTCTGCCTGAGGTTCAATCCACGCTTCTAAGTGTTATTTTTCCAATCAAATGATTGTACTCGCCTAAGGTGATGAACAGTTCCGCAAAGTGCAATTGGTTGTATTTCATATAAGGTCGGTTGGTTGATTGATTGTTTGGGCTTATGGCATGTCAACCTTTGTAGGTTATTTAATGCCAAATCCATTTTTATACAAATGATCAGTTCTATTTCAAACAAATCAGACCTGACCGATAAACCAGGCAGCGGTCGTATCGATACTTCTGTATGGATGTACTTTCTTGGACACCAACTAAACGGCTGGAGAAGAAGATAGACGGCAATTACACAAGAATGCCGCGATTAATATTGAACGAGTCCTGGCGGCAACACCCCACAAGGCACCAACTATACGGCCACCTGCCTCCCATCACGAAAACTATCCAAGTTAGATGAACCAGACATGCAGGACACTGCTGGAGAAGCAAGGACGAGATCATGGGGGGCAGGTGGCCGTATAGTTGGTGCCTTATAGTTTTAAAACATCATTATTTTACTCCTCGTGAGTTTTTCACATCTGCGTTAGTTTTGATCTTTCATTAGAGTTTGAGTGACAGGAAGTCTCCTCAGATATCCGGGATTCTTATGACTATTCTAACGGATCTCAGCAATGCTGTGCTCTGTATAATCTCGATTCGTCTTCAGATGTTCTATTACTGCAATACTTTTTCTAAACCTTTCGGAACTGTTCTTAGTCCATCAACTATAATTGATCTCACCGTCACCCTCATGTTGCTGGATCCAATTATTTTTCAATCTTTCCGCTTACTTTCATTTTCAATTTCTGATCCACTGGAAAAATTCACAAAATAGCAAGTTCTTTTTTTTTTTTAAATTAAATTAACACAAAGTCTGGTTTTCTGGCCGGGGTTGATGATCTATTTGTATCTCAACGTCCCAGAGAATTGTATGTCTCATTTAATAGGAAGGATTTTGGCTTGTGCAATCACCATTTCATAGTATGGTCGAATTTTAATCACTTGCACAATTCCTAGTGGATCATCTTACCCACTCAGCTATGCTTAACCTTGTATTCTGCAAGTTTTCTTCATTTGTTTATCATGTGATAAACTGTCTCATCTATGTTTCCACATAAACTACACTTGCAATTCTGTTGCGTATTATCAATTTTCGCTTTGATGTAACTAGTCCTTATGGCATTAATTTCTGCTGCTATTAAAATAGTTTTATTAATATTAAGATCAGAATATTCGGTTGGTACTTTTGAGGTAACCTTAATGCTATTTCTCTTCAGATTTTCTGTATTTTCTTTGTGTTATCACCGTCGTGTTTTGTAAGACTGGAGTTTGGACTTATTCTTTCCTTCTTTTGAATTTTTATAGCATTTATTTCTCTTAATTTACAGTGACGTCATCTTTTCCTTTGCACTGTGCATATACGGTTAGTGTTGGATGGACACAGTAGTCTGATTGGTATTTCTCTCGGCAACTCATTCCTTAGCACATTGTTCCATTTCACTGTGTTGTCTTAATAGACTCATGAAATGTCTTTTACAAACAAACCTGGTAGATTTTTTCCATGTACGAGTTGAGAAATTTGATACCCGTATGAATATGTGAGGGATTTTTGGTGGGTGCACTTGTTTTCATGGTAAATAATGACTGACAACAACAGTAGCTTTTCTGTTCTTATTTTTAGGTGAATATTTGTCGATCCTTATCTATCTATCCATCTATCTATCTATCTATCTCATTCTGTCTTATATCTATCTAAGTATTTCATATCTATCAATCTATCTATCTATGCGTTTTGTGTCGTATTGATAATCATCGTAGGAAATCGACACGGCAACTCTAGTTCAAATCCTTGACTCGGCTGTTTGCATTTCGCATAGCACTAATACCCTTAGGAAAGGCACGAACCCAACTATTTGCCCTTCAGCTATTGGTGAATAGTAGGGTAGAGTGTGTTCTTAAACTTGGTTTGATTACCTGTCAAGGAGAAAGAAAACATTGAATCCAAACCCTCGCTTAAAAACTGATACTGTGTCATATCCTGCTATATGAAGGAACTGGATAAATACATATCTATCTATCTATCTATCTCAGCCATTTTTATCTATCTATCTAAGTTTGCTCATATCTACCTATATATTGGTTTGTCTGTTCCTGCATCTCTCAAATTTTTCATAGATATCTATTTATCCACACATACATGCACATCATATATATATATATATATATATATGTGTGTGTGTGTGTGTGTGTGTGTGTGTGTGTGTGTGTGTGTTTGATTAAATAGGACAGACAGCTTGTGTCTACCTATTCAATTTTTGATCCGTTGAAGTCTTTGAATGTGTCGATTGACTTCTGATCGGAATGAATTTCGGAAGGCGACATTTTTTCCGCAGTACTTTCGGCCCCAACTGTAGCCATCTTTGGGGGAACGAATAGTGAAACATTCGTTCATAGTGAAACACAATGATGACTAATATTCATAGTGAAACACAATGATGACTAATATAAATTTATATAAAGAGTCGAAGGAAGAACAAATGGGAGGGGAATTTACAGAGGAGAGGAACTTTACAAGAGGTTAGAGAAGAATTAGCTATCAGTATTTTAATCAAGCATATCGCCTATATATATATATATATATATATATGTGTGTGTGTGTGTGTGTGTCTGTGTGTGATAATTCTGTCAAGAATTTTTGATGTTCTGATAGTGTAAATTTCATTTGACAATATGTTGGATTGTTTTTTGGGGGGACCACTATAAATATCGTCTTTATTTTCCAAAGAATGCGAAAAAAATACAAATTTTGGTGAGCACACGGCCCATGCTCTTTTGGGGAAGGGGAAAAGGAGCGGTCTTGCATTAACTATAGTAATCTATTGTATCCCTAGTACACTCGCTATCCTCGCGCTCAAGGTCCCGCATAGGTAAATCTATTGTTAGGGAGTCCCTCCTCCACAGCCCGGGAAAGCTTATCTTCTAAAGACTTTGCCATCTTGGTCCTATCTAGGTTGAGCTGTCGACCGTAGTTTATGGTGAAACCTATGTTTGAGAGATCCCCACCACCTATTCCTAGTAAACGCCCCTCACAAACGCCAGCTAAACTAGGGATTCCACCGAGTTCCGTATCTCTAGTAAGGAGGTATTGAACGTCCCGTAGGCGGCCTGACTAGGCTTATTGTCTAGCCGCAGACTGACCCTAACAAATCTATGGTCAGTTTGCCCGATAAAGTAGAACGTGGGACAAGTAACAAAATCTGTATCAGCTCTTCTGACGAACACTCCGTCAAGATAAGATCTGGCATAGACTGTCGGCGAACTATCAAGCCACGTCCACATCTCTCCCCATGGGTAATCTAGACAAAACCTGTCAACCAAGTCGTGACGGGCCATCAATTCAATCAGGCTGATTTAACACCTTCACAACCTGTCTATCTTGGGATCAAGGATTGCATTCCAATCACCCCCTAAAACTATCCGTCTCGGATCGTCGAGGAACGGCGCTAACTGTTGAAAAAAGGAAACCCTTTCTGCAGCGATATTGGACGCTTAAATTGTGGCCACCCGAAACTCGGAACTTTTAACGGCAACATCGGCCACAGCCAGCCGGTCCTGTCATCTGCAAAAACAAGATTTATATCTGCATTAAGGTTAGCAGAGAGATGCCAACGCCGCCACGGATGCCCTATGCTAAATTGACATCATAGTCATCCTCCAGCACCCGACAGTCCGCAAGTGAAGTGAGTCTCTTGCACTGCATTCACACTGAGGTTCGAGAGTTCATCAAGCAAGCGCGAATACTAACTTGGATCCCTCTGTCCTTCGTATTCAAAGTGGCATAGTTTAGAGCCATCAAGCCCACTTACCTAACTCACTGTTGACTACAGTCCGGAAATCCTCGAGGGTGAAGATGCCAATGGCGTGCCTCAGAGAGCCGGTGCCGTGGTCAGTGGTAACGTGGCTATCTCTGGACAGTTCGCTGACATCCAAGGGAAACTTCAGCTTTAGGGCCCTATAAAAGGAAGAGTGCACGTAAATCGGGACCCTGCCAGAACACTATGATAACATTTTCGTTAGTAAGAGGTGCTCCATTTTCGCCTGCCTCACGCCCACATCGGTCTGACTAGCCTAATCCAGAAATTGCCTTACACTCTGGGTATGACTGCCAGCCGAACGAAGGTGGTCACCATGAGTACAACCTGAAAGTTCAATGGATTCGTGACCGGAAGGTTGTTAACTTTTTCAAATTAATCAAAGGATTCAATGCCTTTTAAGTGAGTAGTCCAAGTTAGCCTCTCTGCGCCTCATGAGAACATGGCCGCTCTCCTCACTTCTCATGACATGAGCAAAGGGTTCTTTGGTGAAACAGATTGGGCTCGGTTGGCACTCTTTTGGCGGGTTGGTTTTTTTTTTCTGCTTTTCGATCTTGATCGGAAGAGCGTTCTAATGGGGGAGAAGGCGGAGAAGAAATATGGTAGGGGGAGCTTTCAGGAGTGTTTTGTGGAGATTTAGGTGAAAGTTTAGGAGGGGATTGGGTAAAGGGAATTTCCTGGGGTTGTGGTTGAGAGTGCTATTGTTCATAGTGGACAAATTTCTGGGGAAGTGATTTCCTTAGAAAGTTCTTCAGGTTTCTCGCTGGGAGTGGACTGTGGGGAGTACTGGTGGGGAGGGGCTTTTGCATAGTTTTTGGCACTTGTGTTGTCCTTTCTCCGTTTTAAGGTGATTGAGCTGTCTATGGGATCTTCAGTGAAAGAGTCTTAAAGTTTTTCTTTATTTTCCACCTCTTTTTTTTTCTTAGTGGGTGGGAGGGAGTGAATCTTCAGATTCAGAGTCCTGCTTTGAAAGAGGTGCCGGATCCCCTATGATAGTCTATTGTGTGTTGGTCTCCTAGGGTGCGTCCACTCTGGATGTTGTCGCTTTGGGAGTCGTAATGTTAGGATTGTCTCTATTCTGTTGGTTGGTTTGTTGGGTTTTATGGCATATCAATCTTTGTAGGTTATTTAACGCCAAATCCATTTTTATGTAAATAATCTGTTCTATTTAAAACAATTCAGTTTAGCATAAGTACACAGTTTAATGGTCAAAAACATTTCCATTTTTAACTATTCAAGCAGTTGTATGTAACAATTCGGTTAAGTGTAAATACAGTTTTAATGTCGAAAAACAGTTCTATTTCAAATAATTCAGTTAAGCATAAGCACACAGTTTAAATGTAAGTACGGTTTAATTGTAAAAGTCATTTCTATTTCAAACTATTCAGTTTTACTCAAACAATTCAGTTTAGCATAAGTATGCTGTTAATTCTATTTAACCCATAGATAGGACCCTTATCAGGTGCTACCACTCCGGGCCACAGTGGACCTGGGAGCAATAGCAATGAAGGGGTACTCCGCATTCCCCAAAGCTCCAGCCTTGCTGGAACCTCACCATCAGATTGTTTAGTGTCATATCTAGGACACTCGTTAGGGGGGGTCAGTGTATTCTACAGCCCCAGCTGACTGGGCAATGTCTCTATTCTGTTGTCCGGTCTGTTGTTCTTTCTCTCGGAACCGTCTTCCATCCTTTCTCTTTGTCGGGAGGATTGGTGGGCTTGGGGCCCTGTGTCTTGTCGGCTGCATTTTCCGCAACTGCAGTCATGGGATCGGCCGCCTGCTGGTTGGGTTCTTTCCTTCTTTGTAGGCAGAATTTTTCTAAATGCCCTACTTGTTTACAAGACCAACAATGTGGCCTCCAACCTTCAACCACCACCATCAACTGCCTGTCTTTTTAGTTTATGGCTTCGGGAATGGCATGGACGCCATCCCTTTTCAGGGAAATTTTGAAAACGTAATTCCCGTGTATTAAACCTGAGCTGGTTATTATTGGGGATACCTCCTCTACTTTTCCGTAGGAGCTTAGGAATGTGGCTAGCACGTCTCCAGACAGGTCTGTTGGTATGTTAAAAATTGTAACTCGAATCCTACGAGTGCCCATATTTTGTAATTCCTTGTCATTAAATTTCCGCCGGCCAGTTTAGCCGCTTGTTCAGCTGTGGGCAGTAAAATACCCCACGTAGCGAAGCTTCGCCTACAAAAGTATTTATACGGGACACCTGCTGCTCAGAAGACTTCAAATGCTTTCTTCTTTAGACCAGCTGGTCTCCTTGTTTTGTTGTCTGACACCACAAAGAAAACTGTTACAAGCTCGAACTCCTAGATTAATTCTGGGATTGGCAGAATTGCGTTGCCGTTGAAATATTGAGCATATTTTTCAACTCTGTCCCATTCATAATCCTCCGGCCTCTTTTGTGGAGCTCTCCATGGCGAGGAGGTGGCTGGGCTATCTTCTGGTTTATCTCTAGGTTTTTGTGCCGTTGGAATCGACGCATTCTGTGAGTCTAGTGATTCTGGAAGGGATGGCCAGTCCTTTTGTAACGTAATGGCTTCTGGATTGGTAGGGATAATTCCCTTCTTGGTTTCTGACGGGCTTGATTTCTTCCTGGGTCTACCGGAGACGGAACGACTTTTCGACGACGACCGACGTTCGGTAGTTTAACGTTCAGGTCTCGACTCGTGACTTCGGCTACCCTCTACGGCTGATACCGAGAGGGAAGAGGTATTATTAAATTGACTGCTTTTCAGTTGTTTTTTTTTCTGCTGTTCAGTAGCTGGTCTTTGCAGCGCTGCGAAAAAGAATGTAAAATATGTGAAATATGTCGTTGGTCAAAATAGCAAAAATAAAACGCCTTGTGAGGCGGACCTTATGCGTGCCGATATTTGTCGTACGCCCCACCAGCGTACGAGTGTGGCAGACGGCCGTTTTTTTTTGTGGGTCCGGTCGCAGGGCCGAAGCCCAGACGCGTCCGGCAGTTCCAAAAATGACCTTATGCGTGCCACGGGCGACAAATTGCTAGTAAATATTTATAGACTTTCCCATCAGTAGGAGCAGTAGATCGGCCAATCTAAAGTATATATCCTAATGTATATATGAACCATGACAAAATTACAAAGTATAAGCTTAATGCAGCCTTATTACTTAGAAAGAGTATCTTTTATATCGCTCAACTAAAAACAAGATGCGGGTGTCCTCGTGGTGTAATGGTTAAAGCGATGGACTGCAGAATCGTAGTAAGCGAGTTCGTACTCCAGTCGCGCTATTACGTTCACTTTCGGGCAAATACCCTTGGGAAAGGTATGAACCCCCTTATCATCCCAGCTATGGGTTAAATAGTACCACTACTGTTCTTCTAGGAGAATGGCTTTGGCTTTAAATAACCTACAAAGGTTGATATGCCATAAAACACCGAAATCTAAAAATAAGATGGCAACACGAATTCAAATAGAATAATTTCCCTCTCAAATAGGAATTCGGCACCTGAACTCTTAAGTCAAATGAAGTTCCAGTTTTGCATTATAACATAAAGAAGGTCTGTCCATCTTAAGAATGCATTCATTCATATTTTGCTAATATCTATTAACATTTCATATAAATTCTCAGTAAAATAATGACAAAACCTGGCTATTTCTTGTTCAGTTAGATGAAGCACCTATCTATGATAGATAAGCGGTCACGACTTGGATAAAAGACACAGCGTAATTAAAAGACAAATAAATAATCATTTTGCTTCTTTCATTTTTTTTAAAGCAACGTCAATAAAAAATTTATATCGAACTATTACAAGATATAATTTTCAATATAAAAGATGAATTTGCATCGCAGAAAAACAAAATAGATTTTTCCAATTTTATTTTTATATCAACTTATGAAGTAAATATTATTCTAAGAAAAAATTTGGTGAGTTTTGTTGATGATTGATTGAGTTTGAAGGCACGTCAACCCGCCTTAGGCTATTTTAGGCCGATGTAACTGTGGTCATTTTATATTCATGTTTAAATTTTTATGTAATTGCTTCTTAAGTGTTTTTCTTTTCTATAAAGTCCAATTGAAATCGAATAACACTTAAACAGACCTATTCAACTCTTAGATGAGACCCAAACATGTAGAATCATTCAGGGTCAGAATGAATCTGATTGTAATGAAAAAGACGGGGTAATCTACATTCTTCAGACCATCAGAACTGACTCCTCACCATAAGATGTTGTTTAGTATCCAGGACACCCCCCTTTTTTGTTTGTTTTCCCTCTTCGGCAGGGGATACGAACAGTCAGTGTATTCTAAGCTAAGCTGACAGAGTGAGAAAAAGCAAGGAGTTTCGTTCCAGTGGATGACAGAGTGAAATTAAGAGAAAGCGAAAAGAGAGTCAATCTTACCCGAAAGCTGAAAAAGCTGTGGAAAATTTGAGTGACAGTGATACCAAATATTATAGATCCACTTGGAACAGTTCTCAAGGTATTGGTAAAAAGACTGTTGGAATTGGGAATCAGAAAAAGAATAAAGACTATCCTGACTGTAGCATTGTCAATAAATATTTTTAAATTCTTAGATTGATATTTTGGAATTTAAAAATCTGTACAATGTATTTGGAATCCAGTTGGTTATTATTTATGGTTAGGGATCCATTTTTAGTGAGAGTTACATTTACTCATGAACCACATCATATTTTAACGATCAAACCTTCTCTTATTATTCATGCTAAATTTGGTAGGGCGACATCAAACTGTCCGTCTGTAGAGAATACACAGTAGTAGCATAGTAGTAATGTAATTCATACTATCAAACACAATTTATAGAACGTGCAGAAAGAACTTCAAAAGATAATTCATTTAACAAATCATTTATTATAATCAATCCGGAAAATTCCCCTTTTACAATATTGAGGAACATTTCGTTATAAACTCGTAACGAATAATTTGGTGTGACATTCACCCAGCCCTCATATTCGATAAATGGATTCCAACTTGAATAAATAAATATTTTCAAGATTTTTGTAAGGCCTGTTTTTAAATCCGAACAGTTTAATGTCGTTATCCGATTAATTATATTAAAAATATTAAGTTTGGTTCACCGTGAAGCATGGAGAAATCTGTTATTGTTCGTGTAGCATTCATTACATTATTTTATCGTTTGAATAATGTTGAAAGTGGGAAACGAGAATATTTTACATTCGCGGGAATGAATAAATTTGGATGTTCGTTCTGTTCTTTATTTGACTACTTGGCATCTCTTCGACTGTCAAACAATGGTCTGTGCGCTATTCTCTACTCTTTCGAGACTAATAACTTTGGAAGTTCGTTCCGTTCTTTCTTTGACTACTTGGTATCTCTTCGACTGTCAAACAATGGTCTGTGCGCTATTCTCTACTCTTTCGAGACTAATAACTTTGGAAGTTCGTTCCGTTCTTTCTTTGACTACTTGGTATCTCTTCGACTGTCAAACAATGGTCTGTGCGCTATTCTCTACTCTTTCGAGACTAATAACTTTGGAAGTTCGTTCCGTTCTTTCTTTGACTACTTGGCATCTCTTCGACTGTCAAACAATGGTCTGTGCCCTCTTCTCCTCTCTTTCGAGACTAACTACTCAACTCTGAATTTTCTACCTCTTCGCCTCCACGTCTGTATTTTTCACAAATTTGCATCTATCTATCTATCTATCTATTACAGCCATTTTTATTTCAAGGCACAAATTTGACGGGGTGATCAGCCAGCCAAAAGATATCAGTACTCCCGCTTTCCTTTTTGAAATCTGAAATTTAAATATCCTTAACTACATAGTATCATATATCAACAGGTGACATTGGCACACTCCTCCGCCGTTTCCTATAACTATTTTTACAAAATCGTTGCTGGCAAGACACTATAACTAAAACCAAATAGAATAAGTTTTGTTTCAGACGAAGAAAATACGTAAGCTATGGATTTTTCAGGATATAAGAATATCGATTTAGAGAAATTATTTTCTGAAATGAAATCATTTAAAATCATTATGTGGGTCAGTTAACATTAGGTTCATCCTCGAAAGCGAAGATCAGTTCTAATGTTTATAGCCACCACTTATGTAGTTCATATCATTTGCAGGAGAAACAATCAAAAAGGCTCTTTTCCGTGCTTGCCTAAAAATTCAATTTCTGCTGAACTCTTCTTTTTTCTTTCCTGATCCTCACAACCATTCTAATCGACAATTTTTTGCATTAGTATAAAAAGAAATGGTAAGATTTGAAAGGAAAAAAACAAAAACAAAACTACTAAGCAAACAGCTATAAAGATCAACTTATTAGACCTGTTATGCCGTGGAACAAGCAGTGATATCTTTTTCTTTTGAGTCTCCAGTTGGCTAGAAGGATGAATAGACTGCCGGATCAATTTAAGATGTTTATGTTTAAACGAGATTTTAGTCAAAAAAAGAAAACAACATCAGCGAAAAACAATCAAAACAACAAAAATCAAAAAGGAAATAATAGAAAAATAATACAGACAATTAAAAGGTGTAGAACATGCAGTTTAACCATGAGTATTAGTTGTGACGTATTCTTGGAGGAATTATGATGAGGTGACCTTGTGTAGTTGGAAGAAATTAAAAAAACAACAGTGAGATGATGGGTTTCGTTGAAGAAATGAGTAAACGCTCAACGACCAAATTCGCGCTGGACTCTCATTATTCATTCTCGAGAGTTTCTTTTGAAAGGTTTGATTTGGTTTGGTTCCTTTTGTTTATGATGTATCAACGTTCTTGGGTTATTTAATTCCATAGCCATCCCAGTAGAAGCTCAGAAATTGATACTATTTAACCTATAGCTGAGGGTTCATACTTTCCTTAAGAGTAGTAGTCTGAGAGTAAACGCGACTGGAGTACGAACTCGCTTACTACGATCTTGCAGTCGGGCTCTTTAACCACTACACCAAGGGGAATTCTTTTGCTTTTGAAATGTGAATTCGGATAGTTATGAGTCAATTGTAAATGACTGAATGAAATTATGTTTTTCTTTTTTTCATGATTAACCATGTCTTTGTTCTTCGACTGTCATAACTAATTTGAAAGATAAAAAAAATTATGAAGCCAGTCTCAATACGTTTTTAAACAGCAGTTTCTGGTGAAACAAGATTAAGCAAGTGTAGCACCCTCAATACTCACAACACCGACCTCCGTGCAACATTTTTTTTCTTTCTTAAAATGAATAACAATTAACCTTATCATTAAAATTTGAGGCTGTTGAAGACATTGAAACAAATTCAACGGACCAGGTTTACGCCATATCAAAAGAGAAGTTAATAAGGTACTTTGAACATTGGAATAAACGTATTAAATTCCAAGTGGACTATTTTGATGAAAATAAACATTTTTTTCTTTGTCCATTTCTACCTCGGTAAATACAATTTCTGTCTTGACAATCTTTGAATATTGGGTTAGAATATGCGAGAAGAGAATAAAAAGAATTACTTCATGCATAGAGAAAGAAAAATCTGTTATTTTCATACTATAAAATCTAGTTTTAATCTATGAAGGTCTTTTGAAAGGTGAAGCTTGAGATTTACATGTCACTTGTAAAAGGGATATTTTTCTATTCAAATTGGAGTTTGTATTGAGTCTGTGACATTTCCAGTTAGCTAACTCTCTCGGTATCTAATTCTGAAATCTCACATATCTAAATATCTTGCTGTGATTATAGCAAGAAAATATTCATATTTAAAATATTGAAACATTCTGATATAAAGAGTCGAAATTACTATTAAAAATAAATTTCCTTGTTTACATTGTATCACGTGTTAACAGGTGACATTAGCTTTCTTTTCCACCGTTTCATTAAATAACATGTTTAAAAAGCTAGTTGACGGTCATAAGACGTCATGAAAAATTACTAATTCATTGGCAACATTTGTGGTATTACATGTTGACCTAATCAGGTTTCTTTTCAGTTTCCAGTTCTGGAATGATTCTTAGCAAAGTCTTCAAAACCATATGTTTACACAAATCACTGCAATCAATTGATCAACGCAGATTGAGTATATTCATATCTAAAAAAACTTAATTTATTTTTTCGAAATTAGTTTTTAAATATTTTCAGTGTCGATGACTTTGACACGCTCATCTGTTATATCATCTAATAAAACACGTTTACATGACCCCTGTTGACTCTATTTAACAATAAGACTATTCTTACTGTTATCATAAAACCAGCGAATTGCACGTTGGTTACCCACAAGGTATTCCAAAATCCATTTCTTATCCCAACATATTTTTTCTCAGTTTACAGAAGAATTCAAACCATCGCCCCCATCTCGGTAAGACATGAAACGCAATGAGTCTTACTCTGCCCCATGCTGTTCCATAATGTGTTGATTGTGGGTTTGGATTAAGAGTTATCTTTCTAGTTCGGTTGCCCTTCAAAACCCTGGGTGTCCAGTCTGTCTTATTATTTACTCGTATCTTGGAAGAATTCATGGATCCTTGTTTTTTTTACCGCATTAGCACAAAATGAATATATAGCCTTATCTGGAATTTGTTCTCGGCTTGCCGATCCCATTTTCCTGGACGATATCCATTTCGTCAACACTGTGTTTTATCCAAAACCATGATCCTGTAGATATAAGAGTTGAGGAAAATTTGTGGCCTCTAATAAATGTGGAAAACGGTAGAAGAAAAGGATTTAATGGACAGAGGAAAGAAAAAAGAGGAGGAAAAGTGGAAGATTCTAATAAGGAAGAATATCAACAAAGAATAATTGAAGGCGGTTACTTCAGCGAGTTTCCTTAATGAAGAACGGAAAATTTTTCTTCTTTGTGTCGGTTGGTTGCGTTCATTATTGTAGATCCCTTAAGATATCAATATTTTTGACCGGCAGATTTCCAACATTAGTAAAATCCCACTTGTAAATAGATAAAAAATTATTTCACGAATTGTTTTAAGAATTAGAGACAATTTAATATATTTACAAAGAGTAATTTTAACGGCAAGTGAACCTGTCTATGCATAGAGGTTCGGGAATCGCATTCATTGCACGTTCATATTTATGTTTTTTTGTAAAGTTGTCTCTTAAGAGTTCTTTTAAACACGAACATGTCGAAAACAACTAACTTTTAAACAGATCAATTTGATCCATAAATGGCACCTTAACGGGTACGACCACTCCGGGTCAGAGTGGACCTGGAAGTAAATGGCGATAAAGGTTTACTCTATACTCCCTAGATTCCTAGATCTCGAGTTTCACCAAATGCTGCTTAGTGTCATACCTTGGAAACTATTGTTT
>OY757922.1:96863518-96948518 GCA_963585895.1 Sepioteuthis lessoniana | reverse complement strand
TGTTATTAAATTAGAGAAAATATAAAATGAGATAACTTGAAAATTAAGGCAGTTTAGTTTTTAAATCCAAAAGGAAAAGGTGATTTTTGGGTGGCAGGTGAGATGTGTTGGGTGTGTGGAGGCGTGGTAGCTGGAAGTGAGATTCCTTTGTAGACACCCTTAACATAT
This sequence comes from Sepioteuthis lessoniana, assembly GCA_963585895.1. NCBI lineage: Eukaryota > Metazoa > Mollusca > Cephalopoda > Myopsida > Loliginidae > Sepioteuthis > Sepioteuthis lessoniana. Next base: position 96,948,350 of record OY757922.1, on the reverse strand, counting down.
TTCCCCCTCCCCCCTTGTGTTCGCGTCGGAATGCAAAAAAGTAAACAATCTGAATAAAGACTTTCGTATCTGAACCACATGAGTCGCCTGTTCATTTCGAATCCTAACATTCAAAATGATACAAGTAATGTTATATTTCTTACACGGAATTTTACGAATACTTTGTACGATTAATTTTTTAAAAACCAATTTTTTGTCAATTTTCATTCATATAATATACAGTGTTTCACAAAAGTGAGTACACCCTTCATATTTCTGCAGATATTTAAGTGTATCTCTTCATGGGACAACACTGACAAAATGACACTTTGACACAATGCAAAGTAGTTTGTGAGCAACTTATATAACAGAGTTAATTTATTTTCCACTCAAAATAACTCAAAATATAATCATTAGAAGCTAAACCCCTGCCAACAAAAGTGAGTACACCCCTAAGAAACTACACACCTAAATGCCCAAATTGAGTACTGCTCGTCGTTTTCCCTCCAAAATGTCATGTGACTCGTTAGTGTTACTAGGCCCCTGTGTGCATAGGGAGCAGGAGTGTCCAAACTTGTAGTGCAGCTCTCACACTCTCTCATACTGGTCACTGAAAGTTCCAGCATGGCACCACATCGCAAATAACTCTCTGAAGATCTTAAAAGACATATTGTTGCGCTACTTGAAGATGGCCAAGGCTACAAGAAGATTTCCAACGCCCTGAAACTTAGCTGCAGTACAGTGGCTAAGATCATCTGGCGTTTTAAAAGAGCGGGGTCCACTCGGAACAGGCCTCGGGTAGGTCGTCCAAAGAAACTGAGCGCACGTGCTGAGCGTTACATCCAAATGCTTTCTTTGAAAGATCGGCGTAGGAGTGCCGTCAGCATTGCTGCTGAGATTGAAGAGGTTGGGGGTCAGCCTGTTAGTGCTCAGACTATATGCCACACTCTACAAAAAATTGGTGTGCATGGCTGTCACCCCAGGAGGAAGCCTCTTCTGAAGACGATACACAAGAAAGCCTCCAAACAGTTTGCGGAAGACATGTCTACAAAGCACATGGATTACTGGAACTATGTCCTATGGTCTGATGAGATGAAGATTAATTTGTTTGGTTCCGATGACTTCAAGCATGTGTGGCGGCGACCAGGTGAGGAGTACAAAGATAAGTGTGTCATAACTACAGTCAAGCATGGTGGTGGGAATGTCATGGTCTGGGGCTGCATGAGTGCTGCAGGTGTTGGAGAGTTAGATTTCATTGAGGGAAACATGAACTCCAACATGTACTGTGAAATACTGCAGCAGAGCATGATGCCCTCCATCCAGAAACTGGGTCGCAGGGCAGTGTTCCAGCATGACAATGACCCTAAACACACCTCCAAGACGACCACTGCTTTACTGAAGTGGCTATGGTGATGGACTGGCCAAGCATGTCTCCTGACTTGAACCCAATAGAACATCTATGGGGGATCCTGAAGCGGAAGGTGGAGGCGCACAAAGTCTCAAATATCTGCTAGCTCCGCGACGTCGTCATGGAGGAGTGGAAGAGCATTCCAGTGGCTACCTGTGAAGCTCTGGTAAACTCCATGCTCAGGTGAGTAAAGTCAGTTCTGGATAATGATGGTGGCCACACAAAATATTGACAGTTGACATGGTGTATGTTAATATTGACAACTTTCCCTAAGGGGTGTACTCACTTTTGTTGGCAGGGGTTTAGCTTTTAATGGTTATATTTTGAGGGGAAAATAAATTAACTCTGTTATATAAGCTGCACACAGATTACTTTTCATTGTGTCAAAGTGTCACTTTGTCAGTATTGTCCCGTGAAGAGATTTACTTAAATATCTGCAGAAATGTGATAGGTGTACTCACTTTTGTGGTACACTGTATATGTGTGTAGGGAGATCAACCATGAATAAATAAGTTAGCCGATCGTAGTCGCGGAGGCTTTCCGTTTAATAGCTATTACTATAAGGAGAAGGTGCTACTCCTTTCCCTGGATTGCTCCATTTACCCTTCATCAGTACCTTATAATACGGAGTGTTTGGCAAGGAAGCATCAAGTACAATTTTTGAGACTTTATTATCACTTGACCAAGGATTGAAACCCGGTCTCCCGTGCCATTGGTGAACACTCTATTAATGAGCCAATGTGCCGGTCGAAAGAATTGATACAACCCGAAAATTTATTCATTAAAAGTTAATTTTATTCGAAACCAAAGATAAGAAGGTTTTACTAACTCTTTTGTGACATTATATCGTCAAAAAATTAGTTTTTGGTATTATTCATTACGAAACTTTACAGCATTGAAACACGGAAGCCATCAAAGAAATTCCGTAAATATCTATTGAATAAAATATTTTTGGTCAAATTTTTGATTACAGAGTTTCAATGCTGAAGAGTTTAGACTATTCTTGTATAATTTCGATTCAAACTCAGATACCAAATATAGAAACTGAAGAAAGTAAAATATGATAGACTTAATGTTATATAGTCATTTACACGTTCATGCATCACAACGACACAACATCAAAGACAGACGCATGAATAAACGACGCAGGATAAAGACGCAGGAAGGAAAACGCAGGAACAAAGGACGCATGAAGACTTCTTTACAATTATATTCACCTCTCACTTTATTGCAAGGGTTCGAAAGGTTAGCATGTGAGAGGATGCTGGAGACCGAACATAAACTTCATATTTTGACCCCACTGTTATGACCGTCACGTTGTGTCTTTCTTGTTCTCTTAGATACTCAACCAGAGGTCTTGGGGTCCACTCCATCGGGGCTTTTCCGAGGGCCCCCTCGGACGGGTGTGGCCTTCCCTACCACATCTGGTCTCTACTGTCTGGAAGTCTGCTGGCAACTGCATCGGGGGTTTCCGAGGTCCCCCTCGGTCGGGTGTGGCCTTCCCTACCACATCTCGTCTCTAACCCTCTGGGAGTCTGCTGGCAACTGCTCTGGGACCCAAACTCAACTGAGTTAAATAATAACTCAACGCCCACACGATCGCCTACTGGATCTTTGAAATCGAATGTTTAATCGTCATCAAGCGGGAATAACTGTCATGCAGTTCAGAGGTACTATTTACCAATCCCTCCGCTCGGGCAGGATATGACACAAGGTCAATTTTTAAGCGGAGTTTAACAGGTTTGAATTCAGAGTTTTCCTTCTCCTAGACTAGTTGCCTCAACAAGGCTGAAGAACCTAGTCCGTCCTACTATTTACCCATAGCTGGAGGGAGAATAAGGGGGTTCATACCTTTCCCAAGGGTATTTGCCCGTCATGCAGTTCAGAGGTTACTCTCTTCCGGTGCATGAATGTAATGGCACAATGGGACCTTCACCTTGTCCCATATCATAAGCCTTAATCCGCCCACGCGATCTCTTTCTATTACTGGCCGTTGGAATGTGTCACTTCCTTCCGGTGTATTACCTTGGAATAGTATTTTTTGGCCCGGGTCGAAGGTCAAAATATAACATTGAGTTGTCTGTTTTTCTCTAAAAACGAGTGAATTTCTGATAAGAAAATATAAAGGCATAAAAAAAACAAGAAAAAGAAAAAAAGATATGATGTATGAAAGCACTTTAGCAATTTTTCTAAGTCTAAGAAGAAAATTAACTTAGACTAAGTTATCAGCAAAATACATTTGTATCAAGCAACTTTCTACTGACAAGTTTTTCAAAAGACTTTGGTTAAGTCTAAAAAGGAATCAGCAATTTTGAAACAAGAATATTTCCAGAGTTAAACTTATATAAATTGATAAATTGTTTCGTTAAATGTTAACTTGTAAAGCGAAAATTTTTGTCACTTCCAAGGAAATTTGTCTTATTTCATATTTTTTCTAATATCATTTGCATGCAAAAGTCTTCCGTGTTTTTAAAAAAATGTCCCCCTCCGCAATAAAAAACTAAAAATGAAGAAACAAGCAAACAAAAACGAAAAACAAACAAAAAGGCAAAATAAAAAACAATGAAACAAAAAATATAATTTTGAAAGTGTATTCAGTATTTATTATTAAAATGCTTTGTTTATTTTGTTTTGGTAAAATATTAAAAAAAACCCTAATAAGACCTCTTGTTGAATATTTTACTCAGGTCTGGGTTCCAGGGTCGAGATATGGAAATTAGTGTAATATGGAGATTGGAGGTCATACATAGAAGAGAGACAAAAATAATAAAAGATTAGAGTAGTAGGGAGAGATTGGATTGGTTTCTTTATTTAATGGTATATCATCCTTCGTGGGTTATTTAATGCCAAATACATCCTTGTTGAAGAATATCAGTAATACTATTCAACCCATAGCTTGGGAGATGAGGGGGTTCATACCTTCCTCAAATGTGAACAAAATAGCTCAGCTGGAATTCAAACTCGCTTATCTTGAGGCCGCAGACCAGCACCTTAGCCGTTATGTCACGGTGACTCTTTCGATAGGATTAGAGAAATTAAGATTAACTACTTTACTAAAATGAATAATGAGAGATGATCTAATTAAAACTTTCAAAAATAATGGAATTTCAAATTATGGTTGACATTTTTTCAATATTTTCTCCTCGAAGTGGAAATTTACTGTCAAGACAAATTAAAAAAAAGCAAAGCCTACAAACAAACTGGAATTTTTTCTTTATTAATAGAGAAACAATTTTAGAACAAATTGCCTAATCAGGTCAAAAACAGCAATAGTTTAGGAAATTCTAAGACTATATTCGATGATTTCTGAAAAAATGGTAAAAAAATTTAAGAGAGCATTTTTGGGAGCTAAAAGATGAATTATTTAACAGAATTTTATCTTTATATTGATATTGTATTAATAGAAAATATTTTCTGTACAAATATTCTTTCTTTAAAAGTTGATAGGAGAAGTAAAAAAATCTAAGATTCCCCAGGAGAAATAACAAACAAACAAACAAACAATAATAATAATAGTAATAAAGGACAAGTAAATAAATTAAGACAACAAATGAAAGTGCTAAGGAAGAAAAAACACGCGTTAGGATATATTGGGATGAAAAAGGCAAAACAAAACAACTGACAAATTTGACAATGCAAAGGATAAAAAAAAAAAAAATGGTGAAAGAAGGAAGACTTAAAAAATACAGAAACAGAGTGAAACAATGCAATCCCCACCCAGGAAATTCCAAAATAACAGAAGAAAATTCTCCCAACAAGTCGGGGTAAAATGCTCGAGTACAAATCAACAATCAGACGCAAAGTTAGCTTTGGAGTAAAATAGGGAAACATAACAAAATGGTCAAATGAATAAATAACATACGCACAGAGCAACTCTAAAAAATACCGAATTGGAAAACTCCGGGCCATAATAGCATTCATAGGTTCTGGTTTAAAAAAAAACTTCATTTCAATCCACGACAGATTGGTTCTTGAACTGAGCAGATGCCTTGAAGAGGTAAGTATATCAGAATGGATGGCTAAGAGGAAGACTAACCTGATCCTGAAAGACCCTAAAAAAGGAATCATCCCCAGCAACTATATACCGATAACGTGTCTTCCTATGATGCGGAAAATCCTACTCGCACAGATTAAGGAGGAGATCTATTACTCACCAGAACGCCACGGAATGTTTCCTGTTGAAGAGAAAGCATTCCAGAAGAGAACAAGAGGAACGGGTGATTTACTAATCATTGATCAGCACAACCTCAAAGCGAAAAAATATAGCTATGACATGGATTTACTTTAAAAAGGCCTATAATATGGCTCTGCGATCCTGGATATCTAAAAATGGGCAATAAATCCAACAAAAGGTTTTTGGACTATTGGTTCATCTTTATTGTTATTTCTACCACATTTCGGCCGATATGTCCTCTGGCCTTCTTCAGGTGTTTGTCGAACTCGGGAAAACTATACAGAGCTTCGAACTACGTCCTTTATTGATTCCGTTTGCCATAACCGGGTACAAGTGTTAAGAATTCCTCTACTGTTACTCGCCTGCAGTCAGGATTAAACCTGCAACCTCCAGATTATTATAATTTGCAATAACGATGATGTCTCTCAGTTACATACTTAGGAAGTGTACAGGGGGTAACAAATTTACAAGTTAGCAAGGAAAGATCAATCACCTTATATACATGGACGACAACAAACTGTTGGCAAAAATGTAACAGAATTAGACTCTGATACAAACAATAAAAATATATAGCTAGGATACAGGAATGGGATTTGGCAGAGAAAAAAGTGCCATGCGCTTAATGAAAAGTGGAAAAAAGATAAATAACAGAAGGAACAGAATAGTCAAATCAAGAAAAAATCAGAACTCTTGAAGAAAGGGAAACTTACAAGCATTTGGGAATATTAGTGGCGGACACGATCAAAACAAACGGAGATGAATGAAAAAATAAGAGTACTTTAGACGAACGAGAAAACTTCTGGAAACCAAGCTCTGCAGTAGTAATCTTTTCAAATCTCGGACACTCCCTTTGTAAGATATTCGGGATGATTCTTAAAATGGACAAGGGAAGCACTCAGGCAAAGAGGCCAAAGAACTGAGAGTTGATGACGATGCATAAGGCTTTACGTCCGAAAGATGACATAGACACTATATGTAGCAAAAAATGAGGAAGAGGACTCGTCAGGATTGAAGATAGCGTGGATGCATCAATACGACAACTCGAAAACTACAACAAGAAGAGCAAAGAAAGAATAAATATAGTAGCTAATAACAGACCTGACAACACGAGGACAAACAGAACAAGAGTAACTAGGAAACAGAAAAAGGAAGAAAAACAACTGCATTTTTTTTCAAGCGACAAGACTTGCGTGTGGCTGCGGAAAGGAAACCTTTAGAGAAAAATTGAATCTCTGGTAATAATAGCACAAAACAACGCCATAAAGATCAATTATATTAAAGAGAAAATCGATTATGGCAGGTGCAGGTTATATGATGATAGAGCCGAAACCACCACAAATCACACAATAAGCGAATGTAGTGAACTAGTGTAAAAATAGTATAGGACTTGAAATGACTTGGTGGGGAAAGAAGTCCCCTGGGAATTGTGTAAGAAATTAAAATTTGACTAGACTACCAAATGGTATATGTACAAACCAGAATTCATTCAGGAGAATAAGATGCATCAAATTATCTGGGGTTTCGAGAAACAGATCAGAAGATCAGACATAATAATGATTAACCAAAAAATAAAAAAAGGGGACAGAGCTTTCAGCATAGTGAACTTTGCCATCCAAGCGGACAAGAGAGTGAAAATCAAAAAAAAAAAAAAGCGAAAAGTGAGTTAAGTACTTTGACCTTGCTAGAGAACTAAAAATGCTGTGGAATATGAGGGTGACAGTGATAGCAATTGTAATTGGTTCGCATGGAAAGGGGACTGGAAGAATTGGAAATCGGGGGACGAATTGGGACGATCCAAACAATAGCATTGTTGAATTCTTCAAGAATAATGAGAAGAGACTTGGAGACCAAAATTCCAGTGCAAGACCAACAGCAAACCCTCGTGTCAAAAACTCGCAAGGAGGATAAACATGATGATGATTATAAATTGAAAATTGGCGACCATAGTCTAGGGTGATCCAAAGGTTCCTTTTTCAATAGCTACTACACCGAGGTGTAGGGGGAGGGCGCTCCTACATTCCCTAGTTTGCTCCACTTTACTTTTGATCCTTACCTTATAATGCTGAGTGTTAAGCAAGGGGGTATCAGGTCCCGTTTTTTGAGTTTTTGGTATGACTCGACTTGGGATTGAATTCTGATCTCCCTGACCATTGGCGAACACTCTACGCATTAGGCTAATAATAATAACAATAATAATAATACAGCGTTTGCACACCCCTAGTTTATTGCGCTTAAAAACAAAGTACATTTTTCATTATTATTCATCTGAGAACATCTCAGACATCTTCAATATATGAATCGTCATATTCATTATTTTTCAAATTTATTTTTTATTTATTTTTTACATATTTCATTAAATCGAGAATTCTTATTAAACCTTTTTACTCCTCAATACACTTTAAAGAATAACCAACAAACTTAGAATACGCTGACTATATGCCACGCTGAGGAGTAAGACCCACCCCAAAGTGTTGTCCTGGCTATGACACTAAACTCTATTTAATGGTGAGTCTCCAGTTCTGGAGATCCGAGGAAGGTGGAGTGCCTCTTCATTGCTGATAACTCCAGATCAATCTTGACCCGGAGTGGTAGTACTCGTTAGGGACAGAAATTTAAGGTCCTTACTTGTCCTCTGCCGGCAACAAACTGACAAGTCAACTTTTAAAATCCACAATTTTCGTGTAACCGTTTCTTGCACTTACCGTGAGAGTTCTCGTGGTTGACCCTTTGTTATCGGTCAAGAGGTCCCCTGGAGGTGGGTGTTGTGCTGTTGTTGTTGTTGCTGAAATGAAAGAAAAGTAGATACTTCTAAATGAATTGATCCGCTAATAATTTTAAATTTATTATTTAGGTTTTTTCTATTTTTATGTCATATACTTGTGCGCTACATGTGTTTCAGAAATTCAAGCAGCCGAAAAAGACATATATATATATATATATATATATATATATATATATATATATATATTAAAAGAAATATTTAGACGTCGGATTTTATCTAGTTGCCGTGTTATAGGATGCTTATGGAAACCCTTGATTTTCTTTCGTTCTAAGAAATTTTATACGAAAATATAAACACAACGATTGTTAATTATTGTGTTGCAAGTTAAAATCTATGGTTAAGTTTGAACAAGATAACCAGCGTTCGAGACAAACTTTATTTCTTATTTAGTCGGAATATTTTCTGGAGACCGAAAAAGGTAATTTCTTTCCAAAATTCCAGCATCGCTAATAGTCGAGAATACCCATCAATATGTGAAAATTCCGAAGAGTGTTTTACTGGATGAAACAATGTCAGTGCCATTACTAATCCCAAAGAAGCTGCTTTTTCTACGAACACGTGAAGAGTGATAAGAGTATATCATTTTAGATCAATCTCTGATGGAATCAGTCCAAGAGAAACAGAACTGGGTTCGACTGACAACAATCAGCTATTTTTAAGAATCCGCTGTTTTTACAGTGTCAGTAAACGATTTTTCAGTGTTGGTATTTATGAGGTTTTAGCTGTCCTTTTTTCCTCCTTTCATCTCACTCTGTATGCCTGTCGGTCCTTCAACCGATTTTAGGTCGTAAAATCTAATTGGATATTTCGATGAAGAATGAGATTCTTGCACAAGCAAAAAGGAAATCTCATCTTCTCTAATGTCAGAATTTGAATTTACCAATTCTTTGAACAATTATCTAAAAGTTAAAGAAATGTATAAGAATCAATAGCGGCAGAGATTATAAATGGTTTTTGCCTTGAAGTTTCTATTTAATGTCACGAAATAATGAATTCTATAATTGGAAAGAAAAAGCCAACAAGAAAAAAAACAGCAAAAAAGTTAATTTTCAATATAACATTGTTTTTTGTTTGTTGATATTTTTCCTTTTTCAAGTAGGAATGATGTGAAACGTGACGCATAAAATGAAAACCTGTCGACAACTAAAACTGCCAAGTCTGATAAAAATGAAAGAAACTAAATTTATGAATCCCAATTGTCAAGAGTAAACAATAATATTATTGCTGCAGAGACACATGTTTTTCTTTCCTTATGTTTTTAATTCTTTCCCTTTTTCTTTGTCTAAATCATTTAATTCATTTCATTCATTCATGCCTGCATTGCTGGATTTAAACATTATTTACGTGATGTGCTGGATGAGAAGACGGTTTATACAAATCTCTTGATTCATTTGGAAAAAGGGGGAAAGAAAACAAACTTTTTTAAACAAATTCTTAATTAATTAATTATTTTAACCCCGTGAAATGTATTACGAGCGAAATACGTATATAAATCTCACTGTCTCTCTGTCTCTTTCTATCTATCTATCTATCTATCTATCTATCTATCTATCTATCTATCTATTGTTGTTGTTGTTGCTGAAACGAGAAAAAAAGTAGATAATGAATTGATCCGCTAATGATTTTAAATTTTTATTTAGGTTTTTTCTATTTTTATGTCATATACTTGTGCGGTACATGTGTTTCAGAAATTCAAGAGTCTGAAAAGGACGAAAATCTAATCTAATCTAATCTTATCTAATATATATATATATATATATATATATATATATATATATATATATATATATATACATTAAAAGAGATTAATCTCTATATATGTGTATACATAAAAAGAAATTTATCTGTACATATGTAAATACATTAAAAGAAATTAATACATATACATATATATACATATTAAAGAAATCTCTCTCTCTCTCTAAATATATATAAATATACATTAAAAGAAATTGAATATATATATATATATATATACACATTAAAATAAATGAATATATATATATATATATATATATATATATATATATATATATATATATATATATATACGTGTGTGTATGTAACAGAAACACACGAAGATAAACACATAAAACGCCTTTGAACATTGACCCCAAATGGTTTCAACATCACGTTTAACCATCCTTAAGATAGCGCTTTTAAATAGGATTGACAGATATAGTTTAATACATAAACACCTAAATAAGCGAATCGCTAGTTTGAATATCAGACTAAAACAGTTATAGCTAATTTTAAACACACTCTTATCAAATTTTTCTAAGTAGAGAGCTCAGGTCTAGGTACTTACGATTGGAAAAAATCATATAATCACCTGATCTTTACGATAGCAGAGATTATATACTGGTCTGTTGAAGACAATTGGATATTAAAAAATAATTCTAATTCAACGATTGGATGTGTTATGTTGCAAGTTCATTTTTGTCGCTTTTTTTTATAGCAAATCAATTGCTTTTAAAAACAATTTTACAAACTTTCTAAAAAATATTTTCTTCACAAAACCTTTTCCCAGACGACGACCGTGTTTGAGAATAATGACAGAAAAATAACTATACATAAATATTCCTGTTCTATCACTTTTCCATCTCTCTCTCTCTCTCTATATATATATATATATATATTAAATAAAACCTGACGTATATCTTATGATAAAATTCATTTTTCTTCTCAACCAAAATTTTAATGCTTTTGAAGGAGCATTATACTATCAGAACGGATATCATTAGGTGATATCTATTATCAAACCCTTCAGCATTGAAACTTTAAACTAAAGTAGCAGCCAGAAAGTACTCTCCTGTAAATATTTATTAAATTTATTTTAACGACAGAATTTAAAACTATTCTTCTACGAAGATTGCGTATTAATTAAAGAACCCATTATTTAATTATGAATTAAAGAACCCACGAAAATTGGTATGCCACTAACTATGGTATAATGTCTAAAATGCTGGACTGCAGCATCAAAGTTAGTGATTTCGAGTTCTAGTAACGTTATTACATTCACTTTCAGACTCCTGCCTTTGAGTATGGTATGAACCCCATTAAATAGTTAAATAGTGTCACTGCTGGTCTTCAAAAAAGAAGGCTTTGGTACGAAGGATGATATGCCCTTAAATAAAGAAGCCAAACCGAAGCCAAAAGAGTTTCAATAGTCTTTGGCAATAAATTATATTTTCATTGTATAATGTTATGCTAGAAATAACAAAGTCCTTGTATCTTTGGTTTAGAAAAAAAATTTCATTCAAATATTATCACGGTATACTTATTTACTGACGATAGCATATATTGTTGTATACTCATATATATATATACATATATATCAATATATGAGGAAACATAGTCAACAATAATGACGACTTCAATGAACGAACGAACACACTTCTTTATAGAAAATATACCTCTCACACTTTATTCTCGAAAGTGTTTCCAAAGGGTTGATGTTGGTTATGTGTGAGAGGTGAGTTGGAGACGGGGACAGACTGCTACATATTGAGCCAAAGTTCTTCTTTGACCATAGCAGCACTTCTTTTGCATTCTGGCAGGGCTGCTCAACCGTGGGTCGCTGAGGGCCCAAGCCCTCTGTCTAGAGCTGGTTCCCAGTCCGCGGGCATCCTATCTCCAACTGCGTCTGGAACTGAACTGGAACTGACAGCAACTCACTAACCCAAGCCGCCTGTGGCACCTGGTTATATAATTGTGTGACATCCACTTGCTTCCTGTGGGCGTACGCATCTGCACCGAATTCAACCAAGTCCACAGGTCAAGGTGCTATTCCAATATCTTCGACCTGATGCACCTGTTTCGTCTCTTGATTGACGGCTCGGTCGAGGGTCAGTATGTAACAATATGTAAAGAAACACTTTGGTAGTTACACATTTATTTCTTGATCTATTTCTTTTTATTTATAGCAATAATAAATAGAAATGAGTTGATTTGTCGCTTTCAGTTTTGGTTTCAAATTATGGAACCATAAAACCAGCATAAATGACTGATTGAAAAGACATTTTTCTTTCAAAATCAATGATGCTTTATATTCTTTTTCTTTTTTGGAAATGAGAATACTGATTATTTGTGTAAACTTTTGAGATGAAGCATTATGATTTTTATCATTAATATAATTCTGATTATTCTTCATCTTTATTGTTATATTCACAAAGTGTCGGCTGATGCGTCCTTGGGTCTTCCTCGGGTGTTTTTGTCGAACTGTTGAGCTTACACGGAAACTCGAACTGAATCCTTTATTTAACGCTGTTCAGTTGGAAGGATTATAATATTGGAACCAGTAATCAAAAAAGTGAGATAAAAAATTGCAATATGAGCTAAGTTAAAAAAATAGTAATAAGTGTTGATAAAAACATTAGGCTTATAAGCCCCCCCCTAAAAAAACACTCTATCTTGTATAGCAGGGCATATGGAGCAGCGGATAAAGTCGTTGGGTTAATGAGGAATCCAGGCAATGAATACTTGTTGAAGTTAAACACTTTTACCTGGTTATGGTGAACGGAATAAGAGCAAGCTACCCCCATAGATAATATTAAGGGTTTTGTTCGACAAGAAACACCTGAAGAAGTCCCAAGGACGCATCGGCTGAAACGTTGTGAAGATGAAGACAATTGTCCGAATACACTAAAAGATTTTACTAATTCAAAAGAAAATTTACATATTTTTAAAATTGTAAACTTCACAGGAATTTATTATCATCAGATATTTCTTTTCCATAAAAAGGCATGAATTTTTGAACAAATGGATTTAAAGGTTTGATATACATAATTGAGTAGGAGTCGCCGTGGCGAAGTGGTTAACTTTTTAGACAGCAACATCGTAGTTAGCGAGTTCGAATTCCAGTTGTGTGATTGCGTTCAGTTTTGAACTAATACCTATGGGAAAGATATGGACTCTTTTGTCCCTCTTCAGGTATGCCTTAAATAGCATCACTGCCGGGATAGATTTGGCCCTAAATAACCCACAAAGGTTGATATGCCATTAAACAAAGAAAACAAATATAATTGAATTCATTGTATAATTAGAAACGTATAAACATGTAGAGGTGCTCTTAGCTTAACGGGCATCGTTGTAGGAAATTGAATCTGCGATCCAAGTTCAAATCCCGACCAAGGCTGTTTTTCATTTTGAGCTGATGCCCTTGATAAAGGTATAAATCCATCTCTTCTTACATCAGACTGGATTCTTTTAACTTGTTTATTGATGTGGACCCAAAGTCGGTACACAGAAGGAAAAGGGGGTGTCCACGTGGTGTAATGGTTAAAGCGATGGACTGCGGAATCGTAGTAAGCGAGTTCGTACTCCAGTCGCGCTATTACATTCATTTTCGGGCAAATACCCTTGGGAAAGGTATGAATCCTCTTATCCTCCCAGGTATGGGTTAAATAGTACCACTACTGTTCTTATAGGAGAATAGCTTTGGCGTTAAATAACCTATAAAGGTTGATATGCCATTAAACAAAGAAACTAAACCAAACCAAACAGAAGGAAAACACGGAACACGGTTTAGATATAAGAAAGATATATTAACAAAAGTTACAAAGGATCGTGTCCAGTATTGGTAGTCGTACTTGTTGTACTACTGCTACTATTGCTATCGCATGCTCCTTATTAGGACATTACTACGCAAGTAATTTAGTGATGGAAGAGTCCATGATGCAGGTAAGTTTCGGTCTCACGACAGTTTATGCAACCAATCTAGCAGATGGAAGAGTCCATGATGCAGGTAAGTTTCGGTCTCACAACAGTTTATGCAACCAATCTAGCAGATGGAAGAGTCCATGGTGCAGGTAAGTTTCGGTCTCACAACAGTTTATGCAACCAATCTAGCAGATGGAAGAGTCCATGGTGCAGGTAAGTTTCGGTCTCACAACAGTTTATGCAACCAATCTAGCAGATGGAAGAGTCCATGATGCAGGTAAGTTTCGGTCTCACAACAGTTTATGCAACCAATCTAGCAGATGGAAGAGTCCATGGTGCAGGTAAGTTTCGGTCTCACAACAGTTTATGCAACCAATCTAGCAGATGGAAGAGTCCATGGTGCAGGTAAGTTTCGGTCTCACAACAGTTTATGCAACCAATCTAGCAGATGGAAGAGTCCATGATGCAGGTAAGTTTCGGTCTCACGACAGTTTATGCAACCAATCTAGCAGATGGAAAACTCTGAATTCAAACCAGCTTTCCTACGCTTAAAAATTGACATGGTGTCACATCCTGCCCGTGGCGAAGGGGTTGGGTAAATACATACGTATGGACATAAATTTGAAGAAATAAAAAATTGATAAAACAATTGAACTGTGTCAAGCATTTGTTTTCCGTTTGCTTTTTTATAGTTTCATGATTTTGTGTACAGCCACAATGGAGAAGTGGCAAAGGAACGAAATGTGTGTGTGAGTGTAAGAGAGAGAGAGAGAGAGAGAGAGAGAGAGAGAGAGAGAGAGAGAGAGAGAGAGAGAGGGTGGTTGTCATTTAATGTTCTATTGAACGATTAATGAAGGGTTAACTTAAGGCATGAATGTCAACATATATTTGATTTTCTCCTTTGTGTGTTTCCCAACCCACATAATTAAAATTAGATTGCTGTTTCTTTATGAGAGACAAACTGCAAAAAGTTTGAATTAAATTTGCACGAGTACTTCAATGAGTACTTCAATGGTTGAATTAAAGGCAACCAAAGGAAATGATTGATTGAGCTGTTTTAACGGCATATCAACTCGTCTTGGGTTTATTTGTAGATTATTGAGTTTGTTTTAGGTTAAGAGTGAAATGATCAAATTGAAGCCTAGATGATTCGCATTCACTTCCGGATAATTGTTCGATGGAGTTAAACACATATTCCTTTTGCTCATGCCTGCCTACCTTCAACTTTCACCATTTTTACTCAAATCCGTTTAAAGCTGCTTCCCAATTGATATTTTTAATTTGTGCCTCAGCGATTATTTAAATCAAGTGAATTTACGTTATAAAACCACATTTTTATGTAGAACTGTTAACATTGATAGCAGCAATATACAGAAGAATAAAATGATACATTATTCATCAGATAATTTAAATCTTATTTTCGGCTTTAGAGACGAGTTCTCACTTAAATTTTTCTCCTCTTAATTGTTTATTACACTGTGATTAGTTTCACAAATTTCAGTTTGTTAATAAAGCGTCCAAACGATTGTCAATTGTATAAAGTCCCACAGAATGATATTTCGGATTTAAAATTAGTGTGAATTATTTCTTTGAGCGGCAACAATACAATTTCAATTGTCATAATGGCTTGAAATGATGCGTTTATAATTGAAATATTAAAAAAAATGGTGATTTCATTCTTGCAACGTAGTAACATCCCGTAACCGGCTCTCTCAAGAGACCTCTTTGTGATTTCTTCCCCTGGGGATACCTGAAGGCTCAAATCTTACCAACTTAAAGATCTTATTCTTCCTGAAATGGCAATGACGATATAAGCGTTGCAGAAATTTGGCGTCAGGCTTCAAGAGTGATTATCTGAATTTGGCGATATAATCCACAAAACAAATTGACGTCAAAAGCAAAATAAAATGGCAAATATTGTTTTTTTTTCATTTAGTAATGTTAAACTTTGAATATGAGCTTTGTTATCTTGTTTTTTATTTAGGTTCCACACCCCGGAGATAGTTCTGTCAGACCTTATCCCAATCTTCAGAAATGCTAGACACTCAGACTTTCCATTTAAACCATATTTAGAGAAAATAAATTTAACATGCTTTGCTAAAAATGTTAGGCAATATTTTATACTTTGCCGGTAACAGATTTAATGAGAATATTAAAATTTTATACGACCAGATAAATTGATTGAGGTGAAACACGACAATTCTTGTTTCTTTTTATTTTTTTATAGAGATTACTCTGATTTAATATCTGAAATATTCATAGAATTTATGCTCGCAAAAGAATTATGCATTTCAATTGATAAAAAGTATAGTTCAATCGACAAGACATGAACACAAACACCAAACGAAAACCATTTTATATCAAAAAGTAAAAAGACAGAAAAAAAAATCTACTGTAAAAAATATATAAAACAATTTTAGTAAACGTCTGATTCACATGATAAAAGAAATATCTAAGAGATTTTTTCTCAGCTTGAAGCCACATGGCAACATTTCTTCTATGTTATTTAAAGTTGAGTCAGAAGTTTTTTTCATGAATTATCTTTTTACGATCATTAATGTTGGCTGGTCATTGATTAATTTTAAAGAAAAATCAAGATTGCCACAAATGTTCCTTTCATATTTTTGAAAATATCTTTTTCCTTGAGTCCTATTTTTTTGATGGAAACTTCTTGATTTTATCCTATGTTTGAAGTAGATAATATTGTAAGGATTAAAATAAATTCATACTTATTTTCTTAAAATGTTGTAAATTTTGTTAATATATTTTTTCTGATCCTGAGAACTGACGTAAAAATGGGGGAAAAATACGAACATAAAAAAAATATACGATAAAACAAAAATTTGTTTGAACGTGTTGGCTAATATCTTTATAGAGCTTTCTGAAAAAAAAAACTAATAACAAAAAGCCATATGATGTGAGTGAGTTTCGTATCAAACTGATTATATATATATATATATATATATATAATATATATATATATATATATATATATATATATAAGTGTATAAATGATTGAATAAAAAAAAACGATCTACAAATTTAATAATTTCTATTCCATTAAGTTTAGTGAAAAGTCTGTTGAAAAACAAAAGTTACAGAATCATTTCTTATATATATATATATATATATATATATATATATATATATATATATATATATATATATATATATATATATATATATATATATATATATATATATATATATATATATATATATATATATATATATATATATATATATATATATATATATATATATATATATATATATATATATATATATATATATATATATATATATATATATATAAGCGGATTTATATAAACAAAATAAGCGTTTAAAATTCCTTCGCTTAGGCTAGTTTCCTCGTAGCTGTGCGGTAGAATCTTCGGTTAGCGAATGAGTCAGCTGAGTTTCGATCCCAGCTTCGAGAATCTCGCGGGTCTAGCCACACCGAAGAGTTGTGATACAACGAAACAGTCTGTCTGTGGATGATGACTATATAAACTACTGAATAAAAACAAATTATGGTGTTATGATAACACGAGGTATTACTCGAACCAATTGAAAGAAAGTACGAGAAGAAAGCGAATATCGATTAATGTGTAAATAAACCTGTCATTAGATTGTAAATATCTCCATTATCCATTATCTAAATTTCAATAAAGAAAAGTTCTCGCATTAAATGTAACCGTTTGATTTGTCTAAATTTAGCAACTATAGTTTTTGTAAAATATCTTTGTGTGAGCATGCCGTTATGTAGGGGAGAAAGTAAATTTAAGTGCTGATATGTAAATGAATGAAGCTAAAAAATCAACAGGCGTGAATGTAGGGCTACTATAAGCACATCTAGAAAAATGTGGTTTAATGTAGATAATTAGGCAAATTCTGAAATCAAATACAGCCTTGAAGGAACAGAAAGTTAGATTTTCAGGCAAAAGAAATTAAGTAGAAAATTTTGAGTAGATTTATAAACTAATCTATTTCGGCGAAAGATTTATCTATTACATTATTTTATTTATAAGATTTAGGGTAGGCTCGAAATGAACTTAAAATGAACTAAACGTATGATTCTAATTAGTTAAAATGTATTTTTAACAATATAGGAGGGAAAAGATTTCTTAGATTATTTTGGTTTTTGATTTTTCAAATTTAGCGCAGCAAGTTATATAGTGTCGTCACCGAAATCTCAAAGAAATTTAAAAAAGATACGGGCCATATGAATACGGTGATTCGTTCATAATTCCAAAAATACAAACTCAAAAATTACTGCTTCTCAAGTCTATATTTTCACAAAAATTCATAAGTTTATTTTCCACACACACACACACACACACACACACACACACACACACACACACACACAGAGGTATGCCTATATATATGTGTGTGTGTGTGTGTGTGTGCTTGTGTGTGTGTGCCACATGAAACTTAAAATGACGGATCTCTAGTGTTCATAATTTGACATTTTTCTGGGTTTTATACCTGCTCTGCTGTAGTCGCGTCGAGCCCTTATTCTAGTGTTCATAATTTGATATTTTTCTGGGTTGTGTACATGTTTGCTGCAGTAGTGCTAGTTGGAAGTTTTGAAATATTAAACGGCATCATATAGAATTAACTTGGAAATTCACAAGTGACAAGTCATGAGTCCATAAAAGTTACTCATATCTACTTTCAACATTAAACCTAGAAATCGGCTAAATGAGTGCTTTCTGTAGACTACCTTCAAATTAAATGGCTGACATAGATAAGGCATTTTATAGTAATTAGTAGATTCAGTTTTTTTTTTCCAGAATGAAGTGTTTATGGCGATTTCAGACAGTTAATCGTTAATGGCTGATACAAAGAAGATAATTCAACAGCATCGAGCACCTTTTCTTGCAAACCTTTCACTTTTGAATTTATGTATATTTCTATATGATGTAATGGATTCTCCCGTCAATTTTGACGTATGAGGGTCACAACAGATCTTTAGTTTTATGTTTTTGCCTCACATGGGAGACTAACCCCACCTTTGATCTGCATACAAGTCCACATATATTGCATGTAAAAGAGTCATTGAACTGTTCACCTGCTACAAGAGCACACAACTTGGTGTTATGACGCAGTTTTCGCAGATGCTGAACCAATATTTACTGTCCTTCGCCTTATTTTCAAAAATATCGAGAGGGATTTCTAGAGATTTTAGGTTGCTACTTAATTTATCTTTATACCGTAACCAGGGTCTTCCGATATTGCGCTTACCAACCTGAAGCTGTCCGTACATAAGAAACTTAGGAATTCTATCATCACTCATGCGGATAACATGGCCAGCCCATCGCAGCTGTGATTGGAATAATAATATACATATGAAAAAATTCGGCTTTGTTTAGGTTGAAAATTGTTATAAATGGTCGAAGCTTTTAAAAAAAGACGTTCGTAGTATGTAAAACTATTGAATACATTATTTTCAAATAAGATATAAATGCTTTTACAGTATATTCATAGCAATGTTGTGTCTAATTTACTGAGCTATATATCAAATACACAAGTAAATAAGAAAATATACTATTCCCATTGAATACATCTTTGTAATGTTAACGCCTTAGGATAAATAATTCTTTTGGTTTTTCCGGAAGGAAATAAACAAATAGATTTTGGAGGGTTTCAACTCTTGAGAACCATACATAAAACTGTCGATGAGAAAAGCTGATTTTTTCTAGATGTTGAACAGCAACTATAAAAGTTTGTCCTTAGGGTTTTATTGGTGTACATACTTAGGCATACAAGAAACCAAAGTCTTCTAATTGGGAATAATAGCATTATGTCAGTGGAGGCTTAGAATATGCTGACTGTATATCCTTTAGAGGGTTAAGACCGCACCCCCTCCAGAGGTGTCATGACATTAACACTTGGCTGCATCTAACGGTTAGGCTCCAGTTCAAGAGAATCTGGAGTAACTCTTCATTGTCATTACTCCCAGGTCCACTCTGATCCTGATTGTTAGCCTTGTAGGCAGGGGGTGTAGAATATACTGACTTCACCTCAGCAGAGGGATAAGAGTCCTTGATAAGTGTCCTATGACATTAACCTGGATATAATGGTGAGCGTCGATTTCAATACTAGATCTCACCAGTCTATTATACAACACATTTGTTTTTTGGTACCCGGAGAATTCTTGTGGAGAGTATCATGGGAACCAGGGACCACCTGAACTTTAATCTTATCAAAGATCTTTTTGTCACTGCTACCGTCTGGAAGCTCTGCTGATATGATGAAATCAATTGGATTGAAGTGAACCTTATTTATTAAATCAGAATGTCAACATATAACAAGCCTCTTTTTGACATTTAATGGTATATATGTGACACTTAATCGGTCTAAATATTTAAAACTTGTTCAATGTCATGACGAAAACCCTGATTGTGAATTCATTTATGAGCCCGGATGGTAGTATATATTTGGGTTCAATCTATGGGTCAAAGAGATTAGTTTAAAAATTATTCGTGTTCGATAGGATCGTGTACAACAACAAAAAAAAAAAACTCTTAAGAAATTACTACACAAAAAATGTAATTATGCAAGTAAATAAATGCGATTCCCTAACCTCTAGACGTAAAAAAGACACTAGATGGGTTGACACGCCATAAGAATAAATCCTCAATCATTTATGTAAATATATGTGAATTAGGTCATCTTCAATTCATTTTTATTTGTTTTCGGTGAAAGTGATGAAAAGATGTCGGAGAAGAGAACATCACACACACACAAAAAAAAAAAAAATAAATAAATAAAAATAAAAATAAATAAATAAAATACAATAAAATAAATAATCTATTAAAAATGAACTTATTGCTATTATGTAAATGTGTTGATATTTTAATTCTATTTGTTTGAAAATATAAATTTGATCTAAAAAGCTAAAACACTAAGGTGAGTTAAAAGTTTTGCGACATTTTTGGAACGTGCTAGTTTGCGGCGTCTATATCACGTGACCGAATCAGTTCAAGCCATCGGAAATACCCACTGTAGTTGATAGTATCGTATTAGTCGGTGCGCTTTCACGTTGCAGATTGCTTCACGCCATGGGTTATTTGAAAATCGCTCTGATGAATGTATCATATAGTCTAAATCGGAAACTGACGGTTTGCGAATTCAAATTGGGCCACCGCGGAAGCAAAAAAAAAAAAAAAAAATTGCTGTTCGAAAGGGGATTGAGCTGGAGATAACATTAACCAGATGGTCGAAGAAATTTCGCTAAGGTTGCAAAAACCTCATCGATCAAACAAATTCAGTTAGACTTAAGACCATGAATTCCATAGCCGTCCTGCAAGCCTTACTAGTAAATCCGGTGAGGAGCACTCGGAGAGTATCAGGCGATCTTGGTATCTCACAGTCTAGTATGGTTCATCACCTTCACAACATCGGTAAAAAACATCCAGAGCTGATTAATCGTACCTTATGTTACTAAAATATTGCAAAACATTTGATTCACTCTAATACTTAAAAGAAGTTAAAAATTCCGTGAATATATTTCCATTTACACACCTTAATTCTATAATGTGTTTTAAGAAATAGAACGATTTTTAAGGCAGTACTTTTATTTTCATTTTAGTTAAAGTAATGATTTAGACTTTAATCACAAAGTAACAGCATTAAGTTTATAAGAAAGTAACGGAAAATACTTTGGCCAACTTAATACTGGTTTTAAAATGATGTGAATATTTTTTTTACCTTTGACAAAACGATACTTTATGTTACAGTTGAGCATTTAATTTTGGTTTTAATTGCAAAACATTTAGTCATGAAAATTGCTAAACAAATCAGCACTTAAGTTTAAACTGCATCTTCCAATTTTTCCAATTCACTTTAAATTCGCTTTAGATTAAGTTCCCTAATTTTTCTTTATAAGTAAGTAAAGTTGGCGACCATAGTCGAGGGTAACCCGAAGGCTCCCTTTTCGATAGCTACTACACCAAAGTGTAGGGGAGGGCGCTACTCCTTCCCTGGATTGCTCTACTTTACCCTTGATCCGTACCTTATAATGCTGAGTGTTAAGCAAGGAGGCATCAAGTACCATTTTTTGAGTCTTTGGTATGACTCGACCTGGGATTGAACCCAGGTCTCCCGGGCCATTGGCGAACACTCTAACCCCTAGGCCAATGTCCGCTATAATTTTTCTTTATAATGATATGAATTTCATAAAAATAGTTTAAACCATTAAAAGTTTTTGGCAATTAATAAAAGTCCTTAACTGCTATTATTTCTAATGAACAATTTTTCAAATTTCCATCTCCAACGGACAATTCGAAGACAATTGAAGAAAACTGAAATTAACATATCTGAAATGATGATGATGATGAAGACGATCATCATCATCATTAAGTCGTGCTGATAGCAGGAAGTTCTCTGACTCTTTTGCTATTTATCCCTATCCCTCTTAACAGCTCCACTAGACTGCATCGAGTGATTGTACACGGCTGATGAATAAAAGTCCTTACTGGACGGTCAACACTCCATGAGCTGGAATCTATAAGCGAACGTCGTTTGTGAGTTCGTCCTAACTTTACTAGCGACATTTTTGGAACGTGCTAGTTTGCGGCGTCTATATCACGTGAACGAATCAGTTCAAGCCATCGGAAATACCCACTGTGGTTGATAGTATCGTGGTAGCAGTTCCCAACATGTCTTGTTTGTCTAACTTGGATGATTTGTGAGATGAGAGGTAAGTGGCCATACGACTGCTATTTTTTGAGTGTTGCTTTCAGGAGTTATTCAGAACAGCACGTAGCATTCATTTTTAGTTCCCATCTAACCTTTTCTCCATGCGTTTCATTACAGTCCAGGTGGTGCATCCATACAGTATTGCTGACACAGCAACAGCTTGAAAGAAATCCCGTTTTATTTTATTACAGAGATCAAATTCCCATATGATTGATAGTCTGCCAATAGCAGTCTATGCTTTTCCTATGCGTATGTGAACATCACTTTCAGTTGATGAGATATTTCTACCGAGGTATATGAAATCGACTTATTTCAGAAGTTTCAGACTTTAGATGGAGACGACTCCTTGTTGAAAACGTATGAAATCTGTTTTATCTGCATTCACGTAGAGGCCAGTTCCTTCTGCATTTTGCTCCAAGCTTAGCAGCCGAGATTCGGCTAAGACAGGTGTATTTACGAGAAACACTTGATCATCTGCGTAATGTGTGCCTGTCATAATTTCCGCTTCTTCTTTTTTTCATTTGAAACCATTTTTTATTTGATTTATTGACGTTCTTAGTACGTTTTTTGGGCAGATTATAAACATATATGATAACTCCTTGCAAGATTCCGGTTATTATGTCAAAAAAGTCTGTGTCATTATCTAGTGAACGAACCATTGCTTTGGTGTTTTTGTAAAGCAGCATTATCGCAGTAACCGTTTTTATTGGAGACAACATATTGTTGTAGTATTTGCACCATATATCCTCTGCGTTTAGGGGGGTGTCCTCGTGGCGTAATGGTTAAAGCGATGGACTGCGGAATCGTAGTAAGCGAGTTCGTATTCCAGTCGCGCTATTACGTTCACTTACGGGCAAATACCCTTGGGAAAGGTATGAACCCCCTTATCTTCCCAGCTATGGGTTAAATAGTACCACAACTGTTCTCGGAGAATGGCTTTGGCATTAAATAACCTACAAAGGTTGATATGCCATTAAACAAAGAAACCAACCAACCTCTGCGTTTAGAATCAAATGTCTTCGAGAAATCTATGAACAATAGTTTTACTTCGAAGTTTTTGGCCCATTTTTTTTCGATGATTCGATTGATAACCAGAATCTGTGATGTTGTGGATAGATTTCTCCGAAAGCCGTTCTGGTTTTTCCTAAGAATTTTTTCCACTTCAGGTCGGATACGATTGAAGAGCATGGGATAATGACCCTTTGCAACTATAGCAGTAACTGTTATGCCTCTGTGTTTTGTTTTTGTGATTCCGAGGTCACCTTCTTTGGAGAAGGGAAGGATGCATCCTTTTATTTCTCTATTCTTTTTTTTGGGTATATACACGGTGTTGCATGTCTTCTATATTCCAGGAAATATTTTGTCGAGCCCTGCAGCTTTTCTGCTTTTAATTTTTTTAGCATTGCGTCAAATTTTTCCTCCTTAAACTGTCTCATTTTGATGTCTAGTTGATTATAAATAATTGTTTTGGTAGGTCTATCAGTGATTCTTAAGAGGGTTTCCAGGCAGATTTTTAAAATGTTCTGTCAATTTCTGAAGTATTTCTTCTTTACTGGTAACTTTTAGTTCTGCTCTCGAGGTGCTTTTCCTGATAATTCAGTTACTGTTTACCGTGTTAATCATGACTGCTTATCATGTTCTGAATTTCTGATTCTATTTAGCCTGGAATGAATTCTTGTTATTCTTTTTGGTGTGTCTTAGGTCTCTCTGTGTAACGCGATAGAGTAAGAAATAAAGAAAACGAAAGGCTAATTTCTAAGGAAGGAGAGAGAGAGAGAGAGAGAGAGAGAGAGAGAGAGAGAGAGAGAGAGAGAGAGAGCTTTGTTATCCATTCAGTGAATATTTTCCGTTGATGTGTTCTTTTTTCGACTCTGTTGTTTTTTTTTCCTTTAAAGAAATCATTTATTTTATTAATCTGTTTGTTGAACAGACATTTATGGAATTACTGAAACTTTGCGAAAAGTATTACATATAAAATAATGTGAGATATCTTAGAATTTACTAAATTTTGCTTAGTCAGAAACACGAAGGTTGATATGCCATAAAATCCAAACAACCGACCAACCAAGTCAGAAACACGAAATTTCAGATATTTTTAAAGCACCAACTTTTCCTTAATTATCACTTATCCAAGAACTGAGTGGTTGGTTAATCATTATTTAACTTCGATGATCAAGTGAGAACTGTATTTTCTATGAAGTAAGATATCTTGTTAAATGTTGGTCAATTTCTTTTATTGCCCAGTCGGCTGGGGCTGTAGAATACACTGACTGCTTCTCTGCAGAAGGGTAAGACCCCCCCCACTAACGAGTGTCCTGGATATGACACTAAACAATCTGATGGTGAGGTTCCAGCAGTGCTGGAGCTTTGGGGAATGTGATGTACCCCTTCATTGCCATTGCTCCCAGGTCCACTCTGGCCCGGAGTGGTAGCACGTGATAGGGCCCTATCTATGGGTTAAATAAAACTAACAGCATACTTATGCAAATTTGAATTGTTAGACTAAAGTGAATAGCTTGAAATAGAAATGCTTTTGACAATTAAACCGTACTTACATTTAAACTGCGTGCTTATGCCTAACTGAATTATTTGAAATAGAACTGTTTTTCAACATTAAAACTGTATTTACACTTAACTGAATTGTTACATATAACAGCTTGAATAGTTTGAAATAGAAATGTTTTTATCAATTAAACTGTGTACTTATGCTAAACTGAATTGTTTTAAATAGAAGAGATTATTTACATAAAAATGGATTGGGCGTTAAATAACCTACAAAGGTTCGTATACCATAAAACCCAAGAAACCAAACCAAACTAATTTCTTTTAAAATTTAAAGTTTATAAAATAAGGCTGAAAAAATTTTGAGTTTCTCAGCATCTAGAAAATATCAGATTTTAAATTTATTACTTAAAAACAATTAAAATAAATCGGGTTAAATTTTTCTCTTCCCTGTTTGTTAGCATATCAAAATAATAACAACTCAGGAATTCTTTTTATTATATCATCTAATATTTTCAATGGAAACCAGAAAAATAAAAATGAGTTTTAAAATTCAGTAATGTGTTTACGTATTTAAAAAAAAATTATCTACTCGGAGAATGATGTAATTTTATCTTCACCCACTTTAAATGGGTACGTTTTAAAGAAACTCTTATGTGGATTATTCGAATTCTGTGTACGATGTAAATTTAATAGACACACACACACACACACACACACACACACACACACACACACACACACACACACACACACAGAGCTTTCCACAATGACGCATATTCCAAAATCTAGCCGGACATACAATTACTTTAAAGTTGTTATGGAAACACGTATTGTACTCAGAACTTAGGATAGTTGAGAAAATTGTTTTTCTTTATAATCGTATATATTTATATTTAATACTTATAATGTACTTTAAATTATTCTTTCTTTCTTTCTTTCTTTCTTTCTTTCTTTCTTTCTCAGAATATATATCTATATACCGTATTTAATCGAAGAAAAGATTTCTTCATTTACATGTATTAATAGACAATGTAATATATATACGGAGTTTATCTTGGCACAGGTACTGATAGCCTGCGGTATCTGTGTAAAACATTAGCTTTACAAAATACTTCAAGTTTTTATATGAGATACCGGAGGTAATTCTTTGTAATTTTTTGAGAATATATATGGGAAAGCACTGTATTTATATATGATATAGATACTACATTTTATTTTATTTTATGTATGTATTACATTTGACTGTATCTACGTACCTATTGTACCTTTGTATTACATCCTATCTCCACCTCGAATAAATAATGAATCAATACATTAAAATAACAGGAAAAACATAAAATAAAGAAAGTAACAGAGGCTAAGTAAGAAAGAAAGATAAGTATAAAAGAAAGGAAAGAAAGACGTAAAGAAAGTGAATAAAGAAAGAAGTTGTGAAGGAAAGGAAGTGAAGAAGAAAAGAAAGAAAGGAAATGGAGATTCAAACAAAGAAAGGAAACTAAGAACGAAAGAAAGAAAGAAAGACAGAGAGAAATAAAAGAAGGAAAGTTAAGCGAGAAAGAAAGAAACCAAAGACGAAAGGAAAGAAAGAAAGGAAATTCCTGGGTTTAATTAGAAACTGCCAATAAGAAGTCCAGTATCACATTTTTAATGCTTTATTAGCAAAAAAGAGTGACATGGTTTTCATACTGTTGTAACTTAACGAAAGGTTATTGAATAAGAAATAACCAAAACGGAGGTTGGAAATGAGATAGAAAATCTTTAAACCATTAACAAAATACAATACTCGCCAGCGGCGAGAAGAAGGTAAACTACTGTTAGTGGTGTATTACTTAATCAGCATATTAATCCCCCTCACAGTAGTGTCCAACGTATTTATGAGGAATGTGACATACCCATTTATGTTCATTGGTACGGTATAAAACATATTAAACTGCATCTGATAGTGAGGCTCCAATTCTGGAGATCTGAGAAGCATAGAATACCCCTTCATTGCTATTAATCCCCGGTCCATTCTGAAGCGAAGTGGTCATATTTGTTAGGGTCCTGTCTAATAGAAAATATCTTTTAAGAAACAACTACACAAAAAATATTAGTATGAACGAACAATGAAGTTCCCGAAACTCAAGGTATAAAATAACCCTAAACAGGTTGACATGCCATTAAAATCAGTCAATAATGATATATTTCATATTAGAAAATTCCTATGATTCAGTTCATTTGTATTAATGATACGTAACTTAAGAATAAGCACATCTCATTTATTACGTCAATAAATTATAATTTTGATTTACAATATAGACGACGATATCTTCCAATGATCTGATGATTTGAAATTTCTAAAATTTAAAAAGAAAATTTTCATGTATCTAAAAATGTTGTTTTTAATGTAATTTTGTAAGGTCCGTTTTTTTTAATTGTACATAACATAATAGTATTATATACAATGCCCATCTCCGTAAAAACTTTGCAAAATAAAATAAATATAGTGACCCTTTTTTATTAGAGCTCTTTGCTTCAAGCAAAGTTTTAATGTAAAAAGAAATTGAAAAAACTACCACTTCGCCCTGGAGTGGTAGTGTCCGTTAGGGTCCTATCTATATGTCAAATAAATCTGTTTAAAATTATTCGTATTAGATAGGACAGTGTTCAAAACAAATAAACCCAACTTTTAATAAATAAATAAAAAAAAACAAAAAAAAAAAAAACACCGACACTATGATATAAATATGAACAGAGAATGAACCTGATACTCAGACGTCTTGGCAGGAATAAGACAGGACGTGTTGACATGATATTAAAATAGTAAGGACAGACTTCGGCATGAGATAACCGAAAATGCTTAACGTGACATTTAACTAATTAAACTGCAGGTTGTTAAAGATTATATTAAAATTTCTGATTGATATGACACGAAGGGATTTATAATGATTATTTATTGTTGAAATTATTTGGTTAATTGGCCACGCTAATTGTATCGTTTCATTTTGTGTGGTAATCATTTCAATTTTTTGCAATTTCTCACATAAAAGAGTTATTCATAGAATTTATGGTAATGGTATTGTGATAAAAATAAGTTCTTTTACATTGGTATTTGGACTTTCTCCCATACATGGATATACCAGTTCCGGCTGACCAGCACAATTTACATTCATCAGCTCTGTACGGACACTGGATGCCGGCTAGAGGACTAAAAGGACACAGAAAGAGAGAGAGAGAGAGAGAGAGAGAGAGAGAGAGAGAGAGAGAGAGAGAGAGAGAGAGAGTCAGTGCTCTCAGTACGAATTGTTGCCTTCTATTTTCTCTTTTGAATAAATAAACTTATGAAATTTGCAATGTCTAAGGGTTTAACAAAACTCATGAATATAGATAGAAATGTTCAATAAATGAAAATATTTATTCAATACAACAGATGTAAAAATCTGCATTAGTTTTGTTTCTATTAAAACAATACTCGCATAGTTTATTTTTACACGAATTAATTTAATTTTGTCTAATAATAGTCCGTCTAATAATATTTCTTTCTTATAATAGTATGTATAACAAATAATAAAAAAAGAATAAATACCCTATTTAATATTTTTATGAGACTATTCTTCTTGTTCTTCTTTATAAATAACGTTTCGGCCGTTCAATCACTGACCTTCTTCAACAGTTGAATCGTCAAGATCAACTACGTATTGTTTTGTTTGGTTTAGTTTCCTTGCTGAATGGCACATCAACCCTCATGGTTTACTAAATTCCCGATTCATCCTGTAGAAGAACAGTAATGTTACTATTTAATCCAAAGCCGGGGGTTAAGGAGGTTCATACTTTTCTTCAATGGTATTATTCCGAAAGTGATCGTAATTGTGAAACTGGAGTTCGAACCGGCTTACCGCTATGCTACAGTCCAGCATGCTAGCTACTACGCTACGGGGACTTGCCAACCGTCTATTGGGAAATTCTATGTAAATACAAATGATTCATAACTCATATGATTTCTGTTGTTTTATTTTGTTGTGTTCTGAGTATGAAGCTAAACTTGAACCTATGGTGAGGCTCAAATTCTGTAATTCTTGGAAGTGTGAAGTCACCTTTTCTTTGCCATCACTCACATATCAGCTCTGAGCTGGAACGGTCGTTCCTGTTTGGGTCCAATCTAAGGGTCAAATTGATTTGTTTGAGATAATATTTAGTCTGGTTTTGACTACATTAATATATTGTCTCTTAAATCATTAACATTGTAACTCAGTGATATTTACCTTTTTTAAAATGATTAAGAAGATTCATTTTTGTACCGTACATAACTGGGGTTTATAATTGTTGAGTATAAAATAAGCCAAGGGTCGACATACTCGTGCCATAAAACCAACTAACTGCTTTTTTATATTATTACATATTATTTAAACCGGCTCATTGGCCTCGTGGGTAGAGTGTTCGCCAATGGTCCGGTTGACTTGGGTTTAATCACAGCTCGCGTTATACCAAGGACTTTAAAAATGATACTTGATACCTCCTTGCTTAACACTCAACAATATAAGGTACGTATCAAGGGTAAAGTGGAACAATCCAGGGAAAGGAGTAGCGCACTTCTACCATTTAGTGTATAAGCTATCGATAAGGGAGCCTTCTGGTCGCTCTCGACTATGGTCGCCAACTAACATACAGTATTGAAATTTAATAATATAATGTTTCACGACAAAAATAAAGTCAAATCCAATATTGGGGTCATCTTCCTTAATATCTTACCCGGTCAACATTGATTGTAAGGTCAACATTGATCAGCTGATTTTCATTCAATGAAATTTAAAAATCAATATCATTACCACACACACACACACACACACGCACACACAGAGCGATATATATATATATATATATATGTGTGTGTGTGTGTGTGTGTGTGTGTTCGATAGATAAAACAGTAGCAAGCACATTCATACGTGTGTATTTGATAGAAAAACACAGTGGCAAATATACGAGGTGCATACGATAAGTTTCCAGACATTTTTGGTACAGGCATTTAAAATAATTGTAGACACTTGAAAATTCAGTATGTTAGTGCTATACATCTTATGAGATGACTGAACAATTTTTATGATTTCAGGTTCAAATCAACAGCTACAGAAGCAAGTGGAATATACCATACTAAAATCTGATTGTCACAGCTGGAGAATTTCAAAAATGCAATCTGACACTTTAGAAGAACGATATGCAACTTGGGAAAATGCCACACAAAAACGTATGGAATGCTTCAGACTGCTTTTGAAGCATCTTGCATGAATCGAGCATCAGTTTTTAAGTGGCATAAGAGTTTCAAGGAAGGCAGGGAGTCTGTGAGGGATGATGAGAGGTGTGGGAGGAGTAAGGAAGTCAATACACCAGAGTTGATTGGCCAAAGGCTTAGGGTTAGTGTTACTATGTTGAGGTTTTAAGGGAGTTCTGGAAGAGATTCCTTCGGAGGAGGCCAGCACTCTTCAAATCGGGTCAGTGACATTTCGACCAGGATAATACACCAGTCCACAACTCCATCCTTGTCAAAGACTATTTGACCAAGATGGGCATCAATACAGTTCCTCAGCCTCCCTATAGTCCAGACCTTGCTCCCTGTGACTATTGCTTATTCCCTAAGCTCAGAGGTTGTCTTTATGAGACAATTGAGGAGATGAAAGAGGCTGTGACGAAGGTCATTGACACGCTCACACAAGAGGACTTCCATGGGGCCTTCCAGAAGTTGTTGGAACGGTACAACAAGTGCATTGCAGCCGGAGGAGATTACTTGGAAGGGGACTAGAGTTTCATGTGTATACTATCAATAAAAGTGCCCATATTAAAAAAAAGTTTGGAAACTTTTTGTATACACCTCTTATACGTGTATTCAATTAATACAACTGTAGTAAACATTATCCTGATTTTATAGATTAAAGACTTGTTCTTGCGTCAGAGATTATATCCCCAAATCAGTCTGTACAGGTGTACTTGTAAAATTCGAGATACCCTAGAAGTAAAACATCTGCCATTAGACCAAACTTATTACAGTTTTTCTTAATGGTTATGCAGACTTGCACTCACATGCACATGAGGAATTTTCTGCATCTCAATACATTTTAATTTCAATGTTTTTTTCGTTCTCTCCAAAAAAAAAAAAAAAAAAGAAAAAGGCTAAACCAAAAACACCATTCCTACGACGCCATCACCTTCCACAACGAAGCACATACTGCAAACTAATGAAAAAAATGTACTACAAAATGTAAATATCCAAAGTTCATTTGAGTCATTTTATATATTCTTACTTGTTAACAACAACAACCTTTTTTTTCACTTCTCTAACATTGTTCACAAACAAAGTTTGACCTAATCATAATAGCTAATGACATAAAAAATAACTCTTTATTACTAATTTGATTTTACCAAAGCTAAAATCTGAATATATATTTTTTAAATAGATATTCATACCTTATCATAAAAAAAAGCCGTGATCAACTGATGCATATCATTTGTAAAGATTTAAATTTAACTGCAAATGGCTTCTCCTCTTTTGCACTTGTTATTTACGTATTATTATTATTGGTAGGCATTTCATTATAATCGAAAGGGAAATATTGTCAGAACAAATTGATATTGATTCTATTTATATATTTCCGTATAATCCAGGTTACAATGAACATTAAAAATGTCGATTTAGCATTGATACTATCCAGTTTCTCTTTCTCTGTTTTTCAATCTGGTCATTTTATCTGATTGACTAATTGATTTTAACGGCATCTGAGGTTATTTCATGCCTAGAGGCCAGGGAATCACCATCATTTTACGTTCATGTTTACATTTTTTTTTTTTGTTGTTGTTTATCAAGAGGTTTTTTTGTGTGCGCGATCCTATCGAATTCGAAGAATTTTCGAACAGATCTATTTGACCCCCTATCGAAAAGACCCAAACAGAAACTATCTCTTCAAGTCAGTGTGGAATTAGGAGTAATGGTTAAGAGGTGCTACCTCACACTCCCTTGATCTTCAGAACAAAAGTTTCATGATCAGATGTAGCTTAGTATCATACTCAGGACACCCATTTTTTAGAGGGGACCTTACATTCTGCAGGGAGAGAGACCTTCCCCCATATTTATAGTCGGCGTATTTTAAGCCACACCAAAAAAAGCGATTGTCATTTTTTATTACTATTTTCATGAATGTAAATCTGTATATATTACTATTTTCATGTTATGTTATCATAACAGTTATTGTGATTGTTGCTATTGCATTTTTAAAATTTTAAATGCAGCATTTTCTTATGAAATCCGACCTTTTCAAAAAGAAAAGTTACTTTTAAATATTTAAATAACCTCAAAATGTTATGATAATCAGTATACATTTTCGGAACTGGGATCAAAACAATAAAAAGAACTGCAAATTTCCTCTTTTTTTCCTCTTCTGTTTTCTATAATTAGTTTCTGTAATGCTTGACCTTGTGGTATCTCGTAAAGCAGCCCAGAAGACAGATGGACAAAGATTGAGTTTCTGAATCACGCATAACTTCTTTTAGAACTTGCTCATTACGAAGTGTCTGATACTGTTTTTCTTTCCTTGCTTGCATGGCAACAATCTGAATATAAATTATGGGAAAAATTGTCATACTGGTCGTCCAGTTTACCAGAAATTGTACTGTAGATGCAAAATACAGATCGGTAAGTCAAATATTGTATATGTATTATAATAGAAGCAGATAAGGGAAGCACAGTAGTCATCTAAAATAAAACATTACAGAACAAAAATCTGAGGAAAATCTAAAAGAGGAAGCCAACTATAAATTCATTAATACAAACAAAGACAATGATATCATATGAAAAAGTTGCAAAATTGAGCACAATACACAAGGATTTGGCTTGGTTCACTTTGGTTTTATGGCATATCAACCATTGTAGGTCATTTAATGCAAAATCCTTTTTATAAATATATATCAAATATATAATTTCTAAATTCATTTTGCAGATAACATTTTGAAACGAGCCTGAGCTCATTTTTTTATACACACATTTAAATTGTTTCACTTATTTCTAGCTAATACCAATAATTCTTCAAAACATTAAACTGTGTGCAAACAAATGACTAATAGTAAATAATTAGTCGTTTGTTTGCACACAGTTTAATGTTTTCAAGTATTGCAGTGTATCACTAACAATTCAATTTAACATCCGTCATTTGTTTACACAGTTAATTGATCAAACAGTTCTATTTCAAATAATTCCTTTTAGCGTAAGAACACAGTCTAAATGTCAAACGTGTTCTATTTGACCCATAGATAGGACCCTATCAGGTGCTACCACTCCAGGCCAGAGTGGACCTGGGAGTGATGGCAATGAAGGGATAACTCTGCATTCGACAAAACTCTAGCATTACTGAAGCCTCACCATCAGATTGCTTAGTGTCATATGCAGGACACTCGTTGGAGGGAATCTTACAACTCTACAAAGATGCAGTCGGTGTATTCTGCACCTCCAGCCGAGATTGATAAAAAGGAAAAGGACTTCATAATGAACTACATTAAAAAAAAAAAAATAGCAATTTTTACGGATTACCAAAAATTTGATTCAGACCTATAGAAGTAGGGTGGTTGGTTGGTTGGGTTTTATGGCATATCAACCTTGCTGGTTATTTCACGCCAAATCCATTTTTATGCAAATAGACAGTTTTATTTCAAGCAATTCAGTTTAGTATGAGTACACAATGTAATTGCCCAAAACACTTCTATTTTAAGCTATTCAGTTTAGTTAAACAGTTCTATTTCAAACAATTCAGTTTAGCATAAGTATGCAGTTTAGTTCTATTTAACCCATAGATAGTGCCCAATCAGGTGCTACCATTTCGGGCCAGAGTGGACCTGGGAGCAATGGCAATGAAGGGGTACTCCACATTTTCCAAAGCCCCAGCATTACTGGAACCTCATCATCAGATTGTTTTATATCATATCCCGGACACTTGTTGGGGAGGTCTTACCCCTCTGCAGAAGCACAGTCGGTGTATTCTAAAGCCCCAGCCGACTGGGCAATACACAGAGTTAATGTCAAAACAATGATGATTCAGTTTAGCATAAGTACACTGGTTAGAGGTCAAAACAGTTCTATTTCGAGCAATTCAGTTTAGCATGAGTACGCAGTTTGAATGCCAAAAACAGTAAACTCAAACCACAATTTAGTTCTATTTAACCCATAGATATGACCCTTATCAGGTGTTACTACTCTGGGCCAGAGTGGACATGGGATCGATGGGGTACTCCCGCATTCCACAAAGCTCTAGCATAAATGGAACATCATCATCAGATTTTTGAGTGTCATATACTGGAAACTCGTTGGTGGTGGTGGTGGGTCTTACCCCGCTGCGGAGAAGCAGTCGGTGTATTCTACAACCCCAGCCGATGTAGAAGTAGGCCCATCATGCCTCCCTAACACACTCAGCAAATTAAACCATCATCCCACCTCACACACACGCGATGCCAAATTAACTGGTCATCATAATTGCGCGGTCAATTAACCTGAATGTGTCTTGCAAGTTACATCCGTACTCTTTACAGAGGATACGGTCACCTCCACTACCAGGTCTTCCCAGAAGGATTGGAAATACGTATCCGCGTAATTATTATAACCTCAAGAGCAAGGAGATAGATGTACATTTTCTTAATTTAAGTTAAAGTGTTATATTATCAATTGACTTGTTAATTTGATTGTTTCGGCTCTGTGGTCACTGGTTCGATCTCCAGTGGGGGAAATCACGGTATACACTGCTGATAAAACCTAATAAGGTTTAAATAGCTGTCCAGTGTTTCCGTATGTCACGCGGATTTTCTGGTTAAGGTAATTCAATTCGAAATAAAAATGTACTAACGTGCGCCATCCAAGCATTAACATACTAAGAGGAAAATCTAAATGAAATCATCCGGAAAAATACACTAACAATATAAAAGCAGATTTTATTTGGACATGGAAAAGATTCCTGTATGACTGCTTCATATTTCAGAAATGCTCATGAGGCAAAATTAACGATTTTCATGAACTTTGTCTTTCCTCATAAAATAAAATTCAACAAAGAACAGAATTTTAAAGAATTACCATTTTTAGACATTCTCATAAAAAATCAAGCGTCAAATTTTCACAGATATTTAACACAAACCTACCGACAACCTACAATATCTTCATCATCCCGCCCCAAAAGCCGCATAAAATTCATCCCTTACACCCGAGCGCGTAGGATCTGCACCGTAGTTACTAACAAAACCCCCCGACAAACCCGCCTAAAAGAATTACGTGTAAATCTCCGCTAGAAAGGATATCCTACAACACTAATAAATAAGGGATTTGAATGATCAGGAAAATACAAAGGAAGACCCCCCCATAAAGAACAAACAAAAACATTGCAACTAACAACCCATAGCATATGTTTCAACATACAACAAAAACAAGCCATAGATTTTCACAGAGGAATAAAAAAAAAACTAGATAGATTTAAAACAATGATAGATTTAAAAACGTATAAGACAAAATAATGCAAATAGAACAATCATAATTTTCATGTATGATAAAACTTAAATGGGACAATAAACTTAAATGGGACACTAAAAATAGAATTAAGCAAAATCAAAACAAACTATTTGTTGTGATTCGAAACACTACAAGAAAAGACGGAAAAAAGTACACCAAACGACGAATACGAAAATTTCGTCAATGCACACCTTGAGGCAGCAGCAAAATACATTCCAACAAAAATTAAAACTAAATATAGAGTCCCATGGGAAACTTTAGCGGTGAGAGAAAAACGTGCACTAGTGAAAACAGCCTCCAAAAACTATCGAAAAACCCAACAAACACAAATGCCTTAAAACTAAAAACGGCACAATATCAATTAGCAGGCATATATATAAAGGAACAGACAGAATACATTCAAAATCAGATAGATAAGATTAGAGACTCGGTGGAAGATAGACAATCTAGAATTGCCTGGCAAACAATAAACGAAGTGAGCAGAAGAAAGAACACAGCCAAAGCAAAACTTAAAGCAGCAAACCAACAAGAAAGAATAAAACTGTGGAAACAGCACTTCGAAAACTTACTTGGAAACCCACCAAAAATAACGCATGAACCAATCACCAGAATAATTAGCAAACAATTAGACATTAAACTTGGACCGTTCACACAAGAAGAACTCGACTCGGTTCTCAGAAAAATTAAAAATAGGAAAGCTGCAGGACTGGACGAAATTCCCCCGGAAGTATGGAAGACCAGACAATTCGACGACATACTGCTCCGACACTGCAACGCAGTATACAATCAAAATCCGATAGATAGATGGACGAAGGGATGCACACTCCCCTTCCCTAAAAAGGGGGACCTCGGATTAGCCAAAAACTACCGAGGCATAACACTTACATCCATAGATGCCAAAATCTACAATGCCCTACTACGAAACCGAATAGAACCCAAAATCGACAACATACTTAGAAAAAACCAAAATGGCTTCCGAAGAAATAGATCTACGACCTCACAAATATTAACCATCCGCAGAATCCTTGAAGGTGTACGCGCAAAGAACCTACAAGTGACATTAATATTTGTCGACTTTACCAAGGCTTTCGACTCCATTCACAGAGGAAAGATGGAACAAATCCTACTAGCGTACGGCATACCTAAAGAAACCGTAGCGGCAATAACGATTCTCTATAGAAACACTAAAGTAAAAGTACGATCACCAGATGGAGACAAAGAATACTTCGACATTGTAGCAGGAGTACTACAAGGGGACACGCTGGCTCCGTATCTCTTTATCATTTGTCTAGACTACGTACTTAGAACATCGATTGACAAAATCAAAGAGAATGGCTTCGAACTGACGAAGAAAAGAAGCAGAAGATACCCCGCAACAACAATTACCGACGCCGACTACGCCGATGACATAGCGATACTGGCAAATACACCTGACCAAGCCGAAACACTTCTGCATAGTTTGGAACGAGCAGCAGCAAGCATAGGCCTCCATGTTAATGCACACAAAACGGAATATATGTGCTATAACCAAACGGGGGACATCTCCACTCTAGAAGGAACCCCTCTTAAACTAGTAGACCAATTCACGTACCTAGGAAGCAGCGTCGAATCAACCGAAAAGGACATCGAAACGAGGTTAACGAAAGCATGGACAGCTATCAATAGGCTATCGACTATATGGAAATCAGACCTAACCGATAAAATGAAACGCAGTTTCTTCCAGGCAGCGGTCACATCGATACTGCTATATGGATGCACTACATGGACGCTAACAAAACGGCTGGAGAAGAAACTAGATGGCAATTACACAAGAATGCTGCGTGCAATCCTGAACAAGTCCTGGCAGCAACACCCCACAAGACACCAACTGTACGGCCACCTGCCCCCTATCACGAAAACTATTCAAGTTAGGCGAACCAGACATGCAGGACATTGCTGGAGAAGCAGAGATGAACTCATAAGAGATGTACTCTTATGGATCCCCACACACGGCCGCGCAAAAGCAGGACGACCAGCACGAACGTACATTCAGCAGCTATGTGAGGATACAGGTTGTTGTCCTGAAGACCTACCTAGGGCGATGAACGATAGGGAGGAGTGGCGAGAGAGGGTCAGGGATATCCGTGCTGCCAGTACGATATGATGATGATGATGATGATGTTAGGGACCAGAAATTAAGACACAAGAGAGGAACTGAGTTAAACAAATATATTTACAAAGAACAGTAGTACAAACATATACAAATGAAAGGATTACCAGCGAGACTGTTCCGTCCGACTGTCAGGGCTGTCTGCTGGAATATTGACTTCTACCTAAGAGCAGTATCTGCTGCTATTTATAGCAAGGAGAGTTCATGCATGCCTGGGTAAATTACCATAACCCCCCTCCTAAGCATTAATTCCACAGGAGTCTCAATACCTTTTTCTCTTTGGGTTAACGATGATAAAGTCTGTTATTTTTCTTTTCCTCTTTAAATGACGTTGTTCCGGGGCCGCTTACTATATTGCATGTCAAAAGTATCGTAAATGACATCCATGACTTCTTTCTCTTCAGTAGGAACGCTATCAGCATCGCCCGGAAAGCGTTTTCTGATTTGGTTCAAATGTATTTGTGAGTAACCTGGGAATCTTTAATTATGTCGATCATATTTCCGTCTTTTTTCTCAATTTTACCCATTTGTTTGTTACAGTTTTTGTTCGTCCGGGTTTTGTTTGTTTGAGGAGTAGCTTGTCGAACACAGACCTGATTTTACACACTTACATTACCTCGGCTGGGAGTAATTATGATAGTATGTTGTCGTTGAGCGTAATTCAATATCACTGAAGGAACTGTTGTAGGGCTTTTCCTGTGGGTGTGCCCCTAACTTTCTTCGTGGCTCTTTTCAGCGTATCAACGAAGCTTTCAGCCTGCTGTTGGACCTTGGATGATATGAGGCGATCGTGATATGATTGATCTGGAAGGTCACACAAACATCTTTAAAATCGCCGGACGTAAATTGTGTCCCGTTGTCGGACACAAGACAATCGATTACCCCAAATCTGGCGAACACTTCAGCGAAATTGATTGTAACTTCTGTAGTAGGATTTCTACATCTGAGGACTTCGGGCCATTTCGAAAAAAATATCTACAACTATTAGATAGTAGTATCCGTGTAGCAGGCCTGCAAATCTATTCGGGACCATGGTCGGTCCGTTTTAGGCCAAGGACTATATTTGAGTGTAAATTTGAGTGTAAATTTTCTGTATTCTTTAATACGAACATTTTTAGTCTTAACGTCCTTTCTTGAAAGGTAACATTTGTGGTAAGTTCTGTTTCAAACTTTCTTTTTCTCCCTTGTCACTGACCTGGCCATTTTATTAGATCTTAACAAGGTTGGTTTTCCCAAGTGTATAGATTTACGATTGTTAAATCTGACCCAGAATCCAACTGTAATTTTATATTTTTATTCAGGATTTGTACTTGCACGTATTTCCTTATGCTTAACCCGTTTTGTTAATCTAATTTTGTGTTTTTTACGCAGCTATTAACCTTTTTTTCCTCGCTCGGCAGTGTGAGCTCTTGTGTCCAACACGGCAACAGGTTAGGGACTTCTTATTCCGCTAAGGGCAATCCTTATACCAATGTAGTGACCCACAAATGGAACACAGGTTAGGAGGCAAGTTGTCTTGTTTGTTTTGCATTGGTTTAATTTAGAGGAAGAATTAGATTATTTTTACTTTTGGCGTACCTTTCTGATGTGTGCTATGCCAGATTCGTCGATGGTTTTTGAATCTTGGCATACGCTTACGAATTTCTGACAGTCGTCCGCTATTTGTTAGAGAGTAAGGTTTGACTCGTTTCCCAATTTATTCGGAACTCTACGTTTAATTTCAGCGTCTCTAGCTGAAACGAGTCCCTAAACAAATATCAGACACTTGAAATTATTTGCACTCAATTCTGGCAGTTTGAAATCGTCGCAATGTTTGTTCACGATCGACGTTGATGTAGTGTAATATTCACTCTCCTTTCTGGTTAAATTCATACACTTCCATCTCTTATGAAAATGTGAATTTTTTGAACTAAATAGTTCTGTAAGAAATTTAACCCCTTCGTTAAATGTCAGTTCGCTTGTTTTACGGGATAAGATATAGTTCACAAATTTTGTGTGCTCTGTGGTGCCTAGTTTTCGAAGTAGTTGGCGATCTTTTTTAGAGTTTGCCTAATTCACGCAATCTGTTGCGTATAAATCCCCGAATCTTCTAAAATTGGAGGTGAAGGTTAAATCCTCGCCCGGAGAATATGTAAAATTATCTATTGCACTCCAGATCGTGTTTTGTGAGAACGCATTTCCGTTTTCACTAAATGGACATCTGCTTGTCAGTTTAAGCAAGTTCCTTTGCTCTTGTTGAGTTTGATGTAGAATATCTTCGAGTTTTTTGTTGTCTGATATCTTTTTGTTTTTGTAATGCGAGCACTTCTTGAACTCGCTTTTGAATTTAAACCGTTCTTTTTGTATACTAAACTGGAGTTGATCCATTCTTTTTTGCTGCCCAAGTTGTTTTCCTTCCATTCTCTTTTTGCTGTTCATGTTGAAACTTAAGAAAATCGAGTTGTTGTGGCCTTGTTAGGGGCTAGAAATAAAGATACAAGAGAGGAATTGAGATAAACAAATATATTAACAAAGAACAGTGGTACAAAAATATACAAATGAGAGGGTTACCAGAGAGACTGCTCGGTCCGACTGTAAGGGCTGTCTGCTGGAATACTGACTTCTACATAATAGCAATACCTGCTGCTATTTATAGCTGGAATATTTCATGCGTGCAGTGGTAAACTATCGTAACACTATCAAAAACTATATTTACTGAAAAAACCTAACACCCTGGCAAAGGTCTTATGCTGTTTGACTGTCTGAATTATCAGATTATCTAAAGACGACTGAAATGTCTGAAACACATGTAGTATTAATATATGGAATAATAAAAAACCAATATACCAAATCAGAAATCATTTGTGAACCAATACACTTTAATATATATATATATATATATATATATATATATATATATATATATATATATATATATATATATAAGTAAATGTATAATAGTTTTATATATACTTAATTGCATGGAGGCTTGTCTGCGACCACAGGTTTCATGACGTCTCATAAACGAAGACGTCATGAAACCAGTAGTTGCAGAAAAGCTTCCATGCTATTCAATATATATATATATATATATATATATATATATATATATATATATAATTACTTACCATTGTGATATAATAGCTCTTTCACAGATATTGAACACTCTCAGAATCATATTGCATTTGGTCTGCCACAAAGCAACGAAGTGAAATTTTGACAACCAACACTGTTATTATATATATATATATATACTTCATTATCCCATATTTTTCACGTTTAAGATAGGATTATATAATTATATATAACTATATAATTACGATTGGTCGGCCCTTTTTCAGTCTGATGATTGTGCACAGCGTATGAAGCATTTATTGATGTTTTCTGGGTTGTAAAACCGCTTTGCCATAGGGGCATCGAGTATTTTCTTTTGTAATCTTTTCTCATTAGCATTTATCTGTATATATATATATATAGACTTGTGTGATAAGTTTTTGGCTCTAGAAACAGCTCTTGTCCGATAAAACATTGAATGCACAGGGCTTCCAATAATTTCTTCAGAAATCTCGAGCCAAGATATAAACTTCTGCAAATTACTAGGTGAAGATTCTGTCAAGCGAGCTTGTTTTTCCAACATGTAAATGGAATAACAGTAATGCCTCTTACATTTTAAACATTCACCAGAGTGATGCAATTAAACTTAGGCAAGTGGTAATATTTGCTATATCTTGTTAATGTTTTACCTTTATATCAGAGACGGTCAATAATGGAAATTTACTAAGCTTTTTGCTTAGATGTGACACAAGGCCATATGAAAGGGGCACCCGATGAGACTCGAACTCAGAGACGGTCAATTATGATCACGAGTTGGACCGGTGCACAACAGGCGTTTGATTTTTAAACCTTCTAATACTGGCGAATCTGTTATAACTCTGTAGAGTGTTTTTTGTGATCTTTTCATGTTATGTATGAATAATGTTTACTAATGAGTAGAGTGTTCGCCAGTGGTCCGGGAGACCGGGGTTCAATCCCAGGTCGAATCATATCAAAGACTCAAAAAATGGTACATGATACCGCCTTGCTTAGCGCTCAGCATTATAAAGTGAGGATCAAGGGTAGAGTGGGGCAATCCAGGGAATGGAGTAGCGCCCTCCCCTACACCTCAGTATAGCTATTAGAGCTATTGAAAAGGGAATCTTCAGGTCACCCTCGACTAAGGTCGCCAACTTACTACTTTTATGAATGATGTTGTTCCGAATAGAAAATCGATACAACTATGGGTTGAAAATTTCAGAACCACTGGTCTATCGATTAAAAAAAAGGCCATCAGGAAAAATGAAAGGATGCTATTTGTCAAAAAATGGCAGAAATATTTAAGTGCTTAAATAGATTGAAATCTGGGGGACTTCCTGAATTTAAATTTGTTACACAGTACATGCTGCATAACAAGATCAATTGGCTTGATGACAACAAACTTCTACACTGTCGTTGTGGAAGACTTGTTATGAAGAGGTGTACCTTTCCTTCAATGATGCGTGACTATGTACCTTCCATGTGAATAATGGTACCCAGTGCTTCTCAAGAGAACGTTGCTCAAGCTATCACATTGCTTCCATCGGCTTGCTTTCATCACGGTACATCCTGTTTCTATTGTTTCTCCAGGATGACAGAACACAGATACATTGCCGTATTTAAAAGAATACGAGAATGGTTGAACCCTGAGACTTTTCATTAATACTATGTGCATTCTGACGCATGTGTGTTCACTTAAGATGTTGGAAAATGAAATGTTGCAGCATGGATACTCAGGCCTTTGGCTAAGCATGCACCCCCCCAAGTATCATTGTATTGTTTTAATGTGACTCATTTCCTCCTTCATCTTTATTAATACTATCAGCACAAAGTGCAATCGTATGCTTCACTTAGATCGAAGTCGAAACGAAAACTGCTATTTCTGAGATCGATATGTTTTTTGTTTTTTCGGCGATTGCTGATTTTCCCATTCATATACCACTGTAAATAGGTACTGACCAAACCAAAACGACAGTGACCTACATAAGGTCATGTGTCTGAAATTTACCGACTTAGTCTTTCATTCATAATGATTTGGCCTTTAATAAAGTCACTCAAATTGTTCTTCTTGTTTATAACAACAGTATTTTCCGGTGTTGAATAGAATATTTATGCGCTTATCCAACCCCACCACACGAGCAGAATATGATTCCAGGTCATTTTAAAAAACGTTTTTCTTCTCCTAAATCGGTTGGCATACCAAGGTTAACGAGCCAAGTTTGCCCTACAATTTACCTATGGAGAATAGTTCGATTCATCCCTTTCCCGACGATATTAGAGCTATGTGAAATGCAAACAACCTCGTCCAGGTTTTGATCTCGTGTCGCTATCCCTATTTTCACGACAACAGCCATTAGGCTACAAGCGTCTCTACGTTGAATA
Organism: Sepioteuthis lessoniana; assembly: GCA_963585895.1. NCBI lineage: Eukaryota > Metazoa > Mollusca > Cephalopoda > Myopsida > Loliginidae > Sepioteuthis > Sepioteuthis lessoniana. The sequence goes on along the minus strand of OY757922.1, from coordinate 96,905,046 downwards.
TCGCATTTACTGACCAGAAGCCGTAAGACTGTCAGCATGACCTTCTTTACTCACTGTTATGACCGGAAATTGTTCTTTTTTACCCAGGCTCGGTTCGTTGTGCAAAACCAATGTTTATCCCATTTGTAAACATTTTTTGACTAAATCATTCTTCTTTGTGAATGTCAGACATTCTACTATAAATTGCACATGGTTTTCATTTCTCAGCCAGCCAAAATTTGCTGACATACCTCTGTTCTTGTCTGGAGAACCGTGTCTGATTTTCTTCCATTTTGAACAACTCCAAAGCAAATAACGTTTTCTAGATTAAATTTATTCCTGCTATAAATTTGTTCCAAACCATGAAGAGTTTACATTTATGGAAAAAAATCAACAACAACAACAACAACAAAAAACAAAAAACACAACAAACTCCCCAAAAAACAAAAACATATTTAGCTCTTTTCAAAAAAAAAAAAATTGCTCATATTTATTGAATGACTCTCGTATATATATTTCCTGTTATATTCCCTACTCAGAAAAGTATACTTGAATAATATGTGGATTTTTATGGATATATTTGCACAGAATCAGGCACATATGGAGAAAAAATTCTCTGTATTTATATCAACGTCCATGAATGATTGCATTTAAAGTAGCAGACAGACATACTTTATTACATGTTGGAAAAATGATGAAAATAAAATAGGATAAAATTATTCACGTCAGCAATAACTCATATTCATACAGAACAATTTTCTCTTACTCTCTGCAAAAATTCCTACAAACAAACAAACAAACAAACAAGCAAACAAATAAAGACAAAAAAAAATACAAAACAAAAAACAAACAAACAAAAAAAAAAAAAACCATTAAAAATCAAAAAGAAAACCAGGTTTTGTTCAAAGAGCATATTGATGTTTCATAAGGAAAATCAGTTTGCTCTTTAAATAAAACCTTCGTCATTCGCAGATAATTTTGGCAAAAGTTGTTGGTCATAAATTTGTCCGAAATAAAAACTTTTCGCTTCATTCGTTTCATTTGTTTATTATTATTATTATTATTATTATTATTATTATTATTATTATTATTATTATTCAAACGTCCAGGAAACATGATTTATTTCTATTGCTTCTCCATATTTCATCACCTGAAAAATAAACCTTATGGTCTGAGCTTTTTAAATCTCTTTTTTGTCTTTTATACAGAAAAATAAACTACTATAACCATTATCTATTATAGACAAAACATTTTTCTCGTTATTAAATATTATTATTGGTAAGCGATTTTTTATATTTCAAAATCGGAGGATTTTCTTTTAAAATATCAGGTTGAAACAAAAGAAGTGACTGATTTGAACAACAGAATTTAAACAGTCAGTCAGAACTGTTTAAAATTCTGTTGTTCAAATCAGTCACTTCTTTAGTTAGTTGGTTGATTGGGTTTTATGGCATATCAACTTTTGTAATTTATTTTAAAAAGAATTTCCATTATTTATTGAATGACCCTCATTTATATAAGAGGTTCCTTCTTGGTGAAAAAAGTTTTAATTGATTGTTTGTTTGGGTTTTATGGCATATAAACCTTTATAAGTTATTCAATGCCAAATCCATCTTTATACAAGTAATCAGTTCTATTTCAAACAATTCAGTTTAGTAAAACTACACTGTTTTATTGTAAAAAACGTTTCTATTTCAAGCAATTCAGTTAAGTCAAACAGTTCTTATCAAAACAGTTCAGTTAAATATAAGTATAGTTTTTGTTTACACTCAGTTAAATGTCAAAACAGTTCTATATTAAACAATTCAGTTTAGCCTAAGTACAGTTCCAGTATCAAAAACAGTTCTATTTTCAACAATTCAGTTTAGCATAAGTATGCAGTTTAGTACTATTTAACTCATTGATCGGGTCCCACCAGGTGCTACTATTCCAGGCCAGTGTGAACTCGGGAGCGATGGCGATGAGGTGCTCCGTATTCCCCAAAGCTCCAGCTACAGTGGAACCTCACCATCAGATTGTTTAGTGTAATATCCAGGACACTCGTTGGGGGGGTGTCTTACCACTCTGCCGAGGTGCAGCTGGTGTATTCTACAGCCGCTGCCGACTGGGCAATACACAGAGTTAAATGTTAAAACCGTTTTATTTCAGATGATTCAGTTTAGCCTAATTACGCAGTTTAGATGTGAAAACAATTCTATTTCGAGCAATTCCCTTTAGAATTAAGTTGGCAGTTCAAACATCAAAACAGTTCCTTTTCAAACAATTCAGTTCGGCATAAATACGCTGTTTAATTGTCAAAAACAGTAAACTCTCAAAATCACGCTTTCGTACGCTGGTCTCGAAATAGACATGTAAATTCATATACTTCATTAGTTTGGGTTAGGGAGGTTGGGGGAGTTTGTGTTATTGTTAACGATGAGGCTGGATGTTTTAGATTTCGTTTAATAGATGATAAGTTTTATTTGTTTTTCACGTTTGGTGCGTTTAATGTGTCTGTTTATGATGTGGGTTATTACTCGTCTACTTTATAGATTTTATATATTCGATTCTTGTAATGCAAGTATATATATATATATATATATATATATGTGTGTGTGTGTGTGTGTATGTGTGTGATTTTTAAACGATTAGATTATTGGTAATATTATTTTTAAACGGTCCAGAGCTCATTTGTTTGCACACAGTTAAATGGTTTCAAATATTGGTAACACAAATTATTATTGTCTACATAATTTCTTCGTTTGCACACAGTTAAATGGTTTCAAGAAGTGCTAGGTAGTATCAATAATTCATTTTCAAATTAATCATTTGTATGGAAACAGTTAAATGATTTCAAGTATAGTAAATGATTAAATTGTTCTATTTAACCCATAGATTGAACCCTAACAGGTACTATCACTCCGGGTCAGAGATGACTTGAGCGTAATGTTAACGATGTGGCACTCTTTTTCCCCAAAGCTCCAGAACTGGAGCCTCATTCTTAGATAGTTTAATGTCAAATCTAGGACTCTCGTTGAGTGATAGGTCTTACCCCTCTGAAGATGTACAGTTGGCGTATCCTACAGTTCTAGCCAATAGAGTGTAACCTAACCTGTATATTATAAGAATTTTCATGATATTTCTATGTAACCGTAACCCAACAAAAAACAGAAACCCACAGCGAGGATGTTTATTACAGCAATACACTTAAAATTTAGAGAATAAAGTTATTTCTCGTCCAGTTTCTAACTGAATGATAATCGTATGGATACTACATTCGTATTGAACATCATTCATCCAAATTCTCGATATAAATATTTAACTCAGAAATCCTAATACGAATCATTCACTTCTTTCAAAATAGAAGCATCAATATCATCATGGACTGCTCTCCTAAAAGGTTTACTAGTTGTCTTGTATCATATTAGCATTTTTTATTAGAATCGATGTTGCTGATTGATTGAAGTTTATCAATCAATAAAAATGGCCAGTTAAAAATGCCGCAACAACAACAACAACATCAATAACACTAATAATGGTTCCATGGTCTCCAACTATTATATCTAATACTATCACATTTATTACAATTCAATCACATCATTTTTTGCAAATGCAAAAGTTCAGACATTAATCCAGTTTTTCATTTCCCTTCATTCAAACCCTATGGTTTTCTGAAAGGATGAAGTCCGTGAATTGACACGTTCAATTCTACGTGGTGCATTCAATAAGTTTCCAGATTTTTTTTTGTTCAGACATTTAAAATTGTTGTAGACTCTTGAAAATTCAGTATATTATTGCTATACATCTTATGAGATGACTGACCAATTTTTATGATTTCATGTTCAAATCAACAGCTACAGCAGCAAGTGGAATACACCCTACTAAAGCCTGATTGTCACAGCTGGTGAATTTCAAAAATGCAGTCTGGACGTGAGGACACTTAAGAAGAACGATATGCAATAAAATTCTGTTTTCATCTTGGAAAAAATACCACAGAAACGTATGGAATGCTTCAGACTGCTTTTGGAACATCTCTCATGAATCGAGCATCAGTTTTTGAGTGGCATAAGTGATTCAAGGAAGGCAGGGAATCTGTGAGGGATGATAAGAGGTGTGGGAGGAGTAAGGAAGTCAATACACCAGAGTTGATTGGCCAAAGGGTTAGGGTTAGGGTTACTATGTTGAGGTTTTAAGGGAGTTCAGGAAGAGATTCCTTGGGAAGAGGCCAGCACTCTTCAAATCGGGTTAGTGGCATTTCTACCAGGACAATGCACCAGTCCACAACTCCATCCTTGTCAGACGCCTGTGGTGGTGTAATGGTTTGCAAGCTCGACTAGCAAACCTACACGAGTGATTTCGAGTCTCATTGGGTGCCCCTTTCATATGGCCTTGTGCCACATCTAAGCAAAAAAAGCTTAGTAAATTACCACAACTCCATCCTTGTCACAGACTATTTGACAAAGATGGGCATCAACACAGTTCCTCATTCTCCCTATAGTCCAGACCTTACTCCCTGTGACTTTTGGTTATTCCCTAAGCTCAGAGGCTGTCGTTATGAGACAATTGAGAAGATGAAAGAGGCTGTGACGAAGGTCATTGACACGCTCATACAAGAGGACTTCCACGGGGCCTTCCAGAAGTTGTTGGAACAATACAAGTGCATTGCAGCCGGAGGAGATTACTTCGAAGGGGACTAGAGTTTCATGTGTATACTATCAATAAAAGCGACCATACGAAAAAAGTCTGGAAACTTATTTAATGATCCTCGTATTTGCTGATTACAACTACATCTACTCGGGATTGGGATATGTGTTTTTGTCTCAAAATTACAAAGAGTTTTCTGTTTTATTTTTCAGGACAGATTCTTTATTCATATATCACTTGTCTGTATGATGAAATTTTAGTCGCTTGCATTGTTCTCAGCTAGAAGCGTCTGCGCTTTAAATTATAGCGAACCAATTTTCAGCATTCGCTTATTATATGGCTTATCATTTAGTCATTCTTTCCACATAACCTAAATTTACGATTCTCTTGAGGCTTATCTATTCTAGCTTGTACATAGATCATATGGTGCGATTTTAGGTGGCTATCAATATTGATTTCCTTTATCTATTTAGCTTTCCCCAAAATAGACATGCCCAAGTTTTTTCAAAGGTTATACGAATCATGCAAATATATTCAACATAGAAAAGTCTGATACATTTATGACGTAATAAAATTTACATAAAGAAAGAATAAAGAAGATAAAGAATAAAACAAATTAACAAAGATCAATTATTGTAAATTAAAGATCAGAAATATAAAACGAAAAAGCAAAAAAAAAAAAAAAAAAGTTAGATTAATGCTAAATTTTGTTCATACACACATTTTATATGATTATTCACTGAATAGTTTGTAAGCATCATTATTTTTAAATGAGCCAGAGTTCATTTGTTTGTACACAATTATATGGTTTCAACTATTCTAACAGTAATAATTTCCTTTTAAGTATTGCTAACACTAATAATTCCACTGCAAGTATTGCTAACACTAATAATTCCATTTCAAGAATTGCTAAGACTAATGATTCCATTTAAGATAAAACATTTTTGGCACATTGTTAATGTCTGGTTTTCTGTCCGAAATTTTGTCATCTAATTGTATCTCAGAGCCCCAGAGAATTTTACGGGTCTTATTTCTATGACAGATTCTGATTTGTGTATATACCATCTGTCTTCTTAGCAGGATAGGGTATCCGTTTTATTCTGATTATAATACTCCTGGCGAGTTTTTCACCCCAGCTGATGATTTTTTGCTGGAGTCTGTGTGGCGGCAAGTCTCCTCAAGTATCCAGAACTCTTTTCAGTATTCTGCCCATCACAACAATTCTGTAATTTGGATGGTATCGATTCGTTATCTGATTTCTAACTCTTCCAGCCCTCTATTTAAGCCTTTAGGTACCTTTCCAAGCTCGCCAATCATATCTGCTATCACGGTCACCTACATGTTCCACCATTTTCTCAGTTCTCTTATAGGGTTTCCACTCTTTGGTCTGCTAGAACAGTAAAATACATTATACCACAAGTTCTCTCTTTTGTCACAAGGTCTGATCTCCTGGCCGAGATCAGGGTACCCATTTGTATCACAAAATCCCAAAATATTTTATGTCTCATTCTTTTGTTTGTGTATTAGGCAGTAAGATCTTAGACTCAAATATTTTGCGCTAATTTGCAACATTCGATTACCGTGAGATTAGTCGTTTCGGCTTTGTCACCACGTAAACTAAACTTTGTATTCTTTTGCACATTATCGATTTTAACTTTAATATAATAGTACTTTTAGCGTTGTTTTGTGCTGTTATTAAAAAAAGATTCAGTTTTTCTCCTAAGGTTTCCTTTTCTTAGCCATGTCCAGGTCTTCTCGTGTGAGATTTCATCAGTTTGTTTCCCGAAATATCCATACTGTTGTTTTTCTTCCAATTTCTGTTTCCTAGTTATTGCTGTTCTGAGAATGTTTTTTCTGGTCACTGAAATTAGTCTTCGTTGCTTATTTATGTAGTTTTCGATACATCCACGGTATTCTCAATGCTGGCGAGTCCTCTTCCTTTTTTTTTCTTGACACATAGTCTGTCAATGTCATCTCTGGGATGTAGGGCCTTATGAATTGTCATTAGTCTTGTTCTTCGGTCCATTTATTGAAGTTCTTTCCTCGTCCACTTCAAGAATGACCCCGAGTATTTTACAAGAGGAAAAACCCAGGTGTTTATCCCTTTGATGAGATTTCTGCTCAATAGTTTAGTTTCGAGTAGTTTTCTCGTACTCCTGAGATATTAAAAAAAAACAACTTTTTCTTCCATCTCCACTTGTTGAATGGTGCTCGCTTCCAATATTCCCAGGTACTAGTAAGTTTCCTTTTTTCAGTGTTCCGATTTTTTCTTGATTTGGTAGTTTGATTCCTTCCGTCATTTGTCATTTTTCGTTTCTTTTTATTAGCATGGCACATTTTTCTATGCCAAATTTCATCGCTATACCCTGACTGTATGTTATTGGATCCTGTTGAAAGTTTCTAATTCCTTTACATTTTTCTCAAACGGTTTGATGACGTCGATGACCATTAGATGGTTCATCATCATCATGATGTCGTGCTATTAGCACGGATATCCCTGACCCTCTCTTGCCACCCCTCCCTATCGTCCATTGCTTCCGGCAGGTCCTCAGGGCTACATCTCGTATTAGCACAGAGCTACTGTATGTAGGTTCTAGTTAGTCTACCTGCCTTTGCATGTCCATGTGAAGGGGTCCACAGGAGTACATCACTTATGAGCTCGTCCCTACTTCTCCAGCAGTGTCCCACATGTCTGGTTCGTCTAACTTTGATAGTTTTCGAGATGGGTGGTTGGTGGCTGTACAGATGTTTCTTCGTGGGGTGCTGTCTCCAGGACTTGTTCAATATTGCTTGCAGCATTCTTGTGTAGTTGCCGTCAAGCTTTTTCTCCATACATTTACTTAGCGTCCATGTAGTGCATCCGTATAGCAGTATCGACACGACCGCTGCTTGGAAGAAACTGTGCTTCATTTTATCAGTCAGGTCTGACTTTCATATAACCGATAGCCTATCGATAGCTGTCTATGCCTTTGCTAGTTGTGCGTCGATGTCTCTCTCGGTTGGTGAGACACTGGTTCCTAGGTAGGTGAACTTGTCAACTAATTTTAGAGAACTACCGTTTAGTGTGGAAATGATGCCCGTTTGATTAATGCACATATATTCCATCTTGTGTGCGTTGACATGGAGGCCGATGGCTGCAGCGGCTCGTTCCTGACTATGTAGCAGAGTTTCAGCTTGGGCGGGTGCAATTGCCAGGAGCGCGATATCATTCAGCGTAGTCGACGTCGGTAATTGTTTTTGCGGAGATGGTTAATCTCAGCCAATTATTATTATTATTATTATTATTATTATTATTATTATTATTATTATTATTATACTCTTTTGAGAGTTTTTCTACGTTAGCAGGTGGTTTCTCACTGGAGTTTAAGTGACAGCAAGTCACCTCAAGTCTCCATATTATTATTATTATACTCTTTTGAGAGTTTTTCCACATTAGCCGATGGTTTCTCACAGGAGTTTGAGTGATAGAAAATCTCTCCAAGTCGTCGTTTTCGATGGTCTCCATGCATCCTCTCATTTCCAAGTCATCAAGTCCCTATACCAAATCTCATGGTGATTGTAATAACAGCATTAATTAAAATTGACATTACAATCACTTTCATATTCCACAGTTTTTTCAGTTACCGAGCAAGGTCAAGGTTATCATTATTATTTTACTCTTTGAGAGTTTTTCGCATCAGCGTTTGCCGATAGTTTTTCACTGGAGTATGAATGACAGTAAGTCTCCTCAAGTCCCCAGGACTCTTCTCTGTATTCTGGCCGATCTCAACAATGCTGTAGTTTGGACAGTCTCCACCCGTCCCGTTATGTCCAAGTCCTTCAGTCCTTGTACCAATTCTTTGGTGACTGTACCAAGAGCACCAATTACAATTGATATAACCGTCACTTTCATGTTCCACAGTTTTTTTTTAATTCCCTAGCAAGGTCAAGCTACTTATCCCTCTTTTCGCATTCTTTCAACTTTACTCAGTAGTCTGCTGGTACAGAAATATATGCAATTCTGCAAGTTCTCTCTTCTTGATTATTATAAGGTCTGGTCGTCTGGCCGAGATTAGGTGATCAGTTTGTATCTTAAAATCTCAGAGGAGTTTGTGCATCTCATTCTCTCGGACAGATTCTGGGTGGTGCATATACAATTTGTTCGTATGGTCGAATCTTAATTTCTTGAACAATTACAAGTAGATCGACTTGTCTACCCTGTCGTGTCTAGTTTTATGCTCTTTTTGTGCTAATTTGCTACATTCGCTTATTATATGATTGATGTTTTCGTCTCTATCACCACATAACCTACCTCTGCTGTTTTGTTGCGTCTTATCTATTCTCGTTTTGATATGGTTGGTTCTTATGACGTTGTTTTGTGCCGCTGTTAAAAGAGATTTAGTTTCTCTGTTAAGGTTTCCTTTTCTTAGCCACGTTCACGTTTTCTCGTGTGAGGAGTCGCTTGGTAGTTGCTTAAAACGTATATAAAATTGTTTTTCTGACCACTTTTTTTTGGTTATTATCGTTCTGCCGATCCTCTTTTCGTTAGTATTGATTCTGGTAGCTGTAATCAGTCCTCCTCTGCACTTTTCTTTGTGGTCTTCGAGTCGTATCGATGCATCAACGCTGTCTTCAGTGCTGGCAAGTCCTCTTCCTTCCTCTCTTCTTGATACTTATAATCTGTCAACGTCATCTCTGGGACGCAAGGCCTTAAGCATGATCCTTAGTTTTCTTGTTCTCTGGTCCATTTGTTAAAGTTCTCTGGTCCTCTTCAAGAATTGTCCCGAGTATTTTACAAGGGGGACAGTCCAGGTATTTATCCCTTTGACAAGGTTCCTGCTATAGAGTTTTGTCTCGAGTAAATTTCTAGCTCTTCTGAGATTCTCTTTTTAAATTTTTTCTTTCATTTCCACTTATTTGATGGTGTCAGCTTCCAAGATGTCCCATTATTATTATTATTATTATTATGATTATTATTATTATTATTATTATTATTATTATTATTATTATTATTATTATTTATCTATTTATACTTGTGTTCACAATAGCATTGAAGCTATTACAAAAGAACAAGTGTTAAATATGAATACTCCATCATTATTCACAGCCGTCAACAAAAACATGTTGGAATCGAGAAAGTTTAAGTCATGGAGAAAGGAGAAGATATAAAAAAGATCATCAAATTTACCACAATAAAAACTGCTGTAGTAGAATTGACTCAATCCTTATCTACCTAAATGCGCGGCCAGTACATATGATACGAATATGTTGTGCCGCATAAAAACTGGATATAGTCCACAACTTTTTGCGGGGAAGTTTCTATGGAATAATAACTAAAATGCCGGACGGCTTCATTTGAAACAACTATGATAACAAAAAGTTACCAAGTACTTTTTGGAGTACAAGGTTCCGTAAGTGAAAGTGCAGAACCGAGACCTCGAAGTAAGTGATTTCGAAATCCTGTCGTGCTATTACATTCAATTTTGGATTAATACCCTTAGAAAAGAGTATGAATCCTCTTATTCCACAGCTATGGCTTAAATATAATCACCATTGTTCTTCTATCAGGATGGCTTTGGCATTAAGTAGCCCACGAAGGTTGATATAACATTGAACAAAGAAACCAACTACTTATATCACTGGGATGATTTAGAAGAAAACCAAACACCGTTAATAATAAGCTAAGGAAGAGTAAAGGATGAATAAGAAAGAAAAAATGAAGGCACTTGTTTAAGAAAAGAAACATGGATATAAACATAAAATAAAATTGAAAAAAAAAAAAAAATCAACAGCAAAAAGCAAAGCCAAAAACTAAATAAGAATTCATTCTTTTAATCCCAGTCGAAGTTTAAAGATTTAACATGTTTCAAGACAAAGAAAGCGATGAAATATATTAGATTTAAACCAATCCAAAACTAATCTAATAGATAAGAAAAAATCACTTATTAACCTATAATTTAATTGGTTGAGAGCATTGCATAGTATAATAACAAGCCAGTTGAGCAGATACATTGTTAGTGAGTTGGATTCTCACAGAGTGCTGCATATTTCTGAGCTTATGTCAGACTAAGCTAAGTAAATAACAACCTGCCCTTTACATTCACGAATGATGAATAAATTTCAAAGGAAATTTGTCAAATTTTAAAAAAAGTTTTTAGTTGAAGGACGTTCTGATAAAATACAGATTTTAGTTTGGTTGGTTTGGTTTTATCGCTTATCAACCCTCATAGTTTATTTAATGCCAAATCCTTTTTACACACACACACACACACACACACACACACACACACACACACACACACACACATATATATATATATATATATATATATATGGAAGTAAATAATGGAGTGTAATCCAACAATAAATTAAGAAAAATTGATAACAAGCAAATCCATTCGGGAGACCAGGGTTCAATCCCAGGTCGAGTCATACCAAAGACTCAAAAAATGGTACTTGATGCCTCCTTCCTTAACACTCATCATTATAAGGTATATATATATATATATATATATATATATATATATATATATGATTTGTTAACAAATAGTTTGTAGATAATATTTTAAAACTATCCAGGGCCAATTTGTTAAATGATTTCACGTCTTGCGATGTAACAGAAACAATTTCATTTAACATCAGTCGTTTGTTTGCAAACAGTTAAATAGTTATTCATATATGATTTATAAGTGAATAATTTATAAATAATTTAATTTTTATTTAAAAAATAGTTGGCTCTAATTTGTTTGTACGCAATCAAGTATCGTTATTGTTTGCACATAGTTAAATGGTTTCAAGTATTGCTATCAACACTAATAATTCTATTTAACATTCATCACTTGTTTGCACTCAGTCAATTTGTTACAAGTATTAGTATTTAACAATAGTAATTCTGTTCAACACCATTCATTTAAACACAGTCAAATGGTTCCAAGTATGTCTATGTCGTACCAATAATTCAATTTTTGCACACAGATAAACGGTTTCAAGTATTTCACTGTAATAATTTTTTTTGCACATAGTTAAATGCTTCCACGTATTGCTATGTAATGCTAATAATTCAATTTAGAAACACAGTTAAAAGGTTTCACGTATTTCTACTCAACCCTAATGATTCTATTCAATATTATTTATTCGTGTATACACAGTTAAATGGTTCCAAGAGTTTTTTTGTAATACTAAGAATTCAATTTAACATCAGTCATTTGTTTGGACACAGTTAAATGGCCAAACATTTCTATTTGACCAATAGATGGGAACTTAAAAGGTGCTACCACTTTGGGTCAGGGTGGACCTGGGAGTAATGACAATGAAGAGGTACTCCATATTCCCTAAAGCTCTAGGACTAGAGCCTCACTATCAGATGCAGTTTAGAGTTATATCGAAGGCACTCGCTGGGTTAGGGCGGTCTTACCTCTCTGCACAGATGCAGTCGGTGTATTCTACAGCCCCAGCCGACTTGGCTGAATAAGAATTTTAAAAATTAAATTAGTTTTCTTTAGTTGTTAAAATTTCATGCATTTTCTTCTTGTTTTTAAGACAATATGCCGACTGTAAGTTAAACAGGAAATTGAATCAACAAGGAAAATAAACTTAAATAGAAAATCAATATTTGTCTGAAGGAACAAATCAGAAGATAAAAGTTTTTAGTTACATTGTCCCAAAAATATTTGTCAACTATTCTTTTTACTGGAATTCGAAATAAATTCTCAGACATTTAATGTTTAATAAAATTTATTTTGAATTCATTTGGATTCGGACAAGGTTTAATTAAAGACAGTTAAACTTACAGGATCTAAAGAATCGCCCTGTCAGGGGTGCAGGGGCTTAGAATTCACCGATTGTATTCCCTCCAAAGGAGTGTCCTGGGTATGACCGTAAAGTTAATCTGATGGTGAGTCACTACTTCAGGAGATCTCGAGAGTGTGGTGTACTCCTTCATTGCCATTACTCCCAGGTCCACTCTGAACCAAAGGGTTAGTACCTGTTAGGGTTCTAGATATAGATCAAATAGATGTTAAGAAATTATTCGTATTTGATAGGACCGTGTGCCAAAAAATCTTCTTCGGAAACAACTATGCACAAAATGTAATAGAAAAGTTTAATGAGTGTGATCACCAAAACTTCTTGGACTAAAATAACCCAAATCAGGTTAAAATGCCGTTAAAATCAATCAATTAACTAATCAATCAAAATAATAAGTACAAACAGGAGTTCAATAGAAAATAGTGTGAATAGTGATCACCAAATGATGTAACATTTTCTTACAAATTAAAGTTAACGTTGTAAAGAGTATTAAGCAATTCAATGACTTATGAATTTGAAAATTCCTGAAATAGTAGGAATGTCCATGGTTCTTAATGTGTTCCTCGTTTAAAGCATTTAAAAAAGTTTTCGTTCTTATAAAACGCAATGCGTTTTAAATGACTATGTTTTGTCTTCTTGAAAATATTCACTTTTGATTAAATCACTATGGGCTTTTCCTTTCCAGAAAAAGGCAATCTAATTGATGTGTTTGTTTAAGTGATGAGGTATGTGAGCAGAAATTGAAAATGTGAAGGGTTTTAACTTCATTTAGAGAGTGTTAACCTTATCTTATTCGCTGTCGCATGGAACGAGAAGAATTTTGGTAAATTACGATTTTTATTGTGATAATTGACGTTGCAGTGAGTATCTTTGTTTTGAAAACAAAACAAAGGGTTTAATAAAAAAAAAAACTATTAAAATAATTGAGGAAACACATTATCTTTGATTTTCATTTGGTAAATTTCTTAATTTTTGATTCTTTTTTTTTCTAAAGATATGTATAATGTTCAAACATTAAAAATGGTAATCCATATTGATCTTAAGAGAATTATTATGTCTAGATTGATTTATGTTTTAACTCGTCGGAAGCTCGTAAAAGAACAATAAAAACGGTTTTTTGTCAATTTAATCAAAATAGAAAAAATCTATATACAATTTGTATATTTCACATCCTCCCATTGTTTTTATATCAAGAAATTATCGATTAATACTATTCGATGTCATTCTTACGAAGATATCGATTATTCTGAGAAGACTCGATGTCTTCCAAGATATGATTGGCTGAAAGTAATTATGGTAAAAGATGAGAAAGATAACATAACAAGACAGAGGGAGGAGAAAAAAGAGATAAGAAAAAAGGAGGATGTGATCAAGTAATGGAAAAAGAAGAAAGGAAAATGAGTTGTCATATAAAAAAATAGAATGTATAAAAGGAAGGGAAAAAAGAACGACGAAAAAAGAAGAGATAGAGGATGGTGAGGAAAGATAAGAGAAAAGAGTTATTTACTAAGCTTTGTATAAAGGGAGCACCCTGTGAGAATCGAATTCACCTACAATGGTTTGCTAATCTCATTTGAAAACCATTACACCACATGAAATGCCCAGGTGAATAGAAGATAAGAAAGAAAATAAATCATTTGATAATTATCCGATAAAGAATTGAGGAAAAAAAAAGAAAGAAAAAGATCACACATATGCAAGTTACACAAACGATGTATCGAAGGAAAAAAAAAGAGATTAAATCTCAAAGAAGAATAAAATCTTTTTAAAAAGAACAAGAAAAATGGAAACGAAAGAGATGTAATGGGTAAAAAGATAAAATAAGAATATAATAAAAAGAATAGAAACAGAACCTTAAAAACGAAGAAAGAAAATGAATGTAAACATGAGAGAGAGAGAGAGAGAGAGAGAGAGAGAGAGATAGAGAGATAGATAGAGAGAGAGAGAGAGAGAGAGAGAGAGAGAGAGAGAGAGAGAGAGAGAGAAAATAGTAAACTAAAAGGAAATTTAAAAGCAGATGAAATTCCTTTCAACATAAAAAGATTAGAGTCAGTTTATACTACGATGCCAAAGATTGTGCGTTTGTATTTGCGTCTCCCAAAGGATCCTGGTAAAACAGGAAGTCGAAGGGACTTGACGGTTTGCATTGAAATGGACTTGACCACGGGTCCCATCAGAAACTATGCAAAGTTAACCTCCGAATTCATTTAAGGTCACTGGAGGTAATCAGATAGCAATCTATGCCATTTATAGCCAAACAGAGGAATATTGAGACTTTTATATATAGTACAAAGTGTTTTAATATCTTAAATGGTGAGACGGATGAGGTAAAATCCGGCCAGCAAGGTTACTGATGTCACGAAAGATCATCGAAGCAAATATATTATTTTCGACAAAACCTAGCGAGATTGACATATTACATTTTTTTTAATAAGTTGTTTGTTGTAATAGAACCATTAGTCGTAGTGGAGAAAGTGTTCTGAAAAGAGTTTGACTAACAAGAAAAGAGCTTCTTTGGTTTGAATTTACAGTTTTCCTTCTCCTTGACTAGTTGCCATACCAAGTTTAATGGGCCCACTTTGTTCTGGTATTTACCTAGTGCAGGATTCATACCTGTCCCAAGGGTATCAGCATTATGTGAAATGCAAACTGCTTCCTCTAGGGTTTGAAATCGAATCGTCGTGTCCGTTTCCTACGCCGATAACCATTATGCCATTAGCACCTTCTTTTTTTGAGCATAAAATCTAAGGAATGGTAGGCTTGTGCTAATTTGGAACAACTGTAAATAAAACTGAACAGTAGGGTAATCTCTTGCGCAAATATAGCTGCCGTACCCCCCTAAACCTTCACCTTTTTTTATTATGCTCTATTCTGGACTATTTTGTGTGTTCCTATGCGAGACACAGTACTTTATGTGGCCTTACGTCCGTCACTACTACTTGCATTTTTGGTTAACTGTTTTATAAACTTCATCTGGAGATCACACAATCTGTCTGGAACTTCTTATGTCGGTCGGGGTGGTTAGTTGGAACAAATTACCCGGGCGTTGGCAGCTCAGACAAGAAAAACCCACTGTTAGCTATTAACTACTATCTATTGAAAAAAAATGATGTAATAAGAATATATATATATATATATATATATATATACGAGGATCATTAAATAAGTTTCCAGACTTTTTTCGTATGGGCACTTTTATTAATAGTAGACACATGAAACTCTAGTCCCCTTCGAAGTAATCTCCTCCGGCCGCAATACACTTGTTGTGCCGTTCCAACAACTTCTGGAAAACCCCATGGAATTCCTCTTGTGTGAGCGTGTCAATGACCTTCGTCACAGGCTCTTTCATCTCCTCAATTGTCTCATAACGACAGCCTCTGAGCTTAGGGAATAACCAAAAGTCACAGGGAGCAAGGTCTGGACAATAGGGCGGGTGAGGAACTGTATTGATGCCCATCTTGGTCAAATAGTCTATGACAAGGATGGAGTTGTGGACTGGTGCATTGTCCTGGTAGAAATGCCACTGACCCGATTTGAAGAGTGCTGGCCTCTTCCCAAGGAATCTCTTCCTGAACTCCCTTAAAACCTCAACATAGTAACCCTAACCCTAACCCTAACATTTTGGCCATTCAACTCTGATGTATTGACTTCCTTACTCCTCTGAAACCTCTCATCATTCCTCACAGAGACCCTGCCTTCCTTGATTCTCTTATGCCACTCAAAAACTGATGCTCGATTCATGCAAGATGCTTCAAAAGCAGTCTGAAGCATTCCATACTTTTCTGTGGCATTTTTTCCAAGTTTAAAACATAATTATATTGCATATCGTTCTTCTAAAGTGTCCTCACGTCCAGATTTTATTTTTGAAATTCACCAGCTGTGACAATCAGGCTTTTGTAGGGTGTATTTGAATTCCTGCTGTAACTGTTGATTTGAAGCTGAAATCATAAAAATTGGTCAGTCATCTCATAAGATGTATAGCAATAACATACTGAGTTTTCAAGAGTCTACGATAATTTCAAATGCCTGTACAAAAAAGTCTAGAAACTTATTGAATGCACCACGTAATTAAGGTCGGTAGTTAATTACTTTAGTTAATTATTTTATTTGTCGTAATAAATTGTGAGTTGGCTAAAATCTTTGAGTTGAAGTGTAAGTCGCGCTTGAAAGATCAAATGGTGCACGCAGGATATGGGGTGGAAAGGGTGTTTTGAAATCCGCGGCAGACAGGATATGCAAAATTTTCTTTCTTTAAAAATTACGTATCCATTTTGTTTTATCAGTCTGCATCGTATGACACTGGTATCTTAAAAAGAAAAGGTGTTTCTTTTTATAGCTTATAAATTCTACTATTTTTCAGAATTTCACTTTTTCAGTGAAAGTCTTAACATGAATTTAAACTGTTCTTTCATAAAACTATATCTGTCTGGTAATATTTTCGAAAGACAACTCACAAGATTTATTGTGAAAGTTAATTGTTAATATTATGATTTAAGTTAATGTGTTTTTCTCGAGATGTAGCCAATTTAGCCAATTAAGAGAAAAGTCGTTATCAAGCCTTTCTTCTCATTGCTGGTCAGAGAGTATACATTGTGTTAAAAAGAAAAAAAAAAAGAAAAAGAAAAAAAAGAATCAGAAGACGAAGAAAGAGCAACAAACAAACTGTAAAGAGAGAATGAAAGAAATAGCAAAGAAAAAAAAGAAGGATTGAATAGAAAAATAATTTTGATATGGGTAATGAGATTAAAAATAAGAGAAAAGAGAAAATGCTCCAAAGAAAGAAAGAAAGAAACAAACAAAACCCCAAAGAAATAAAAAAATCAAAAAGAAAAATAAAAAACAACAAAAAAAAAAACAAAAGGAAAAAAAACGAGACAAAATGAAGAAATAAAGAAAAATGAAAATAAATAAAATGTCGGAAGAACTTGTTTAAAAACATTTCGAAAAAATTATAAAAGACGATTGCGATGAAAATTTTCAGTGAATAATCTCTATTATTGTTTCAATTATTGTTATACAACACACAAAAGATTTTTTGCTTTTCTGTGATTTGTTAAAGTAACGATTAATTAAATCCAGTCGTCGAATTCGGACCCAACGTGCTGCTATTTTCATTTGCTCTTCTCAAAAGATATTTGAATTTGATTCAGTGAAATACCAAAAGACTGGCGAAAACAAATAATAATAGCAGGTTTTGCTTAGAAATCTTAGCGATGGAACTAATATTTGCAGATGCAATTCGGCTGTACAATACGTTGCAGTTTATATTAGAATTTTTAGAATTATTTTAGCCCAGGAATATGTTTTTCCAATGATTAAAAAATTATCAATAAATAAAAGAAAAAAAGACTAAGACATTTTAGAAAGAATTACACCAACTTACTAAATAACTATGCAATATTAATTTTTGTAATTTTATTTAAAATTTCAATTTATTTGACCCCGCGAAAACATTAAAACAAATATTAAAAAGAGCTGAAAAATTAAATCTTTTCGTTTTTGCTTAAATCTGAGCCAATTATCACCCTGTTGGCAGGGTTTGAATAGGTTTGACTGTATTTTCTGCAGAAGGGTAAGAAATCCCGTTTGGTCCTATATATGGGTCAAATTGATCTGTTTGACAATTAATCGTATTCAATTGGACTATTTACAAAAAACGAAAAAAAACACCCCCCCAAAAAACAACAAAAACAAACAGAAAAACAAAAAAATCAAAACGAACAAACAAAAAACTCGAAAACAAAAGTTTGTATACAAAAAATTAAATCTATCTGGTATTATGAAGACCATTTCCTAACCTCTGGACTTGAAGTAACCTTAGATAGGATGCCATGTCGTTAAAATCTCCCACTCACTCAACGAATCGATGCTTTTTTTAAAAATTAGGGTTATCATTAATGAGTGATATTATAACATGATGTGATATAACATACACACACACACACACACACACACTATATATATATATATATATATATATATATATATATATATATATATATATATTTGTGCGTGACATAGTATTGAACTAAGGCAAATCCTTTTATGAATCATACGTATGATTACAATCACACATTTACATTTGGTCTTATCATAGTTGTGAACATTGTTACCTTATAAAACCGATTAAAAAAGTCAAATTGAATTATTTAGATCAGAGATATAAGTGCTTAAATTAGTTACAAATTTTGCGAAATTATAAAGTTGAAGATAAATTTATGGCTTCCTTTTAAAATTTAATTGATTTTTGTATCATCATTACGGCTAATTACTTGTAAAATCTAATTTTGAACCAAGCGACTGAAACATTCATCAATCACATCATTTCAAGCTGTTAAGATAGCAGTTTTGAATTTCTGCACCATATTAAATTCCCTCCCTCGTTTTTAATGGTGTTAAGATCCGGGCTATCGTCTGGCTAGAAGAAAATGTTCACGGGTAACTCTTTCAGAATCCGGTTGTATGAATTCTTCGAGCAGGAACAGAGTAATTATGTTGCCGATACATTGACGATGGTCTTCCGATCCAAACACCTTAAGCTACTAAAATCGCCTTTGTTAGCATATCCATGTATTCAGCTACGTTTGGCCACCTGATAACAATCTTGAAAATTATCTTCCCATTTTAAAATGGATGAGAAATGAAGAATAGGCTAAACTGATTAACTAAAACTCTACTCGATTATTTGGTTGACCAAGTGGGTAGAGTGTTCGCCTATGGTCCGGGAGATCTGGGTTCAATCCTAGGTCGCGTCATACCAAAGACTTTAAAAATGGTACTTTGCTTAACACTCAGCAATATAAGGTACGTAACAAGGGTAAAGTGGAGCAATTCAGGGAAAGGAGTAGCGCACTCCCCTACACCTTCGTGTAGTAGCAATTGAAAAGGGAGCCTTCTGGTCGCCCTCGACTAAAGGGAGACAACTTTACTTTACTTTACTTACTTTGTAAACGGCATATCAACTCTTTATGGGTTATCTAATGGCAAAATTTTATTCAATTGTAAATGTGTGATTGTAATCAAAACTATATTTCACATGTTCCACGGGAATCGGTTTTTTAAATAGTACTTTTTATTTGTCTCTGATAATTATTTGTTTGTCCACAGTTATATAGTTTTAAGTATTCCTATCCAATACTAATAATTTTCATACATATCAATTCGATCCATTCATGGGACCCTAAAAGGAAGTAATATTTTAACCCAGAATACACGTGAAAGCTCTAGAACTGTAACCTCACCACTGGATGCAGTTTTATGTCATACCTAGGACACCCTACTTGTTTGAAAGAAAGATATTTAGTTTCTTGGTTTATTCTTTGGCCCCTTCAATTGTAAAACTGTTTCGGTCCTTTTACACCTGTGGCACGATGGGGGGCATTCGTTTCTGTGGGTGTGGGTGAGTGCCAGTCAGAGGATTCCTTTGTCTGTTTTGGCACAAAACCCACACAAAGGGTTTGCGTGCAATATTTCCCACGAAGAAGACGAGGGAAGGCAAGGACCCAGAACAGAACAGAAGAAGGCAGTCAACGGAAGAGAGAGTCAGCAGATGTCAGGGGAAGGTGACGGTCAGAAAAAGGCGACTGCTTAGCGGGGATTTAGGACCTGTGGACTCAGAGGCCGGGTTGGCCTACATGAGAGGATGAGTCAGCGTTCCTGGTAGCTGTGTGGGAATTTCGCTTGAATACACGCTTGCGATGGCTCATAGATGCGCAAGAAAACCACACAAAAGTGTTAAAAATTCTCCCTTCTTGAGCTTGGAGCCAACCCAAGGTCGTGCTTGTTTGTCCTTCTTTTCTTCCACCCTCTTGGTTGTGTATGTGATGTGTATTGTGTGTTTGTAAAGCAATGTGAAATGCCCTTGGTCGGAGATGAGAGAAACCACGAGACGATCGGATTCTCATGAGTGGTTTAGGAGGTTGAGATAGTGGGGACCGGGTATATTGTCACACACATAAATAAACATTTTTACACCTTTCAAGATAAAGTAGAAAATTGTCGAGAAAGTTCAAAGGGTGGTAGCAAGTATAGGGTAGCTGACATTTAAGACTTCATAACTTTCTTGTTTTTAATTGAATTTTCATATTATTTTTAAGATATTATAGGTTATTACCATAAGACATTGATAATGACAAGTTAGACTGTAAAAGAAGGTCTATAATTAAAAAATTCATTTTAACATAAAGAATCTTTGAAGTCCAAACTTGATAAAGAGTTTAATCTACCGATTTGAGATTTAAGGAACAATGGTAGACTTCCCACGTAGTAGCCCTCACAGAAGTGGTTGTACAATGGCAGCAGTGGAAGTTGTACAACGGAAGTATTCTTCAGTTTGAGGAATACCAGCTTGACTGAACGGGGCTTGTTACTCATATTGTTATTGCCACTGTTGAAATGCACTACCCATCACCTTGGAGTTGTCTTGGATATGATATGAAACTGAATTTCCTCGAGATGCTCAAGTTCTGGAGATCTGAGGATTAGGGAGTATTTCTTCATTGTCACTACTCTCAAATTGACTCCAAACAGGAGTGGTACTATCTCTTCATTTCCATAACTTTCAAGTTGTCTCTAACCCGGAGTGGTATTTGTTGCGCGCCCCACCTTACGGGATAGTGTGGCACAAGGCCTTTTTTTCGGTGGGTACGGGCGCAGAGCCGTAGCCTACGCGCGCCCGGCATTTCCCAAAAATGCCTACGGCCCCGTCGGCATTACCCTTATTAGGGGCGCCTCAGGCGCCAGGCGATTAACCCAACCTCCCATAAGGGAGTGAAAGCCTGGGGGAAGGCCCCCTGAGGCCGAAGGAAATCTCCAGGCACCGAGACACACTCGACCAGATTCGCGCCCCAGACAACTGGAGTGGTAGTACTTCGTAGGGTTCCATCTATGGGTCAAAGAGATCTGTTTGCAAATCATTTCCATTGGGTAAGAATATTTGATATCATAAAACCGTGTGCAAAAAAGTTAAGAAACTACACAAAAACGTATAATGAACAGGATACTTTCAAGGTATAAAACAACCCTAGACAGATTGACATGCCTTTAAAATCAATTAATTACATCCATATAAATCATCTTATGAGTACAGATTTTCTTTATGGTTGGAGAAAATACATAGTCGATGGCGATAAATATTTAAAAAATTACTTTTGGAACTGGAAATTTGTTATACTTAATAGTGTTATTGTATCCTTACATATATTGTAATTTCTATGGAAGTAAACAGGATGCATTACTTTCAGAGCGAACCCCCTATTGATAATTTAGTATAAGACAAGAAAATAGTGTTAAATATTTTAATGGTAGAAGTTTTGATTGCTTCTAATTGGAGTAAACAAGATTCTGGTCTTTATTTTGATTGAATCAATAGCAAATTTAAATAATTACGAGGATCCTTAATCGTGAGTTCGTCAATTTGTTATCTTTAAGAACAAAAATGGCGGTTTATAAGGTCTGAAGTATTTAAAATTCAATGCAATGTGTTTTTTTCTAATGAAAAATGGATCGTGAGTTAATTTCCAATTTCAAGTCGCTGTCTGAAGACAGCTTGGAGAATTAATTAACATAGTATTGATACGAGGACGAAGAATGATACCTAAATTTTGATCGCAACATTTGTATTGATTCTAAATATTGATCCATATACGCACATATATTCACAAAGTATTGTATATGCTCATTAGACTATATCGATTATGGATTTTTTACTCATAATTTTATTCTCGAATTCCCTAATCAAATTGTATGTTTTCCTGTTTCGCCAGACAGCTGTGATAAACTAATGGGTTGATCAATGGGAAATACATTAACACAGCAAAGAAAATATGTTAAATAAAAAAAAAAAAACAATAAAAAAACAAAACAAAACAAAAAACGTTAAAGAGCAAAGTAAAAAATATTTTAAAAGAGCAAAAAAAAAAAAAAAAAAAAAAAAAAAAGTTAAAAGACCAAAAACAAAAATACGTTAAAAAAGCACCAAAA
This sequence comes from Sepioteuthis lessoniana, assembly GCA_963585895.1. NCBI lineage: Eukaryota > Metazoa > Mollusca > Cephalopoda > Myopsida > Loliginidae > Sepioteuthis > Sepioteuthis lessoniana. The sequence continues at coordinate 96,882,678 of OY757922.1, read as the reverse complement.
ATAAACGTTAGGAGAGCAAAAAAAAATAAACAACAATGAAAAATGTTAATAGAAAAAAAAAAAAGAAAAAAAAAAGAAAAAAAAAAGAAATACATTTAGTGGTCAAAGAAAAAATAAAGTAAAAGAAAGAATACGTAGACTTTAATTGATCCACAGTAACTTTGCTCGTTTATTTGGTTAGTTTATTTGTTTAACGGCATATCAACTCTTTATGGGTTATTTAATGGCGAAATTTATTTTAAGTGTAAATGTTTGATTGTAATCAAAGCTATATTTTCAATGTTCTATTAAAGTCAATTTTTTGAAAATCAATTAAAAAAAAAAATCTTTTCAATAAGCGTTGGTTTCCACACAGTTATATGGTTTTAAGCATTCTTATTTAATGGAATTCATTTTTAAACAGATGAAATTAACTCTGTTTTACCGTAAATGATATACAATGACAATCTATTCCGAGTGGTAAAGAATAGACAACACATTAGGTAGGTATAACAGAAAGGTAGATTTATTCGAACGGGTGTAAAAATATAACGAGTAGATTAGTTGTAATATTACAATCCTCGCAAGGGTAGTTTTAAGTCCAAGCCATGGTCAATCACGTGAATCCCGCGCTGAAGTCATACGCTGAGACTCCTTTACTTAAAGTTCTGCGAAGAGTGATTCGTGTGTACTTAAATAATGGTTAGTACGATTACTATTGTTGGGGGACGGAGAAGATGGGCCATTCCATTATATAACCCCCCTTTCATGAGCTAAATTCTTCCGTTGGAATTGAGCTTTTAATATTTCTTCTTTTTTGGATTTGGACGAAGTCGTTTGACTGCTTTCTTTTCTCTCAAACTTTTTCTCCTCACCACGGTTAACGCTAGTGATGCTCGTGGAATTTGTGTGGAATAACAAGTTGATAGTGCAGGTAGTACATCCACAAGTGCTTGTTGGTTAATGGGAGGTGTGATCTCGAATTTGTCGTATAACACTTCCATAGGAAGCTCGACGTCGTTCTGCTCGATACTTTCAATATATCGTGGCTTGATTTGATTTACGTATCTCTTATGATCAAATCGCTTCCCTTGATTATTTAGATCCCTTTTTCAATTCTTTCGGTAACAATACTGTCCTCCCAGTAACTCTTTCCAGTTCGGTAGTTCTTAAAAAAAACTTTATCATCCGGTTTATAAATTTATGTATTGAAATTCACTTTTTTTATGAATTTTCTTTTTCAGCTTTGGTAGTAACCTGTCGAATATTGATCTTACCTTTCGTACAAACATTAGTTCTGCTGGTGATAGTTTTGAACTAGTGTTTGATTTTGGTGTGATCCAGTATACAGCAAGAAATTTCTGTATACTACGTTCGTCTGTATCTAGCCCTTGGTTCTTTCTTAATGTTCCCTTTGAACGTATCAACGAACTTTTCTGCCTGCCCGTTAGACTTTGGATTTCAGGCAGGTATCGTGATATGTTCTATGGCCAATGATGAGCAGAAATCTTTAAATTCTTTACCCGTAAACATTGTACCATTGTTGCTGACCAGTATCTCTGTATCCCTAAAGTGGTTAAATATTTCGTCAAGGGCTTTGATGGTGTTCGTAGATGTAGGGTGTCTGATTTTCTAAATTTCCGGCCACTTAGAAAAACTATTGATAAAGATCAAGTAATAGGATCTGTTCAGTGGTCCTGCATAATCTATATGCACACAAATTCAAGGCATGTTGGTTTTGGGCCTGGGTTGAGTTTTAATCGGAGGGGATTTAGCTGCTAGTTGGCAATCCCTGCATTTTAAAATCATTTTCTTAATGTCCTGGTCCATGCGTGGCCAATAATTATAACGCTTCATCAAGGATTTCACACGAGACATACCCGGATGGCCTTTGTGAAACTCTTTTAGAATCTGTTTTGTAAAGAGTGTGGCATTACCACCCTGTCAGCGTACATAAACGTTTGATCGCAGATTGATAATAGAGACCCTTTTCGTTTCTTTCATTCAATCTGATTTGATTTTTTATTTGCTGAATAAAACCGTCCGTTTCCGCGGCTTTTCTAATGTCTTTAAGAGTGACCGGTAACTCTCAAATGGTATTAATCAGTAACCCTGAAAGCTCTTTTTTCCTCCTTCAACGACGCTATCACAGTTTTTCCGAAGGTTCAGTATTCTTTAGTCTCAAGAGACAATCTGCATGTACAAATTTTTTTTAGATGACATAATCACTATTTTGAAACTGTAATGTAGAAGTATAATACTCCACCGTTGTAACCAGTTCGCTGTATGTGTCGGTATCCTTTTCTTTGAGCCGAAAATAGAGAGTTGAAGTTTTTTGGTCTGTTTGTAATGTAAATACTCAACCATGTATAAATCTATGAAATTTCGTGATAGCATAAATAATTGAAATGCTTTCCTTTTCAATTTGTCTATAATTTCTTTCTGCTGGAAATAATTTTCTGGATTCATGAGCGATTGGTATTGTCGACCAGTCTTCAAGTCTTACAGTAGAATGGCTCCTATTCCGTAGTCATTTGTGTCTGATGTTAGGATCAGTTCTTTTTTGGGTCGAAGTGTGCAAGTACGAGGACTCATAGTTGACATTTTTTTTTATTTCTTGAAATGCCTTTTTCGCACTCTTTTGTCCAGCATCATTTTTACCCTATTTTAGTTGATCATTCAAAGGAGCTCTTAGCTCATACATTTTCGGTATTCATACACTGTAGTAACTTGCTAGATGTAGAAATGATTGTTGCTTCATTACGTTATCGAGTGAGGGCATATTTTTTCATGGCTTTTGCTCTTTTTGGGTCAGGTTTTCTGCCCTTTTGATCAATTATATGTCCCAGATATTTAATTCTTTCCATAAGAATTCACTTTTCGGGTCCTAGTTTAAAACTGTTTTCGTTGATTCTTTTAAATACTTTTCGAACATGTTTTCTATGTTCTTCCGTATTTTCGCTTTTTATCAGTATGTCATCCAAATACGCCACTGCGAATTCTAGACCGGCCAGGATAGCATCAATGATCTGTTTGAAATGACTCGGTTCTACTTTAAGTCCAAATAGAAGACGTCTTAGGGCGTACACTCCTCAGTGCGTATGGATGGTTAAGTATTTGGAACATTTCTCATCGACTTTAACTTGCAGATATGCCTCCGACAAGTCGATTTTAGAAAACGTCTTTCCTCCGTTAAGCTTAGAAAAATGTCTTCTGGAGTGGGAAGAGGATAGCTATGATCTTTTAAACAGTCATTTAGGCCCGTTGAAAAAATGGCACAGACTTGTATTTTTTTCTTTTTTACGTACACTGTGAATAATCTGAATAATCCACCTTTTTGATCACTCCGAATTTCTCTAATATTTCTAATTCTTTGTTTATTACCTCCAAAGATGAAAAAGGTACATTTCTTTTAGGCTTGAACACGAATTTTACTTTTTCTTTGCTTTCAAATCTTGCTTCGAACTTAGTGCAACAACATAAACCCTCAGAAAATAATTCGGTCTTTTGGTCTGTTAAAAATTCCTCTATTTGTCTGGATTTCTTTTTTTCTGTAGTGTCTAATTTATTACAGAAGGAGTTTATAGGCATCACCGATAAACCAAACAATACTATCCAGTTAATACCGAAGAAACCCGAATTATTCCTTGATACAACATAAACTTTTGAATTATACGTTTTTCCACCAAAAGACACGCAACCATTAAATTCGCTTTTAAGTTTTAATTTATTTCTAGATACGTCTCTAGCGACTTTAACAGTGTTCAGTAGTTTTTGTCGACCTATTTTTTCTAGGTTGACTTGTCAATAATTGAAATGTCTAATGAGCATCGCACTGTTTGTTTATTGATTTTAATATCAATGTATTTTCCCCCCGTTATCTTTCGTTTCTTTTTTGGATAAAACAATATTTACCTTATTGTTGGGTTTTTGCTTTTTGCTTTTTTCGACTTACTGAACCTTTGTGGCATTTCCGAGCGCATTCGAAATATAGCGTATGTTTAAAATAACAGGGTGATTTTTACCACCGCAAGATTTGCATTGATAATTTTTTTCTTTACTTTTGGGGACTCTTTGTCTTATTCCTTTGTACATGCGAAATATTTTTTTCATCGATACGTTTGTTATCACGTTTGACGTTGATTAACCTTTGACACTCCTCAGTTATTTTTTGTAATGTGATTTCTGGGTCTTGTTTCAGGATTATTAATATACTGAAACGATTGTCCTTGTCTTTGGGTGCCATTAGCCCTTGTACGAAAATGAAACATCTGAACTTGTATTTACGTTTATTTTAAACAGTTCACATTGAAAGTTGACTGAACCAGCGTAAGAAACGAAATCCTCATTTTCCTGTTTGATGATATTTAAACACTCATATTGCCTATGGAAGAGGCTATCATGTTTGTCGAAGATTCTAGACAACATTTTAATCGTTTCGTCAAACGAAATTTCTTCTGGCTTTCAAGGAAGCATCAAATTTGTATATTTCGTAACTTCTTGAGAATACAGTTTTTGAAGTAACAATGCAACTTTTTCTTTGTCGGACCAAAGTAGACATCTTTTTGAAAAGATCGTTTCGTATCTCTTAACATATGCTGCAAACGTCATGCCGTTGTCGGGGTCATAACAAAATTTTGAGAGAGAGTTTGAAATCCTCTCCGCCGAGAAGATTCTTGATCCTCTTACTTGCACTACTTGATTTGTTTGTTGTTTCTCAAAATTCTCTTGTTGTTTCAATCGTTGGTTTTCCATTTGCTTTATTTGTTTCTGAAAAAGCTATTCATGTTCTTCATGTAACTTTTGTTGTTGCCGCAGAGACATTCATAAAGACTTCGTAATTTGCACTAACTGCTCCATTTTGTTTGAAAAAGTATTAAATTCCACAGAGTACCTCAACATTTTTTTTTCAAAATCTTAAACAACTGTACCCCGCTATAACACTCTCCGTAATAATTGTAAAAAAAAAACAAAAGCAAAAAAAAAAAAAAAGAAAAAAAGTCGATTGCTTTTTTTCATCCCGATAAATCCGTTTTCTTGCGTTTCGAGTCCAAATCAGTGTTGCAACATGCTACGCGATTTTTTTTTAATGAATCTAATTAGAAAAGATTTTGATCCTTGAAATTCTGTTAACGAAACTTCAATAATGTGTTTTTTTCGGGTTTGTCGCTGTTAATATTCCACACAGCGGTTGTAATCTTTTTCAGCGTGGGTTCTTTCGAATCCTGGTCGTCACTTGTTATATTGTAAATGATATACAATGACAGGCTATTCCGCGGGGTAAATAATAGACAACACACTAGATAGGTATAACAGAAAGGGATATTTATTCGTATGGGTGTACAAATATAAGTAAATTAGTTGTAATATTACAATCCTCGCAAGGGTAGTATTAAGTCCAAACAATGGTCGATTTCGTGAGTCTCGTGCTGAAGTCCAACGCTGAGGGTCCTTTACTTAGTTTTGCGCTGAGTGATCTAGGTGTACTAAAATAATGGTTAGTACTACTACTATTGCTGAGGACGGGGAAGATGGGTCCTTCCATTATATCAAACTCATAGGCTGAATTTTAACTGGTATGACCACACCGAGTTTGTGTTGATGCAGGGGTTTATGGCAATGAAGGAGTAAATAAGTCGGCGACTTTATAGTCACTCGAAGGCTCCCTTTTCTGAGGTGTAGGAAAGTGCGCTACTTCTTTCCCTGAATTACTCCACTATACCCTTGATCCGTACCTTCTAATTCTGAGTGTTAGGTAGCATCAAGTACCATTTTTTGTGTCTTTGGTATGACTCCACCTGGGATTGAACCCCGGTTTCCCAGACCATTGGTGAACATACAACTCATTAGGTCAATGGCTCGGTTAAATGAAGGAGTACTCAGCACTCAACACCTCTGAGAGCACCAGAATGGGAGCCTCACCACTCGATGCAGTATAATCCAGGATATTCTATTTGTTTAAAAAGAGTTTTAATGCAAAAAAGAAAGAAATAGTGATTTAGTGAACGAGAGAATTGTTTAATATTATATGAGGTAAAACAACTGGAAACATTTATAGATACAACATTGCTGTAAAGTTATTAATGGGTTAGGGTTTAAAAAGATATTTAAAAAAAGAGAAAAGTATTCTTTTGTTTCATTTCTTTGTTTAATGGCATATCAACCCACGTGGGTTATTTGATTCCAAAGTCCTCGATGTAAAAAACAGTTGTGGCACTATTTAACCTACAGCTGGAAGAAATAAGGGAGTTCATGCCTTTTCCAAGGTCATTAGTCTGAAAGTGAATGTAAAAGCGGGATTGGGGTTCGAACTCGCTTCCTAGGATTTTGTAGTCCAGCGCGTTAGCTACCACGCCATGGGGACTCCATCATTGAGAAAAATATCTGTGAGGCTTAGAATTTTGGAGATTTCAGTCAAGCTTAGAGAGCGAGAGAGCGAGCGGGGGAGATAAAGAAGAGGAAGAGAGAAAGAAAAAAAAAAGAAAGAAAAGAAAACAAGCTGTAAAATATTTCCGTTGAATTGAAAATTTTGGAAAATAACGTGATTATAATAAAAAAAATTATATTTATTTTCTAAAAAAAAGACATCTTATAGAAATTCAAATAAATCTGGATAACAACTTGTTTTATAAAATATACAATATGGAAAATATGCCGGAAGCTATAAAACAAGAAGAGCGAATATCGATATTAAGGCTACTGAATTTCCATAATCACAGTCCCTCACCCAACAACATATCAACGCAGATGGATATACTATAGGTATAAGTCGGTCTCGTATATAGGTCGACCTTCATTTCTGGCCACAAAATCATTTTCTTCTGGAATTCATTTTGAAATCAAAGACCGAACCTAATTCATTCAGTTGTATTTGAATTTCAACTTTATAAAAGTATTACTTGTGGAGGTGCTCGTGGTGTAATGGTTATCGTCGTAGGAAATGGACACGGCGACACGAGTTCAATTGTTGGACGAGACTGATTCCATTTCACATACCACTAATACCTTTGGGAAAGGTATGAATCCAATTATTCTCCCTCCAGCTATGGGTAAATAGTAGGGTAGACTAGGTTCTTCAGCCTTGGTGAGGCAACTAGTCTAGGAGAAGGAAAACTCTGAATTCAAACCTATTAAACTCCGCTTAAAAGTTGACCTTGTGTCATATCCTGCCCGAGCGGGGGGGTTGGGCAAATATGATAAAAGTATTACTTAATAGTAATCAATAACAATATTTTGACTAAAAGATTTCCAGTCGCACTTTTAATGATGAAAAACATTTTGATAATAATTTGAGAAGAATAAATGAAATAGTGCAATACACTAAAAAGATAGCAATCTAAAAACTATTTTGTACTCTAATGTTTAATGAGTTTAGCAAAATAATTCTGAGGTATTGTTTCTCGTTATTAACTTTTGGTTAGAGATAAAGAAATTAGTCAAGATTTCCGGATGAATCAGTGCCAATTTGAAAAGAAGTGAAAACAATGTCGATATTATGTGAGCGGCAGTTTTTAGTGAACACAGAGCTGTGCAAGTGAAGCATTTCTATATCACATCTACGTTTTTTGTTCACTAAATAGAAAATAAATGTTAAGTCATCCAAAGAAATACAGCTTTTTATCGTATTACAAGAGGGATGTTTTAGAGGTACTTCAACGAATAGAAAACTAGCTGGAATAAGTGTATAGAAAGCAAGTTAGATTATTTTGAAGAAAATTAACATTTCTCTCAAATACTTCATTTTCACTTTCTGTATGATTGTATTCTAACAATAGAAATATCTTACTGATATACTTAAACACCGACACAAAATATATAAACACTTCCTGCTCAATCAGAAAATTCTTTAACTTACTTAAGGACCACCGAAGGCGACCATTAATCTCGATGTTGAGTCACAGATATTAATTCGAAAAATTAATGTTTTACAATAGCGATGGAACATACACAGACCTTTAAGAAGAAGAAGAAGAAGAAGAAGAAGAAGAAGATGAAGAAAAGAGGAATAATAATAATAATAATAATAATAATAATAATAATAATAACCCTTTTAAAAACTATTTGTTTTCGAGAAACTTTGGCTCTTAGAATTTTACCATTTTTTAAGTTCAATTTTGAATTTTATCTTGAATATAATTGCTTGATATGGACTCAACATTTCATTTTGTATCCTATCATTTTGCCTTATAATTTCACTTAAGACCTGAAAAATAAGGTTTATGGTGGAAGAGAAAAAAAAAAACTAAGAAAATAATGATACCAGTAAAAAAATGACACTTCTTATATGGATAAGATTATTTTAAGTTGTAATTGATATTTTAATTTATCATTTGGGTATGATTTCCTTTCCTATTTTGATCATCATATTACTTTATTACAGTACTTAGCGTATTACACACTTATGACATATACACATGGGTAGAGTGTTCACTATTGTCCCGGGAAACGAGGGTTCAATCCCAGATCGAGTCATACCAAAGACTCAAAAAATGGTACTTGCTTAGCACTCAGCATTATAAGGTACGTACCAGGGGTGAAGTGTAGCAATCCGGGGAATGGAGTAGCGCCCTTCCCTACTCTGAGTTCAATCCTGGTCAAGGCTGTTTGCATTTCACATTGTCCTAATACCTTTGGGAAAGGTATGAATCCTTCTAGCTATGGGTAAATAGTAGAGCAGACTGGGATCAATAGCCTTAGTATGGCAACCAGTCTTAGAGAAGGAAAACGCTGAATTCAAACCTGTTAAACTCAGCTTGAAAAATTGACATTGTGTCGCATCCAACTCATTCGGAGGGGTTAATAAGTACATACATAGATATACAAATTTATTATTTACTAAGCTTTGCTAAGTTAAGGCAAAAAAACCGGATACATAGGTTTCAAAGTGAAATAAGAATTTACGAGTAATGGTCTACAAGTTTAGATTATACCACGAGAAAGGCTCTGAGAACGGTATTCATGAATCGGTCCATTAAAACATGCATCTCTTTAATTACATTCCTTCAAGTGGACAAACGCGCATGAGCATATTAACAAATTGATGGGGACACATAACAAAATAAGTGTATTTAAAATCTAATCGTAATTCGCATTTGCTGTATTTATCATTGAATTATTCAACACAGACAGTTTAAGCCACCTGCTCATACTTTCCATCACATTGGCATATCTATCTATATTCTATACATGATAAAGGATTCAACTTGACCATAGATTCACATTATATATATATATATATATATATATATATATATATATATATATATGTGTGTGTGTGTGTGTGTGTGTGTGTATAAACATGTAAGTGATACAACACTGATGTAATACTGATTTAAAAAGAAATGGACATGATATTGATGAGTAATAAATTTAAAACTGACGAAAATAAACCCCGATGCATCTATCAACAAAGAATAATGATCGTCAGTAATTTAAAAAATGATACTTAAAACATTAAAAATTATGAAGTCAGAATGATAAATGCTTCTATAATTCTGATTTATGACTGATATCTCTCTGCCTACGCAAGGTTCGTCGCTGCATCGTAACTACGACAGCTTCAAGGACGTTAAGATGATTTTTTTGACCGAGCAAGACTGAAATATTTGTCTGAATAATGCTCACAGAAAATATTTTTGTTCATTGAAGGATCGCCAATAGCTGAGTCATAGAGCTGTAAATGTCAGGATTGACCTTTTCGTGTGCGTTTACGTATGGGGATGGGTACATAACGAGCGATTCTCCCTTCTAATCTAATGTCAAATGACCTAGAGATCACACTCAACATTATTTTAACCGTCAATCACTTAGTTACCAACGGTTAATTTCCTTTGTAAAGAGTCAATGTAACTTTCGGAGGGTTTCTGAGTAAATCACCTATCTAGGATGTACCCCACAAAGCAGCAGCTGTACGGCCACTTACCACCCATCACGAAAACTGAAATCATATCTCTATTCACTTTTAAATAAACACACACACACACACACACACACGCATATATATATGTGTGTGTAAGTGTGTTATGGATTTTTTTGGACACATATGAACCCTCCCACATATATATATATATATATATATATATATATATGGAGAGTGTGAACTTGTCAACCAGTTTCAGTGCGCTACCATTTAGTATGGAGATATCGCCTGTTTGATTGAGGCACATATATTCCGTCTTGTGTGCATTCACATGGAGGCCAATGTCTGCAGTGCCTCTTTCCAGACTATGTAGCAGGGTTTCGGCTTGTGCGGGTGCATTTTCCAGAAGTGCTATAACATCGGCGTAGTCAGCGTCGGTAATTGTTTTAGCGGGGTACCTTCTGCTTCTTTTTTTGTTAGCTTGAAACTATTTTCTTTGATTTTATCAATGATATTCTAAGTACGTAGTCTAGACATATGATGAAGAGGTATAGGGCTAATGTGTCTCCTTGCAGTACTCCTGCTACAATATCGAAGTAGTTTGTATCTCCATCCGGAGAACGGACTTTTACCTTAGTGTTTCTATAGAGCATCATAATGGCTGCGACTGTTTCTTCTGGTAGGCCGTATACGAGAAGGATTTGCCCCATTTTCCCACTGTGAATGGAGCCAAAGGCCTTAGTAAAGTTGACAAATAGTATTGTTGCCGGTAGTTTTTTTTTGCGCGTACACCTTCAAGAATTCGGTGGATAGTCAAAATTTGTGAGGTCGTGGATCTATTTCTCCGGAAGCCATTTTGGTTCTTCCTAAGTCTGTTGTCAATTTTGTGTTCTATGCGGTTGCGTAGTAGGGCACTGTATATCTTGGCCGCTATGGACGTAAGTGTTATACCTCGATAGTTCTTGGCTAATCCTTGGTCGCCCTTTTTAGGGAAGGGGAGGATGCCTCCCTTCATCTATCTGTCAATAGGATTTTGATTATATACGGCATTACAGTGTCTGAGCAGTATGTCGTCGAATTTCCTGGTCTTCCACACTTCTGGGGGTATTTCATCGAGCCCTGATGCCTTCCTATTTTTAATTTTTCTCAGTGCCGAGTCTAGTTCTTATTGAGTAAACGGTCCTAGTTTGATGACTAATTGCTTACTTATAACTTAGTTCATGTGTAACCTCCGGAGGGTTTCCGAGTAAATTCTCGAAATGCTGTTTCCACAGGTGTATTCGATCTTGTTGGCTAGTAACTTTCAGTTTAGCTTTGGCAGTACTCTTCCTTCTGCCCACTTCGTTTATCGTTTGACATGCTATCCTAGATTGTCTATCTTCCACCGAGTTTCTAATCTTATCGATCTGATTTTTGTATGTATTTTGTCTGTTCTTTTAGGTATATGTTAGCTAATTCTTTTTATGCCTTTTTAAGTTTCAGGGCATTTGTATTGGTTGGGTTTTTCCTGTTGCATTTGGAGGCAGCTTTCACGTCTGTACGCTTTTCTCTAACCTCTAATGTCTCCCACGGGACTCTATATTTTCTTCTTTGTTTAGTTGGAAGGAATTCAGCTGCCGCTTCTAAGTGGACGTTGATGAAATTCTCATATTCTTCATTTGGAGTAGCATCGTATTTGTTTCTTAGTGCTAACGTATTTATCTCTAATATCTCTGTTATTAAGCAGGGCACAGTCATAGTGTTTGGTGGTCGTTGTTCGGGTGTCATTCTTTCGTAGGCTCAGTCGTATTCTTGCCGTGACAATTTGGTGATCGGTGTACACACCTTCTAATGAGGAGTAAGCTTCGCAATTTAATGCGCTATTATTCCATTTCTTGTTTATTTATACGTACTCCATCTGTGCTTTGGTATTGTTTGGATATGTGTAGGTCCAAAGTTTTCCCCTCCCTTTTTTGAAAGCTTGTATTGAGGCATGTTAATCTATTTTCTATCGTGAAATCTGTTAGATGTTGTCCATTTCAGTTTGAACAGTTATGTTGGCTAAATTTGTGGTTTCTGTTTTTGCCAATTTGGGCATTCATGTCTCCACCAAAGACGAGAACGTTGTGTTACGGGATGCTGCGAACAAGAGAGGATAACTCATCATAGAAGGCAATGAGTTTAGTTACTTCACTTACATTAGTAGGGCTGTAGCAGGAGATGATTGTTGTTCTGGGGTTGCCACGCATTGAAACTGGTTGACAAGTTCACCTACATAGGGAGCAGTGTCTCATCAACTGAGGCAGACATTGACACACGACTAGCAAAGGCATGGACAGCTATCGATTGGCTATCGGTCGTATGGAAGTCAGACCTGACCGATAAAATGAAGCACAGTTTCTTCCAAGCAGCGGTAGTATCGATACTGCTATATGGATGCACCACGTGGACGCTAGTAAAACGTATGGAGAAGAAGCTTGACGGCAATTACACAAGAATGTTGCTAGCAATATTAAACAAGTCCTGGAGACAGCACCCCAAAAAGCAGCAACTGTACGGCCACCTACCACCTGTCACGAAAACTATCAAAGTTGTTTTTCAAATTAGCATCGGCTCATCAACACTTTGTACAGATGTTTAAACTGCAGATGAGACGTGTAGGCATTTTATTTTATGCTGTTCAGCTGTGTGTTCGTCGTAGATTTTTTAAATTTAAGATTGATATATCTTCTGTGTTGATACTGTTTGAGTCCTCATAAATGTAACCATAACTCTGACAGTATCCTATGAAAACACATGGGGTGTCCTGTCCTAAATTTGACACTGATTGTGAGGCTTCACCCTGGAGCTATGGGTAATGTGAAGTACTCCTTCATTGCCATTACTCCTAGATTTGCTTTGACCAGGAGTGGTACTATTTGTAAGGGTCCCATCTATTGGTAAAAAAGATTTGGTTGTAAATGATTTAGAATTTTTGGTATCATATAACCGTGTCCAAAAAGTTTAAGAATCCACAGAAATGTATATAGGAAATGTATATATAAATGTACAATGTATACTTGTAAAGTTGGCGATCCCCCAGTCGAGGGCGACCAGAAAGCTCCCTTTTCAATATCTACTACACCGAGGTGTAAGGGGAAGGCGCCATCCCTTTCCCTGGATTGCTTCACTTTACCCTTGATACGTACCTTATATTGCTGAGTATTAAGCGAGGAGGTATCAAGTACCATTTTTGAAGTCTTTGGTATGACGCGACCTGGGATTGAACCCAGGTCTCCCGGACCATTGGCTAACACTCTACCCACTAGGCCAATGAGCCGGAATTTACAATTTTCTAAATCTTAATAAGCCCATACGGGTTGACATGCCACTAAAATCAATCAACGAATTTCTTGTCGAGTCTGAAAATAAATGATTTTATTGTCTATGTATGAATGTTAATTTTTGTAATCGTTCAAATTCTCGATACTATGAAGATTTAAAATTTCCGTTTTATCGAAAATTTGGATGTAACATTAATGACATCTTTGCAATCGGATTACAAGAATTCATGGGTCATCTAGCACTTAACAGATATTGCAAATAAGATGAACGAGAATTAGGCAATCTTACGCCGGCACTTTCTCATTCTGTAACAGTGCCATTATGTGTTGTTTCGGGTTAATTTATATTCTGATGTAGTGTTTTTTGTCTACGTTGTTTTTTTTATTCTTGTGAGATTGAGATGATTTTTCCGGTTGCGTAAAAATAGTCAGTATTAGTGATATCAGTCCTAATTGCCCTTATCAACTTTTATGGATGACATAATCGTCCTTACAGCTCGATGTGAGGCGCGTTCTAATCTGTCTCAAAAGTGAGCCGCTTTGGTCAAGGATGGAATTCAATCCAGTTAAAATTAGAAGCCTGTCATTGCAGAATGGTGTCTGGGGATTTATTTTGTCGAGAAGAGCGAGGCGTCAGTTGGAATCAGCAATCAGTGTGCATGTATGTGTATGTGCGTGTATGTGTGTGTGTGTGTGTGTGATCTTAACCATCTTAAGTTATAGGCCAAGTTATTTTTGAAGTATTTATTCTCTGTAAGGATTCGTGTTACAGAGCTGCAATCGAATATGGTGTGTGAAAGTAGTTAAAAAATCTTATTGAGTTGACCATCTCTTGAACGTGAATTTCTGTTAGTGCAGTGAGTTACGTAGAGGAACGATACACAGGACCAAATAGAAGGGAATTTTAGGTGAAGCTAACCAACAGTAGCCTGACTTACGGTCAAGCCACACTGAAAGTACCGGCATGCGCAAGATCACAGAAGTCAATGAGTTATGAACCTCTTCATTACATAGATGGGTGACCACTTCAGCAAACAGCCTGTACTGTAAGCAATATGAAGCCCCTGCGCCATATCTAAGTAAAACTTAATAAATGAACAGTTTGGTTAGGTTTCTTTGTTTAATCAACCTTCCTGGGTTATTTAATGCTAAAGCAATCCTTGTAGAAGAACAACAGTGGTGCTTTTTACCCCATAGCTCGGGTGGGGATTAAGGGAGTTCAATTCCTTTCCAAAGAGTATTAGTCCGAAAGTGAACGTACTTCGAGGGTATAACACCACAGTTTGGCCCGATAACCGGTACCAAACAATATACTTAGTATGTTTGCATGGCACCAAATGTAGTACTGTTGCTTGGCCGTGTGTTTTCAGGATCGAATCCTGCGTCTGAAGCACCAAATAAAATTCTATGGTTTTGTACCGTTTACCGGTGCCATTTTTCTGAGCACGGTCCACAAATATAATACTATTATGGTCACCGCACCAAATATAATACTATGGTTTATACCGGTTACTAGTACCATCTTTCTGGGCACTTATATTGAGTACGGTACCAAATATTGTACCATGGTTTAGTCCGGCACTAATGATAACACTATCGGTTGGTCCGGCACAAAATGTGTTACTATGTCCTGGGGTCGGTTACCATTTGTAACGCTATCGTTTGGGTACGGTACCGAATATAACAATATCTTGGCACGGCACCAATGTAACAATATTGCGGTCTCCAATACCCAACATCGGTAGCAGCGTCAAAGCATATATCGTTGTGCAAGACAACATTTGCGATACCAAATGTAATTATAATGATTGGTCTTATCCTGGTAACGGCGCCAAATGCGTTTGCTGATAGTTTGTTTATTAATACTCTCTGTGCCCATGCTGTGTTTGATAGATCCACAGATCCTATTTACCAACCCCTCCACTTGGGCAGGATATGACACAAGGTCAATTTTTAAGCGGAGTTTAACAGGTTTGAATTCAGAGTTTTCCTTCTCCTAGACTAGTCGCCTCACCAAGGCTGAAGAACCTAGTCTGCCCTACTATTTACCCATAGCTGGAGGGAGAATATTTGGATTCATACCTTTCCCAAGGGTATTTGTGCAATGTGAAATGCAATCAGTCAGGTCCAGGATTTGAACTTGTGTCGCCGTGTCCATATCCTGCGACGATAACCATTACACCACAGGTAGGGAATGACACAATCCATCTGAAACATCTTCTGACGGTCGAAGTGATCTGTTGGGAAAAAAAGTTGTCCGGCTGTTGGCAATTCAAGGACAAGAATAACTCTCCGTCAACCATTAACAATTATTTAATGTTCAATCTTCAGACTGCATACAGTAGCACGAGAGAGAGAGAGAGAGAGAGAATGAATATGTAAGGGTCTATGAACAGACACAATGAAACACTCCCTCAGCCCGACCATCATCTCACCCCAACTGCTTCCAATTGACAACTGACAAAATTCGCTAATTTATATATATCTAAATTCAGGATATTGGTAGGGGGATGTCATCTTGCTTAGTTACTGCGTCATCTTACTCGTCTCCTCAAATTTTTACTGTGTTTTCATTTCCCCAATCAAACCTGTAGCAAGACATGGATCTATTTTATTTACATTTAGTCTTCTAGTGTAGAATGACAGTTATCTGGTCGAGGTGCACTTGCTTGAAATTTCCAATTTGACTTACATTTCCGCTCAAAGATTTCAGCTAACTTAATAGCTAACTGAAAAATTCGCAGCCTAACCAAACCAGATAATAAAATAATTAACTATCACGGTAACTGGGTGCAGTCCAGCACATAAGCTATTACACCACAGGGATTCCCCATCCCAAATAAAAAAGTGTTTATCGTCCGATTTGGTAAACGAAATTGGTAAATCTTTTTTTCTGTTATATGAATTAATGTTTTATAGTAACGATTAATCATTTGGTGTAAACTCTTAATTGATAACAAAAATTCTAAAGTTAGCAGACTGCTCCCCAGGTTTTGAATGCCTTGGCCCAGGGGCTTTAAATACGCTGACCTCCCCCAAATAAGGGGGTTCTGAGTATGACTCACAACTCCATATAATGATGTTGCTCCAGTTCTGGAGATCTGGGGGGGGGGTATGGAATTCACCTTTATTTCCATAACTTTCAAATCTATTCTGATCCGATGTGGTAGTATCTCTTAGGGTTTCCATCCATGGATAATATAAATCATTTAGGATCTCATCAATGGCTTAAATATATCTGTTAGGGTCCCATCTATGGGTCAAAAAAGTCTGTTTAAGAATAATTCGTATTTGATAGGACATTTTGCTCCCCCACAAAATAAAAATCCTCTTAAGAAACCACTATTAAAAAAATATAAATATGAATGTACAATGGACGGGATTCCTTAACTTCTAGGCATACAATAACCCTAGACGTGTTTACATCCCGTTAAAATCAATGAATGAAACAATCAAACTAAGTTTTCATCACTTAGCTCTTGTAGACGTGTATTTCGGCTAATATACACGTCAATATTCAAAGCTATGGATTAATTGTTTATTGATCAGTATTCCTGTTTGACAATGGCTTTCGAGATGATGACATCAGTTGTATTGGCAAATTAAGAACATCAAGGCATCGAATGGCTGAAAAGTTGTTTTTTTTAAATCAACCAAGTAAACAAAAGAGAAGAAAGAAGTAAGCCATGAAAAAGAAAATTGGAAAAAGAAGAAATTGAGGATATCAGTTGAAAGGGAGAAGAAAAAAACTGAAAAAGAATGAAAGAAAAAACGAAATGACACAGAGAAGTAAGTGATAGATAAATGGATCGATAAAGTATTTTTGTCTACTTCTATAGAATCCACACACACACACACACACACACACACACACACACACACACACACACACACATATATATATATATATATATATATAGATTGATAGATAGATATCAACTGGATTGGTTATGTAACAGATAGATATATATCATGTCCTGAATATGACACGAAACAACCTGATGGTGAGGTCCCAGTAATGCTGGAGCTTTGGGGAATGCAGAGTACCCCTTTATTGCCATCACTCCCAGCTCCACTCTGGCCCACCTTAGGTAGCCCCGATAGGGTCCTATCTATGGGTTAAATAGAACTAACGGCATACATATGTTAAACTGAATTGTTTGATTAAACTGAATGGATTAAATAGAAATGTTTTTGACAATTAAACCGTACTAACATTTATTCTGCGGGCTTATAATAAACTGAAACTGTACTTACATTTAAACTGTGTGCTTATGCTAAACCGAATTAATTGAAATAGAACTGTTTTTGACATTGAAACTGCATTTACACTAAACTGAATTGTTTAACATGGAACTGTTTTGACATTTAACTGTGTGTAAACAAAATCTGTACTTATACTGAAATAAATTAACTGAATTAGAACAGCTTGACTAAACTGAATAGCTAGAAATAGAAATGTTTTTCACATTTAAACTGTACTCACATTTAAACTGCGTACTAATGCTAAACTGTATTGTTTGAAATTGAACTGCTTTTGACATTGAAACAGTACTTACACTAAACTGAATTGTTATATATAACTGTTTGAATAAGCTGAATAGTTTGAAATAGAAATGTTTTTGACAATTGAACTGTGTACTCATGCTAAACTGAATTATTTTAAATAGAACAGATTATTTACATAAAAATGGATTTGACGTTAAATAACCCACAAAGGTTGATATGCCATAAAACCCAAACCAACCAAACCAAACCAAACCGAAAGCCATTCCGAATTTATCGAAGAATTTTCTCGACTTCTGGTCGGATACGTTTCAAAAGTAAAGCATCATAAACCTTAGCAACTATAACAATAAAAGTCATAATATCTATAATTTTTCGTGATTTCGTATTCGCCTGTTTTAGGGTACATAAGGATGCTGCCTTTCGTCTATTTCTCGCTTGTATTTCGTTTATACATAGCGTCGAATAATTGAAGAGGTATCTCGTTAAACTGCCTTGTCTTCCATTGTTCAAAGAGTACTTTGTTGAGGCTTGCAGATTTTCTGCTTTCAATTTCTTTTCAGTTAGGCGTCAACTTCTTCTTTCGTAAACTGCTCTAGTTTGAAATCCAGTTGGCAATCAATATTTTTTTCAGTAGGCTTAGTGATTTCAGGAGGTATACCGCACAGATTCTTTAAATGTTCTTTCCACTTTTGAAGTCTTTCTTCTTGGCTGGCAGTTTCTAGTTTTGTTCTCGAAGTGCTTTCCCTTCTACACATTTCATTTATTGTTTACCACGCTAATCACAATAGTCAATTGGCTACCTTCAATGTAATCTAGTTTTTCTTTTCATTCTCTCTCGGATTGTGTTCATTCTCTCTCGGATTTTTTAAGTTTCTTGGCATTTGTTGGGTTTCTTTCATTTAGTAAGGATGATTTTTAACGCTATCCCAGTTTTCCTAACTTTAAATTAACTCCCAGTGAGCTCTACATTTGGCCATTGGTTTGGTTGGTATGCACTCTTCTGTTGCTTCTATGTAGGCGGTAAGAAAGTTTTCATATTCGTCATTTGAAGAATATCAAACTTGTTTCTTACACTTACCGAATATTGATTGCTTATATTATTGACAAGAGAGAACCAGTTGTATTTTGAAGCTTTACCATTTTGTTTCTTATATCTGCATTGACTCTGGCAAATATTTGCGAAGACAACTCTGTTGTCGGAAGATACTCTCTCAAAAGAGAATTATGCCTCCTAGTTTAAAGCGCTATTTATCCACTTCTTGTTTAAAAATATATCACCTAACCGTGCTTTCGAGCTATTTGGGTTGGTGTAAGTACTACGAGCATCATTAAATAAGTTTCCAGACTTTTTTCGTATGGGCACTTTCATTGATAGTACGCACATGAAACTCTAGTCCCCTTCCGAGTAATCTCCTCCGGCTGTAATGCACTTCTTGTACCATTCCAACAACTTCTGGGAAGCCCCATGGAAGTCTTCTTATGTGAGCATGTCAATGACCTTTGTCACAGCC